>BPTQ01000006.1:101880056-101945765 GCA_019973895.1 Chrysanthemum seticuspe
AAGAAAACTACAATCGAAAACATATTAGTTTTCACGATGTCGACACTAACAAAAAATCGACACTAACAAAAAATCAACACAATCAAAAACATATTAGTTTTCACGATGTCGACTCCGCCGGATCTTTAGATCTCGAAGGCCGGATCTGTAGATCTCGAAGGCCGGATCTGTAGATCGCTTTTCGCTAAGAATTCCAAAGGCCGAATATGTAGATCTCGACACCGCCATCGCCGGATCTGGCCGGATATTTGACGATGGGTGTTGGCCGGATCTGGCTGGATCTTTGACGATGGGTGTTGGCTGGATTTAGCCGGATCTTTGACGATGGTCTTGGCCGGATCTTGTGTTGTCTTTTATGATGATGGTGGCAGGAGGTTTATATATGTGTTATACCCCACTCATCATATATATATATATATATATATATATATATATATATATATATATATATATATATATATATACTAGTTTTCGAAGCCCGCCCAATGGGCGGGCATGACTTATAATTATTTGTTTGTTGTTTTTTGTTAACTGAAATACATTTTTTAGAATTGTCAAACAATATTATAAAATAATTGTTTCTTTGGTTTTTAGTTGTTGTTTTTTTTTTTGGTTACGAATTATAAATAATTGTATGGTTTGCGTGGATGGTTAATAACACAACATATATAATATTTACAACATTATGAAATTTATGTATGTGTGTAAAGTTGTAGATAATGAAAATGCGTTACAAAAAACAAATATGTTATTAAATAGTTATGGTTTTTAATTTTGGTTATAATTATGTTTTTTGTTATGTTAGTTTATCAATCAATATCGATTGTGTGTTATGATTGTTTTGTGGTTGCAATTATCACTATCTCATCCTTTTCGTATTGGGTTAGTTGCTTAATATACTACTTTGATTCATCAGTTCAACTTGAATTAAAATAAGGTATAAATCTGCCTCGCTCGGCTGCCGACCCATGAATTTTTCAGAGCTGGCCGGTAAGCCCGGCGTACGAAAATTGTTGGGTAAGAATATATTGATGTAAAGAGCCTGCGTTTCGTTAATGTCAAGGAGGAATATTTGATGGGTTATTATTATTTTGTGTTAGTTCTTGTCATGTGAGAATCAAGAAAAGAAAGGTGGAATGATGAACGAAGCATATGGTAATGAACTACGATTCTCTTTTTTTCAAAAACTATCACAATTTAACCATAATTATGATAAAAAAAACGTTTGAGTGCATGCATGTATTTGACTTTCCAAGCGGGTTTCAATAAAAATGAAAATTATAAACATTATTGATAAATAAAAATTATTTATCCTTTTCAATTCATCAGCTTAATAATAATGTACATGCGTTGTACTTGTGGCTTCTTTTTTTTTATAACAACGATCAAAAGAGTAATATATTAAAACATATTATAACAGCCTAGTCTACCTATGACAATGGATTGACTATTACTCTAAAAGCAAATGAAATTGAACTTTGCTTAGTAAAAAGAGGGTATTTCAGGATTCTAATCTTGGTTTATCCGGAACCGTGATCCCAATTTATGTTTACTGAATGATGAAGTAGATCCTTTCTTTAGAACAAAAGTAATGATTTTACCTTTTGCCTCTTTTAAATCTTGTTGTTTAAGATCACAAAGCTGAAAGCAAACTTCAAACAAAGAATTGCAAACTATCACTTACATCATGCAGTGATGCAACTATGCAAATGTATAACAATTGGCCAAAGGTAACTAAAGGGATGTTTGCGTAAGCTTACTGTTATGCTTATGGGTTGATTTAACCTACTGTAGTTACTTTGGAAAGCTCTAAAGGCATGGCTTCTTTAAAAAGCTTTCAGCTTATTTGGGGACGTGTCTTGCATATTACACATGTACAACTATAAGTTAATGCAAACGCTATATGTTATATTGTGTTTTTTAATACAACAATCAGCTAATGAGATTTTCCTTGTAATTTTCCTTGTAAGGATTTAGTAAAGTATGTTTTTTTTTTGTTATTCATTGAAGTTTGTTTTCCATTATGAATTATTAAATTTCTTTTGGTTGTTATTTTGTAAACAATTTTGTCTTTTACATTAATAAGTATCGTTCTTCAGTAGCTCTTGGCTCTATATATCGAGCTGCCCCTTGGTTGCGGTTGTTCTCTGGCCATCATAGAGTTTTTTGCTGATTAGTACATTGAGTAAACGAAGTGCCAATTTCAGCTCATTTACTTATATGTTGATCAATTCGGGCTATTGGTATAATGAATCATGGAAATAAGCAAGCTTGCTAAGGTGCCAACATTGGCTAAGATCACTGCAACTTTAACAGATTTTAGTTTTTGTTTGTATTTGTTTATAGTTTGAATACAAAGGAAATATGAAATTTGACACATGATTTTAGCAAATAGCAGAGGTGATGAAGATAACTTGCCTGCGTGGGAATGTTATTTGGGTCTGCATCGAGATTCTCAAGAACGCGAGCTGTTACACCTTTACCTCACGAAGCAAACCAAGAAGATCTGATATAATTATGATCTGAAACATCAAGAAGTGGTGTTAATTAAGTCATCACTTATCTATTTATTGGTTCACCAACATACATAGTGTTTGGCCAAGGGAAATGTGCACATATGCAACACTGATGATAGAATCACCTTCGTACATATCAAGTAAATTAGTACCTTTGATAACCGCAACAGCATTTACTGCATGAAGACAACATAACATTGTAAAATAGATGAACAATTTCTCGGAGTCATTATAACAGACAGAAGTGTCCATCTTGACCAATATAACTATGAATTGGTTGATTCAGGTTATGTTTATCTTTAACATATCAAACGGGTAAGAAATATAATATCGTAAAAGGAAGTGGGTCTCAAAAGGGTCAAATAGGTGGAAAATCCCCTAAAGAGTATTTTATTGATGAAGAAAACCTCCTAAATCATAATAATAAAAAATAAATTAGCCAACTATTCAGATAATTAGCTTTGAAAGCATATTTGACAAGCTAACTATTTATAGAAGTTCCAATATTTGGACAAATAGTGTTTCAGCCATTAGGTCAACCCAACCCAACCCAACCAGCTTCAATGAAGAATTACCCATTTTAACCCGTTACCCAACCTGCCCAACCCACTCATTTTTCACCTTTAATGACTGACAAAAAATATCACCGGAACATACGTTCTGAGGCTCTAAGAGCAGCAGTTGTGTCGGTAGAAAATAGCGGATTTCCTGTGCCAGCACCAGTGCCACCAAATATTAAAACTCTCCCTTTTTCTAGGTGTCGGATTGCTCATTGCCTGTTATATGGTTCAGAGACTTCTGGCATACAAAAGGCAGATAGAACACGTGCCTGAACACCCAGCTTCTCAAACGCTTACCTGAGTAGTATGGAATTCATCACAGTTGCCACCATACTTGTAGAATAAAATTTTAGAGAAACCATTTTTTTAGGATGCTAGGCATGGTACACCAACAGTAGGACTAAAGTTTAACCTACCAAGTCTTTTCAAACAATGCATACTAACCTTGTACAGTTAAATATACCTTAGGATCAATGTTTTCAGAATCAGTTCCAGCCAGAGCATCCCCACTAATTTTAAAAACAACTCTCCGCCATCTTGTATTTGTTACTGGTTTTTGATCCATATTAGTTACTGGACCACTCGGGCTAGAAGTTGTTGTTGTATATCTGCAAAAACATACATCAGATATATTGAAGCTTATAGTTAATATTTTTACCTCAAGAGTATGTTAATAAAATGGTTGATGGGTCTAACTGTTTTGCTGTTTTAAACATATTAGCTCTTGTGTCTTTACCTAACCGGTCTTGGTAAAAAGAACCGTGAAGCATTTCATTGTTTACATCATAATGCTTAAACCTACCTTTGTATCGGTTCACAAGACCTTTCAAATGATTTTCTACAGGGATGGCTAAATCATTTCTACCAAGATTTTTAACCCAGTTTTGAATTGTGTCTTCAACATCCCAGAAGATGCAATGCCCACGAGCCTTAATGTTGTTATCGTCACAAAACTTGAGAATCTCATCCGCGTCCTTGTAGTTAAGTTTGCCTCGTTATGGTTCTGTCCAGTACCACTTGAGCTCATTTCCAAATACATCCTAGTTAAAATGTTTCAAGAAAAAAGCAACAAAATCTTCATTGTCGATATTTGATCTGCTTATGTAGGATCCGACTCGGAAACTATTTTGTAATTGTTTGATTATCACCTTTGCTCCAAGAAAACTATTCAAGTCGGAGCTTAATAATTTCAGAGTGATGTCACATTTACGAATCTGTAAAATGAAATGCAGGTTTTTATTTATTCAAAATGATCGTAAGTGATAAATGAAGAGATTAAATCAATTAAGCGGTTACCTTTGTGATGCACTCAAGTGTTTCACTCCCTCAGCGCCTCACTCATCCCGCTCCTTCACATCAGCTAGCTTGAAACCGTAACTGCCTTTATACCATGAAAACTACAAATTCAAAATTTGAAATCGTAAACAATTATGGTTACAATTTTCACGTGATTAAAGTAGTATACGACAAAAAATAAAACTTTAAGCTAACCCTTTTACCTGACTCCCAAAACTCATTCCAACTGATGTTGCATTGATTCTGTGACACACAAACATCCATTTGCCATCTTCACAAAACGATACAAATATTGAAGTCATGAAATATAGACCAATTTAAATTACCGGATAAGTGAAAAAATAAGCTAAAACAGACAACAACTTAGATTTTAACAATTAATCTAGAATCCCTTAATCACACAAACTAACATTTTTGAATTTATAAAATGATTTCATCATCAATCCCATAAAGTGAAAACGTAAAAAAGAACTTCAAAAACCAACGTTTGAATGTATAAACTGATTACATACCCAAAAAATTGAAAGAATAGCCCATATGATTGATTAGTATGTACCAATGAGCACCTACCACATACTCAAAGAATATAATCCAGCAGAATCCAGAATCAAACATGCATGACCTCAGTTAACAATGGCCTCTCTACTGGAACGCCTGCATAAACGAATACAAAATGGTTTGAAATTAACTACACCTCCACAGAAATAATGTTGCAATAAACGTACACAATAACTAACCTCTACCGGACACGCATATGTTACCCTGATGACTCCTCTGCTGGCGTGAACTGCTGGCTGCGGTTGGATTGTTATCTGTGAAAGTACCATGAGTATGAAGACATAATGAATGAAAAAAGTAACGTCTCAAGCAGATAGTATAAATAAAAAGTTATAAAAACATGTGAACAACACTTGCATACTGCAAGATGCAAATATGAGTATCATTCCCAAAACACAAAACGATAAAGCGAAATGCAGCATCTATAAAACGATAACAGATACAACTTTGAGATGAAGTCGAACCATTAGCGCATTCGGCATGTATACCAGTGAAATCAATTGCAGCATGAGCACCCGCATATGGTGGGTTACTGGATACCGCATTGCTTGTCAACCAAACCGGTGTGTCATTTCGATAGCAATATGGATCATTCCTTGCTGCAACAAAACGCAGTTAGTAACCATAAAAAGATCACATGTAAGACATCAGCAACCAAAAGCATACCAGATACAACGGGTTGTAAGCCAGTAACAGCAATATCACCAATCAAGTATCACAAAAGCTGTAAAAAATCGGATCTATATAATAAGGAACATGTACCAACCTTTATGCAGGGAGTGTATGCTTTTCAGCATATGCTCCAATTGGCGCCCCGTCATAAGCAACAACATGTCTACATTCCCAAATTGTCAGACAATTAGTCTGAGGCCCACAACTATTACCATTCCCACTGCCTCCACTCCTTCAAGAAGAAGGTACAGTATATAAAAATATAAAAGCGTACTCCACAGCTATTATCATTTACGACCTTGAATATAATACCTCTACGGTTGTAAACATCACAAAGGTTTAACCGATGGTCTTGTTCTTCTCCATTTTATCAACAGTCACTCAACATCAGGTATATATAAACCTGCTTCATTTGTATGTTCTCGTTTCACTAATAATTTAATCTATAATGTTTATAGACAGCGTGCTTGAGAAACACTTGTTCTCTATGCATCCTGATTTGACAACATGAGTTTCTTTCTATTACAGTATATGCTTGTTTTATTTTCAGTATAATAACGCGTTGTTTCCTCGTAAAGGTATGTGCTTACTAATCAAACAGTAACAATCTATTTATGCAAAAACTATACAACACATTTGCCCTCAATTTATTTACATATAAATAGAGGTACCTGCAGCGCCACTCCCCGTCACTATCAGACATATGTGAGCGTTGTCCCAATAGACATGTTGCTGTTGTCACGTTTGTCCATTAATGAAGACCATGATAATCGTGCATTAGATAGCAGGCACCCAAACGAACCCAATTAATTAGGTCAAAAGACTCTTTTCTGAGGGTAGAACCAAAACAGCCAAGCACATATAGGTCAAAAGATTCTTTCCAGAGTGAACGTCAGCCTACTTGAGTTCTTGTGCGTCCATGAAATGTGCTTTACTTGTCTGTGACTTTTGTCGTCTTAACCGATGAAAAGCTTCTAGAGACAAAATAATTAACATAAACATACTCAAGTTTAAATGTTGCGAGATGAGCTTTTACTATACTTTTTCATTGGTAAAAGAAGTTTTACAAACATGACATTTAACCAACAATTTTTTTTAACGGGAACTTCTTACATTCTTTTAGCATAATGGATATGAACATCTGGCCTGTACACAACTTCTATGCTTCTCTCCGTGGATACCATTGCAAAGGGTGAAGCAAGGGTGCCTTGTAGTCCTTTACAGCAACACACGACTTCCCCCTCCTTCATTAGCTTAACTTGCAACAAAATCTTTTGAAGAAAATATCGTAATTGGGAAATCATTGTTTGCTGAAATGAATATAAAATCGATGAATATATACAAACCGATTGAAATGTATTTTTCTGTTAGAAATCGCTGGCATACTTTTTGCACGAAACGACTTTGCTACTGTAGGCATATATTAAGTTGCAACAGATTTCTATCGTAACATTAGCCAAACTCTGTTAGCATAATTAAACTAAATCTCTAGAAATTCGTTTGCATAGTCCTTTAAAAAAAAAAAAAAAAAAAAAAAAAAAAAAAAAAAAAAAAAAAAAAAAAACTAATTCTAAGAAGGTGTTTGGTATTGTATACCTCTTATGCTCAAACCGGTTAGAACATTTGGATAATCCAAAAATTGGTTTTGCTTATCTAATTAGTTTTGAGAAGCAAGCTCAAAGTTGTCTATTTCAGAATGCTTAAAAAGAACTTAAGACCTTCCTTATAGACCTAAAACATTTATATATACCTCTTATTTTCGTTATCTACTTATTCAATACTCTTATAAGCAATCCCAAACACCCTCCAAAATAGTAAGATAGATAGTGCAATTGTATAAAGATTATTTAACGTAAACAACATAAATACTTAGTTGATAAATAAAATGGTGTAACATATATTACCTGATGATCTGAAAGTTTTGAGATACTTACCTGATAAATAAAATGGGTCTGCAAGTTTCGAGATACCTGCCTTTTGGACTCAGTAATGGAGATTTTACTGACTCTCCATTTGTCAATGGAGATGGGCACCAAATTTGTTGGTCAAACGCTTTATGGTATAATGACAGAAGATAATGCTCTAAATGTGAAACTTCATACTCCAAAACCGGTAGGTCCTTAATTAGCTCTTTTGCAGGCTGCAATTATTCAAAAAAAAACAAAAAACAAAATATTCAATTGTATTTATAAAATTCGGTTCATTATACATATTCTTCTTTAGTAAGATTAACTTGAATAAAATTAAGGATAAACCACAAGTTCGAGATTATTAGAGGAAATGAAAGATGATATTAGGGTTCCTTGAAGGTCTAATTCCTTCTTGCATAGTTTCAACAAAAACCTCTCATATTGTTTGCAGCACGCATTTGGCTTAAGTGTCATAATATAAGACTACTCTCTTGTCTTGATATATGCTTGATAGGTAATACAAAAAGTGCATTAATCTTGTTATTTGTGAATCAACAGACTAATAAAGTGGGCCGATGATATACAAAATGATATGAAGACTTAGATTCGATTACTAAATAGTGCGTTTGTTGTCATCAGAAGCTGCTGTTGTGAAGACTTGCTGCGTTTATGGTCATGCGTTTATAGTCATCAGAAGATGCTGCTATGAACATAACCTGAGTCGGAGTAAAAGCCCTCTTTTCACCAATATACTGCGCATGGATCAACGGAAAACCATCAAAAATTATGAACATAATAAAGCATTAAAGAAGCAAAATAAAAATTATAATCATTAAGGAAGATGGTTTAGGAAAAATTAGGGTTTTGTGATGAATAAAAATAAAATGCCGAGAATGATATTAGGGTTAAAATACAGCATATTAATTTAAGATATTGTAAAGCTATAATTAAAGATAGATACTCTAATTTAATTAATACCTTTATCAATAATAGGATGCAAAATAAATACCAAGAATTGTGTTGGCGCAATGGTAAAGATGTATAGCAGTTTTACTCACAACCAATGTTCGAATCCAACACCATGCTTTTTTGAGAAATATAAATCCGAATTTTATGAGAATAAATTACATCATGTATTAAATATAAATCCGAATTTGTCTAAACAAATTTCGAAAATTAATAAAAAAAAAAACCGAAAATTAAATAATAGCTAATTAAATTAAAAAAAAAAAAAAGTATAGGCATTTATAGATTATAATAGACAACATAATAATCAAAATAACTTGTTGTCTAAGTGGTAAACACACAAGTTATTTATCAAAACAACCAAGGTTCAATCCTTGCAAGGAACCTTTTTTATAAAATTTTAAAAAATGTTAAAAAAAAATTCCGAAAATTACAAAAAAAAAAAAAAAAAAAAAAAAAAAAAAAAAAAAAAATCCGAAAATTAACAATTAATTCTAATTAAATTAAAAAATATTGCTTAGTTGTACCAAAAATGCTTATGTGGCATGAAATTCAAATAAAATAAAAGTATAGGCATTTATAGATTATAATAGGCAACATAATAATCAAAATAACTTGTTGCCTAAGTGGTAAACACACAAGTTATTTATCAAAACAACCAAGGTTCAATCCTTGCAAGGAACCTTTTTTATAAAATTTTAAAAAATGTTAAAAAAAATTCCGAAAATTACAAAAAAAAAAAAAAAAAAAAAAAAAAAAAAAAAAAAAAAAAAAAATCCGAAAATTAACAATTAATTCTAATTAAATTAAAAAATATTGCTTAGTTGTACCAAAAATGCTTATGTGGCATGAAATTCAAATAAAATAAATTTTAAAAATGCTTACATGGCAACAATGTGATGACATGGCTAATAATGAATTACTGGGCAATGAGGTGGCGTTTACGTGGCATTATCTACGTGTAACGCATCCTGTTATATATATATATATATATATATATATATATATATATATATATATATATATATATATATATATATATATATATATATATTATATATATATATATCTATATTATATATTATATATAACAGGAGGCGTTACACGTAGATAATGCCACGTAAACGCCACCTCATTGCCCAGTAATTCATTATTAGCCATGTCATCACATTTATATATATATATATATATATATATATATATATATATATATATATATATATATATATATATATATATATATATATGTGTCTTATATGATGATGATGGTGGCATGAGGTTTTATTATATGAAGGTGGCTGGGGTATATATGTGGCCGGATCTTGGTAGAAGAGAGAGAAATAAAAAAAATTAGAAAAAATAAAATATGTGGTGTGTTTTATATATGTGTTTGAGGTTAAATTTGTCATTTAATTTAAAAGCAAAAATATATCTTCACCTAATACTTGTACTTGTAAAGACACGTGTCATAAAAATAATGGAGTCGAGCAGTTGAGCATGGCCAAAATGGGAAAATGATGTTAAAGACTCATGCTACCAAACACGCTCGAGAAATGAGATTAATTTCATTTGTTTCTAAGTCTCCCTACCAAAAACCTCCTTACATCAATCAATAACACAAAATCACAAAGAACAATTTGAACACAAATATTGAAATAAAATACTTAAAACAAAATAATCATAATATTAATAATAATAATAATAATAATAATAATAATAATAATAATAATAATAATAATAATAATAATAATAATAATAATAATAATAATAATAATAATAATAATAATATTAATAATAATAATAATAATAATAATAATAATAATAATAATAATAATAATAATAATAATAATAATAATAATAATAATAATAATAATAATAAAAGTTATTCCTTTGGAGAACTTGAGAAAGATGCAGTCACCTTACTTAAGCGTGTTCGGCGTTTCTCTATGACCCAGGACATTAGAGCGCGTGCAGCAGTTCATATCTTTAATAGGATTGGTTTTACCATTGCTAGAGGTGTGGGGGCTCAGTTGGTTTCGAGGCTCCCCACCAATCTTTTGTAATCCTATGAGTTTTAATAAAAGTGTGATTTATAATAAAAAAATAAATAAATAAAATAATAATAATAATAATTATTATAATAATAATAATAATAATAATAATAATAATAATAATAATAATAATAATAATAATAATAATAATAATAATAATAATAATAATAATAATAATAATAATAATAATAATAATAATAATAATAATAATAATAATAATAATAATAATAATAATAATAATAATAATAATAATAATAATAATAATAATAATAATAATAATAATAATAATAATAATAATAATAATAATAATAATAATAATAATAATAATAATAATAATAATAATAATAATAATAATAATAATAATAATAATAATAATAATAATAATAATAATAATAATAATAATAATAATAATAATAATAATAATAAGGATTGGCTTAGGGTGGCTCCGATATCTGGACTGGGACAAACTATGAATGCCAGGGTTTATCGTTGTGTGCTATGCTATCGGTTGGGTGTTCCTCTTTTCACTGTTCAGGTACCGTGTTCAGCTTGTTCTAAGGTATTTTCTGGAGATATTTACGGGGATCATGCTGTTTCGTGTGCGGGTATTGTTGGCATTAAACATCGGCATAACCTTGTGCGTGATGTTCTTGTTGATATATGTTCCCGGTCCGGAATTTCTGCTCGTAAGGAGGTGGATATTGGGCTTTCTGGAGATGGGGACAGATCCTTGCGACCGGCTGATATATTACTTTACTCGTGAGATAGTGGACGTGATGTATGTGTTGATCTTACGGGATCGTCGCCCTTGACGCAATCTGGGATGACTGATTTTATGCCAGGGCGTGAGATCATTGATGCTGCACACCGTAAACGTGGCAAGTACGATGCGAAATGTGCTGATATTGGATATGGGTTTCTCCCCTTTTCTTTTTCTTCTTTTGGAGAACTCGAGAAGGATGCAGTTACCTTACTTAAGCGTATTCGGCGATTCTCTACGACTCAAGACATTGGAGCGCGTGCAGCAGTTCATATTTTTAATAGGATTGGTTTTGCCATTGCTAGAGGTGTGGGGGCCCAGTTGGTTTCGAGGCTCCCTACTAATTTTTTGTAATCCTATGAGTTTGTAATCCTATGAGTTTCGTATTAGTTTCGCTATTGCTAGAGGAGTGGGGTCCCAGTTGGTTTCTCGGCTTTGTTGGCTTGCACAGTTCCGGTAGCGAGTTGGGTTACTATTTTGGCAGCGTCTTGCTTTTTAGCAAGTTAGCTTTTTTTATTTTCTGGTAGTTTTGCTTCAACTGGTTTTTCGTTTTGCCTTCTAGGTGGGGCCCACGTTGGTGCCTTGTATATATACCTATGCTCTTTGTTTGTGTTTTGCTATTTTATTAGGACCCACGCTGACTTTAAGTGACTTTGTATTTTGCTTGGGTTTTTTATTTAGTTTAATTTTGTTTTTTTTTTTGTTTTTTTTTTAAGGTTAGTGCGAAAAAAAAAATTATATCTCTATGGCTATTATTCGGTTTCATTGTCCCTTTGCTGGTTTAAGTGGTTGCCAAGACGGTAGTGGGAATGGGCTTACCAAAACTTCGTTGATTTCTCATCTTCGTGATCGTCATTTCAATGAGGATGCGCTAGCCACCACCAAACTTTCTTTGGCCACTAATTTGGTTGTTTTTGAGGCTGCTGAGGTTACGCTAAAACGTATGGGTCTTTGGTTGTGTGGGGTTTGTTTTAAGACGCATACTCTTCGCTCTAAATGTCGACATGGATCTGATTTTGTGCCGCCCCCCGATTGCGGTGATGGTATTGTTAGATTTGTGTTATTTGATCTCGCTAAGCCCCAAGTTCCCTCTTCTGTTCAGCTCGCTTGCGTTGAAGAATTGGGTTTGGAAGATCACTCTAGTTTTGATTTACAATTACTTGACACTTTGCTCGCTAAAGGGTTGCACACTGTCAAATCCATCCCTCCAAAGTGCCATTTGGGATTCTCTCGTGTTTTGAAAGGAGCTCTTGATAAGGTGATCTGCACACCTGATGACATTTCTTGCTGGGTTAGCCTTTTAGCCTTGCCTCTTTGTCTCCTTAAAACCTTTTGCCCGAGGAGTAACATGGAGTGTAGGTCTACTACTAGGCGCCAGCGTCAAGAAGAATATATCGCTAATGCTATTCGGTCTTGGGGTACGCCTGGTGGTTGTTTGCAGCTGGTTAGAGAGGTTTTAGCTGAACCCTCCCCTGCTTGGTCTAATATTGATGAGGGAAACCTGGAGTTGGGTGAGCGTAATGTCAAGCAATGTAGGAGGAAGATTTGCGATGGTCATTATACTGCTGCTGTCAGAGTTCTTTCTTCTTCAGGTGTTGCTCCTTATACTGATACTACCCTTGAGGACCTAAAGTCTAAGCACCCCTTCAAGTCTGCTCCTTCACTGCCTGATATACCTATTGATCATCATAACCTCATTGCATCTCCTACTGTGGTTCTTGACATGATTAAGAGTTTCCCTCGTGGCACATCTTGTGGTCGAGACGGTTTACGCGCCCAACACCTATTGGATTGTTTCAGCGGTGCTGCTGTGGCCATATCTGATGAATTAATTAACTCCATCACCCAGGTGGTAAATCTTTTTCTTGATGGTAAGTGTCCTAAGGCTTTGGGCGAGTATATTGCCAGTGCTCCTCTCACACCGCTGATAAAACCAGGTGGTGGTATCCGTCCTATTGCAGTTGGGACTGTTTGGAGGCGATTAGTCTCCAAGGTGGGAGCTTCTATGATTGGCCACTCTTTAGATGGATACTTGAATGATCTTCAGTTCGGTGTTGGGGTTTCTGGAGGAGGGGAGGCCATTCTTCATACTGTGAATCGGTTTGTTGAAGACCGTAGAGAGGATGTGGGTCTTTCGATGTTGTTGGTGGATTTCAAAAATGCCTTCAATCTGGTGGATCGTGAGGTTATGTTACATGAGGTTCGCCTCCATTGCCCTGCCATATCACGGTGGGTTGAATTTTGCTACTCTAGCCCAGCCAGATTATATTATGGAGAACACACTTTATGGTCACACCAAGGCGTGCAACAAGGGGACCCTCTTGGACCTCTCCTTTTTGCGTTGGTGTTACATCCTTTGGCTCGCAAGATCAAAAACTCCTTTTCTCTCCCCTTTCAAGCTTGGTACCTAGATGATGGTACGATTATTGGAGACACTATGTTTGTTGGGAAGGCCTTGGAGCTCATTATGATTGATGGACCTCGTTATGGTTTGCACTTCAATGTCGATAAAACTGAGCTTTTTTGGCCAAGGGAAGACCCTAGAAGCAGGCTCGCAGGGGTCTTCCCTCCTAATATTGCACGGCCCCTGCATGGTGTAAAATTGTTGGGTGGGCTTGTTGGTGTAGACCTTGAGTTTAGCAGTAAGCTCGTTTCGAAACGAGTTTCTAAAACCATTGAACTTATGGATGTTGTTGCTAAGCTTAATGATCCCCAATGTGAGTTGCTGCTTCTCCGGTCATGTGCTGGCATTTCCAAGCTGTATTTCTCCATGCGCACATGCTCCCCCCGTGTCTTTGAACGTGCTCAGATTTCTTTCGATGAAGCACTTCGCTCCTCTTTGGAGCGAATTGTCACTGCATCTGGGCCCGGGTTTGGAAATTGGCAATGGAGACTGGCCACTCTTCCCTTTGAATTTAGAGGGCTTGGCGTTTACGCTGCTGGTGATGTTTTGAACTATGCCTTCCTTGCTTCTAGACTGCAATCGGCTAGCCTACAGACTGAACTTCTTCGGCAGTCTGGTATTGGTGCTACTGGATCTTCCTTTGATAATGCCCTGCATGTTTTTAACGAGAAAATGGAGACCGACCTTCTGGGTAGCTCTTGTGAAATTGCTGCCCCCAAAATCATGAAGAAATTGGCAGATTTATATTTCGCACGTGTCACCAAAGAGGCTGAATCCACCTTCTGCTGATCTGCTAGACAGATGGCCCTATGGAGATTACAAATGGAAGACCATACTTCAGACTGGCTCAGAGTGGTCCCGATAGCTGGGCTGGGACAGACTATGAATGCCAGAACTTACAGATGTGTACTATGTTATCGGCTAGGCGTTCCCTTCTTCTCAGTTCAGATGTCGTGTTCAGCTTGCTCCAAGGTTTTCACAGGGGATATTTACGGGGACCATGCTGTATCGTGTGCTGGCACTATTGGTATTAAACATCGGCACAACATAGTGCGTGACACTTTGATTGACATCTGTTCTCGATCTGGGGTCTCAGCTCGTAAAGAGGTTGACATCGGATTGGGTGGAGAAAGGGAGCAAGTCTGACGGCCAGCAGATATCTTGCTCTATTCCTGGGATGGAGGGCAGGACGTATGTGTCGATTTGACGGGGTCGTCCCCCCTCACACAAACTGGTATGATGGATTTTGTGCCAGGTCGTGCAGTGATTGACGCCGCCTAACGTAAGCGCATCAAATACAGAGCCAAATGTACAGACATAGGATATGGGTTCGCCCCTTTCTCATTTTCCTCCTTAGGAGAACTTGAGGCTGACGCGGTGACCTTACTTAAGCGGATCCGGAAGTTCTCTATAACTCAAGACATTGGAGCGCGTGCGGCTGCTCATATCTTCAGTAGGATTAGTTTTGCTATTGCTAGAGGTGTGGGAGCCCAGATTGTTTTGAGGCTCCCCACTAATTTCTTGTAATCCACTGGTTTTGTTTCTAATGAAAGTGATGTTTTATAATAATAATAATAATAATAATAATAATAATAATAATAATAATAATAATAATAATAATAACAATAATAATATATAAAAAAATCAGGTATGATGACATCAACATCACTAATGAACAAAATCCAAACCGAGGTAATCATACAATTTTATTACAAAAATGACGATGATAAACATAGATTCTATCAAACATATAATTACTTCAAATATAAAGAAGTGGCTAAACATAAATACTCATGAACACAAACAAACATATGTTACTTACAAATAAGTAAGAATGCAAATATATAAAGATGACGAATATACACTTTAATATCAAAATAACAACAAAATATCATCCCAAACCAAACGAACTTGTTATGAAGGTAATCTAGTCCACCCTTTGTTAAGACAAAAAGGGACGTACGGCACGACAGCTTATCGTCATCTTCGTCCGTTGCAGAGTGCATTGCCCTTGTGGCGTGATAAGGTGATGGTTGTTGGCGGTAGTGGAAGTAAAGGTTGTGGTTGCAAGATCTTTTAAAAGAGAGTGGTTTAGTTAATGTGTTAAAAGGATGGAGACTGGAGAGCCTAAAATGAAAGATATAAAGGGGGAACTTTTGAAGCTGCGGGAGTTGAAACTTTTTGAAATTTTTGAAAATTTTAAAATTTGTTGGTTTACTTCTTACCGCTAAAAATTTTGTTAGTTGTACTGTTCAATTGATGACGGTAGGTAGGTATTAATGAAGTTTGTGGAAGACGATTGGAGATAGAAAAGTTTGGTGATGGAATGTTGTTGATGCTTTTTATTTTCCTACTTTGTTATTAAAGTATCAATCAATATGCAAACTATAGTATCGACATGCATGGTTTATTCAATTACTAAAATGGGCCAAAAATCCAAATTTGATGCATTATCTTGTCACTTTTAACATCCTTTTCCCATTTTGACATGTGTCCTTACAAGTACAAGTGTTAGGTGAATATATTGTTTTGCTTTTAACTTAAATGACAAATTCACCATTATTATATTTCTTTATTAACTATCTCACCTATCCTCACCTAAATCCATCCACCTACCTCACCACCTTACCAGTCCAAAACCACCACCACCACCACTGCTCATCTGCTCGACCATCACTGCTCAACTGCTCAACCACAAAAAATATCTATCCTGATCAAAACTGACACGCAAAATTACTTATTTCATCAGTCGATCCACACATTCAATAAATCCATCTCCAAAATAACTTTATTTCATCACTCAAAAAACAAACACCCATATTATATACATAATAAACCAGTAACCAAACCATTAATTAACAAATCCGGTATGTGAAATGTTGACTAGTCTTAATTAACCACATGTTTATTAAAAAAAATCACGCAACACACATCTAAAAAAAGATGTTGTATATGATGTATTTGGCTTTTTTGTTACAAAGAAAACTACAATAGAAAACATATTAGTTTTCACAATGTCGACACTAACAAAAAATCGACACTAACAAAAAATCAACACAATCAAAAACATATTAGTTTTCACGATGTCGACACCGCCGGATCTTTAGATCTCGAAGGCCGGATCTGTATATCTCGAAGGCCGGATCTGTAGATCGCTTTTCGCTCAGAATTCCAAAGGCCGGATCTGTAGATCTCGACACCGCCGCCGCAGGATCCGGCCGGATCTTTGACGATGGTCTTGGCCGGATCTTGTGGTGTCTTTTATGATGATGCTGGCAGGAGGATTATATATGTGTTATACCCCACTCATCATATATATATATATATATATATATATATATATATATATATATATATATATATATATATTATATGTCTTTTTTGATGATGATGATGATGATGGTGGCATGAGGTTTTATTATATGATGGTGGCTGGGGTATATATATGGTCGAAACTTGGTTGAAGAGAGAGCGATAAAAAAAATTAGGAAAAATGAAATATGTGGTGTGTTTTATATATGTTTTTGAGGTTAAATTTGTCATTTAAGTTAAAAGCAAAAAAATATCTTCACCTAACACTCATACTTGTAAAGACACGTGTTATAAAAATAATGGAGTCGAGCAGTTGAGCATGACCAAAATTGAAAAAGGATGTTAAAGACTCATGTTACCAAACACGCTCGAGAAATGAGATTAATTTCATTTCTTTCTAAGTCTCCCTACCAAACACCTCCTTACATCAATCAATAACACAAAATCACAAAGAACAATTTCAAAACAAATATTGAAATAAAATACTTAAAAAAAATAATCATATTAATAATAATAATAATAATAATAATAATAATAATAATAATAATAATAATATTAATAATAATAATAATAATAATAATAATAATAATAATAATAATAATAATAATAATAATAATAATAATAATAATAATAATAATAATAATAATAATAAAACCTGTTTCCTGTACCGTGGTTTCTTCTTATTGGGTGGTTCGTTTGGTTTCCTTCCCATTCTTCCTAAACCATTGCTGAGACTGATTGTTGCTGTTTTTGGGCTGCGTACTGCTTGGGGTTGTTTGGTACGCGTTTTATCACAAGGTTTTTGCAAAAACGTGTTGGTATTGCGCCTGCTTCTCCACGCCAGGTTGTTTGGATAGTTTTAGGCAGTTATCACGCGGTCTTGGTACGAGTGTCCTGGTCGTTTTGGTACGGGCTGTTTTTGGTACGAACGGTTTGGTTTCTCAAGGTTTGGTTGTTTTAGGTGGGTTGCTTTTCGTGCCCTCACTTGCTTGGTTTCTACGTTTGGTTTGTTCATATGCCTGCCGTTAGATTTCATTGCCCCTTTGTTGGTCTTAATGGATGTCGTGATGGTGGTGGTAATGGTTTGGCTAAAACCTCTTTGATCACACATCTTCGTGATCAGCATTTTTGTGTTGAGGCTCAAGTTACTATTAGGCAATCTCTTTTGACGGATCTGACTATTTTTGAAAGGGCTGAGGTTACTCTTAAGCATATGGGTTTGTGGTTGTGTGGTGGTTGTTTCAAAACGCATACTTTCCAGGCTAAGTGTCGTCATGGTGCGGGTTCTGATTTTGTGTCTCCTCCCGATTGTGGTGATGGTGTTGTTCGGTGTGTGCTATATGATCTCCCTAAGCCACAGGTTCCTTCCCATGTAGCCCTTGTTGAGGATTCAGTTTTGGACGTGCTTAGTGGTTTTGACCTAGCCCTTCTTGATACTTTATTTGCTAGGGGGTTGCGGACTGTCAAATCTATCCCTCCCATATGTCGGTTGGAGTTCTCTCGTACTTTGAAAAGAGCTCTTGATAAGGTGATATGCACGCCTGATGACATCTTTGTTTGGGTTAGTTTATTTGTCCTGCCGCTTTGTCTGCTTAAAACCTTTTGCCCGAGGAGTAGTCAAGAGAGTAGGTCGGTTACTAAGCGTCAACGTCAGGAAGAGTATATTGTTAATGCTATTCATGCTTGGGGCTCTCCTGGTGGTAGTTTACAGGTTGTGCGTGAGGTTTTAGCTGAGCCCCTTCCATCATGGTCTACTATTGATGATGATAGTTTGGATTTGGGTGATCGTAATGTCAAGCAATGTAAGAGGAAGATTTGTGATGGTCATTATACTACTGCGGTCAGAGTTCTTTCGTCTTCTGGTGTTGCACCTTATGATGTTTCTACTCTTGAAGACTTAAGAGCTAAACACCCTTTTCAGTCTGCTCCTCTCTTGCCTGATGTACCTATTGACCATCATCACCTTACCGCATCCCCGTCTATCGTTCTTGACATGATCAAGAGTTTCCCTCGTGGTACTTCTTGTGGGCGAGATGGGTTGTGTGCCCAACACCTTTTGGATTGTTTGAGTGGTGCAGTTGTGGCTATTTCTGATGAGTTGATCGCTTCTATTACCCAAGTGGTGAACCTCTTTCTTGCTGGTAACTGTCCGAGGGCGCTGGGGGAGTATATTGCTAGTGCTCCTCTCACACCCTTAGTCAAACCAGGAGGGGGTATCCGTCCTATTGCTGTTGGGACTGTTTGGAGGTGTTTAGTTTCCAAGGTTTGTGCTTCCATGCTTAGCCACTCTTCTGACGGTTATTTTGATGATTTACAACTTGGTGTTGGGGTGTCTGGGGGTGGGGAAGCTATTCTTCATGCTGTGAACCGTTTGGTTGAGGACCGTGGGTGTGATGTTGGTTTATCCATGTTGTTGGTTGATTTTAAAAACGCCTTCAACATGGTGGACCGGGCTGTTATGTTACGTGAGGTTCGATTGCATTTCCCGGCTATTTCACAATGGGTGGAGTTCTGCTACTCTAGTCCTGCTAGATTATATTATGGTGAGCATACTCTTTGGTCCCATCAAGGTGTGCAACAAGGTGATCCGCTTAGGCCTCTTCTTTTTGCTTTAGTTTTACATCCCTTAGCATGTAAGATTAGAGATTCTTTTGACATTTCTTTTCAAGCTTGGTATTTGGATGATGGCACTATTATTGGTGATACCTTAGTTGTGGCTAAGGTTTTAGAGATGATTATGGCAGACGGACCTTGTCGTGGCTTACACCTCAATGTTTATAAAACTGAAGTCTTTTGGCCACAAGAGGACCCCAGAAGCAGGTATGATGGTTTTTTTCCCCCTAATATTTCTCGCCCCTCACATGGTGTTAAATTATTGGGTGGACCTGTTAGTGTGGATTTTGAGTTTGGTAGTAAGTTGGTCCTGAAAAGGGTTGCTAAAACTATTGAACTTATGGAGGCAGTTGACAAACTTAATGACCCTCAATGCGAGTTGTTGTTACTCCGTACATGTGCTGGTATTTCTAAGCTCTATTTTTCTATGCGCACATGTTCTCCTCAGGTCTTTGAGTGTGCTCAGGTTTCTTTTGATGCGGCACTTCGTTCTTCCTTGGAGCGTATTGTCACTGCTTCTGGACCTGGTTTTGGTGATTGGCAGTGGAGACTCGCCACCTTACCTTTTGCTTTTGGGGGACTTGGTTTATATTCTGCAGGTGATGTCTTGAACTATGCTTTCCTTGCTTCTAGACTTCAATCGGCTGGCTTACAGACTAAGCTTCTTCATGGTTCGGGTATTGTAACTGCTGGTCCCTCTTTTGATGATGCTCTATGTACTTTTAATGTGAATATGGATATTGACCTTTTGAGTAACCCTAGCGAAGTCGCTGCCCCCAAACTTATGAAGAAATTGGCAGATATATATTTCGGTCGGGTTTCCCAAACTGTTGAATCTACTTTCCATCTTTCCCCTCGACAGATGGCGTTATGGAGTTCTTTAAAGGAGGATCACACCTCGGATTGGCTTAGGGTGGCTCCGATATCTGGGTTGGGACAAACTATGAATGCCAGGGCTTATCGTTGTGTACTGTGTTATCGTTTGGGTGTTCCTCTTTTCACTGTTCAGGTACTGTGTTCTGCCTGCTCTAAGGTTTTTCCTGGAGATATTTACGGGGATCACGCTATTTCGTGTGCGGGTATTGTTGGCATTAAACATCGTCACAACCTTGTGCGCGATGTTCGTGTTGATATATGCTCTCGGTCAGGGATTTCCGCTCGCAAGGAGGTGGATATTGGGCTTTTTGGAGATGGAGACAGATCTTTGCGACCGGCTGACATATTACTCTACTCTTGGGATAGCGGACGCGACGTATGTGTTGATCTTACGGGTTCGTCGCCTTTGACGCAATTCGGGTTGATTGATTTTATACCAGGGCGTGCGATCAGTGATGCTGCACAGCGCAAACGGGTCAAGTACGATGCTAAATGTGCGGATATTGGATATGGGTTTCTCCCCTTCTCTTTTTCTTCCTTTGGAGAACTTGAGAAAGATGCAGTCACCTTACTTAAGCGTGTTTGGCGTTTCTCTATGACCCAGGACATTGGAGTGCGTGCAGCAGTTCATATCTTTAATAGGATTGGTTTTATCATTTCTAGAGGTGTGGGGGCTCAGTTGGTTTCGAGGCTCCTCACCAATCTTTTGTAATCCTATGAGTTTTAATAAAAGTGTGATTTATAATAAAAAAAATTAAAAAAAAATAAAAAAATAAATAATAATAATAATAATAATAATAATAATAATAATAATAATAATAATAATAATAATAATAATAATAATAATAATAATAATAATAATAATAATAATAATAATAATAATAATAATAATAATAATAATAATAATAAAATTCGGGTATGATGGCTTCAACATCACTAATGAACAAAATCCAAACCGAGGTAATCATACAATTTTATTACAAAAATGACGATGATAAACATAGATTCTATCAAACATATAATTACATCAAATATAAAAAAGTGGCTAAAAATAAATACTCACGAACACAAACAAACATATGTTACTTACAAATAAGTAAGAATGCAAATATATAAAGATGATGAATATACATTTTAATATCAAAATAACAACAAAATATCATCCCAAACCAAACGAACCTGTTATGAAGGTAATCTAGTCCACCTTTTGTTAAGACAAAAAGGGACGTACGGCACGGCAAGTTATCGTCATCTTCGTACGTTGCAGAGTGCATTGCCCTTGTGGCGTGATAAGGTGATGGTTGTTGGCGGTAGTGGAAGTAAAGGTTGTGGTTGCAAGATCTGGTAAAAGAGAGTGGTTTAGTTAATGTGTTAAAAGGATGGAGACTGGAGAGCCTTAAGTGAAAGATATAAAGGGGAAACTTTTGAAGCTGCGGGAGTTGAAACTTTTTGAAATTTTTGAAAATTTTAAAATTTGTTGGTTTACTTCTTACCTCTAAATTTTTTGTTAGTTGTATTGTTC
This sequence comes from Chrysanthemum seticuspe, assembly GCA_019973895.1. Classification (NCBI taxonomy): domain Eukaryota; kingdom Viridiplantae; phylum Streptophyta; class Magnoliopsida; order Asterales; family Asteraceae; genus Chrysanthemum; species Chrysanthemum seticuspe. Next base: position 101,902,073 of record BPTQ01000006.1, read on the forward strand.
AATTGATGACGGTAGGTAGGTATTAATGAAGATTGTGGAAGACGGTTGGAGATAGAAAAGTTTGGTGATGAATGTTGTTGATGCTTTTTATTTTCCTACTTTGTTATTAAAGTATCATTCAATATGTAAACTATAGTATCGACATGCATGGTTTATTTAATTAACAAAATGGGCCAAAAATCCAACTTTGATGCATTATATAGTCACTTTTAACATCCTTTTCTCATTTTGACATTTGTCCTTACAAGTACAACTGTTAGGTGAATATATTTTTTTGATTTTAACTTAAATGACAAATTCACCCTTATTATATTTGTTTATTAATTATCTCACCTACCCTCACCTAAATCCATCCACCTACCTCACCACGTTACCAGTCCAAAACCACCACCACCACCGCTGCTCATCTGCTCGACCATCACTGCTTGACCACCACTGCTCAACCACAAAAAATATCTATCCTGATCAAAACTGACACACAAAATTACTTATTTCATCAGTCGATCCACACATTCAATAAATCCATCACCAAAATAACTTTATTTCATCACTCAAAAAACAAACACCCATATTATATATATAATAAATCAGTAACCAAACCGTTAATTAACAAATCCGGTACGTGAAATGTTGAATAGTCTTAATTAACCACAATTTTGTTAAAAAAAATCACGCATCACAGATCTAAAAAAAGATGTTGTATATGTTGTATTTGGCTTTTTTGGTTCAAAGAAAACTACAATCCAAAACATATTAGTTTTCACGATGTCGACACTAACAAAAAATCGAAACTAACAAAAAATAAACACAATCAAAACCATATTAGTTTTCACGATGTCGACACCTGATAAGGTTTTAAAATGTACCTTTTTGAGGGGTCGTTTAAGCCCTTATTTGATCACTTTTGTATCCGTTATTACTTAATATCGTTCCTTTTCACTTTTTAGGACTCTTGAAGGCAAATTGCTTGAATGGCACTTATTTGGACGAAAAGGCGTGGATATACGAAGAAAATGGCTAAAGTCAAGAATCGAGACACTCAAGCTGCTGAAATACAAGGGGACGGCGTCAGGTGTTAATTGCGACGCCGTCGGACAACTTTTGTGACGGCTCAGTAGCCAAATTGCCCATTTACAAGTGACGGCTTCAGGTTTTAAAAGAGTAGGGCGTCGCAACTCATACGGCCTAGATTTGATTCAAACGACGTCAGAGACTGAAGAGGACGGCGTCACAGGCATAAGGTGACGCCGTCACAAGCTGCAACATGCGCGCGAAGTAGCTGATACTGTTTTGGCCATAACTTTTGCATACGAAGTCGGATTTAAGTGATTCAAAAGCCCACGCGATCGGAACGAGAAAATCTACATTTTGGTGAAAAAATGGTCGTGACGGTGTCACTCTATAGGTGTGACGTCGTCACTCTTTTCCGACAGAAAATCTGCCTATAAATAGAACATTATAACTTCACTTTTTGTAGGCTCTAAACCCTAACTCCGATTCCAAGGCTTAGATAGGTGTTTTTCCAGCAACTTTGAAGGTTTCAATCACTCCAAAAACATCTTGTGATGGTTTGTTGATTATATCTTATTCCATATATTCAATTTATCATTATGTCTATCCTATGTTTGATTGATTGTGTGTATGCTTGCATGTTTACCATGTCTGGCTAAATTACTTGTATGTTTGCTTAGATATATAAAACCTAGTTGTTAATTATTGTTAGGTTGTCTCTTATCTTAATTGTAATTGGCTTAGGAGTGCGACTAGGCTATCGTTGTGTTTAATATTTGATAAATCTTTGATAGTTTATGAATGACTTAGTGGATTTCATTTACTAAACCCAAAGATAACCTCAAGGTTAGTTTATGAATGACTTAGTGGATTTCGTTTACTACACTTAAAGGTGACTTCAAAGAGTTAGGGAATGCACACCTTACAACCTTAGAAAACACAATGCGTTAAGAATAAGGACGTGACAATTCAACCATCAATAGGAGATAACTAAGGAGTAGTAGCATCTAGGTAAACACATCTTTAACTATCATACGAGCACACAATAATTAGACATAGACTACCTATTAGTTTAGATAATTAGATAAGTAGAAGTAATTGGTAGAAATACCAACCCCCCAAATCCAAACCCCGAGATTCGTACTTTTCCATTTCCTAAAAAACATAAAAAGATAAAAAAAAATCTTCCTCAACCCCAACCTTAGCGTAGTAACTCCTCACTAGCATTCCTATTCCCCTAGAGAACGATATCAATTCCCGTGGCTTACCCTAATACTATAGTACAACGATTAGGTTCAATGCCTAGGGTGTTGAAAAACTTGTTCGACGAAAAGGAAGTTCCTTTGACCCCGAACGACGCGTGTAGCGTTATCAAGTTTTTGGCGCCGCTGCCGGGGAATAGAATAGCTAGTTAGGAGTCCACCTCGTTTAGGTTTCTTTGCTTGGTTCCTATCAAGTAAATTCTTCTTATTTTTAGCTTCCTCGTAGTCTATCCCCCTTCTTCATGACCTTTGTTCGTAACCCCATCACTTTTCATCATGGAAGGTGATAACCAACCACCATTCATCAACCTACCGCCAAATGACCCGCCAAGAGCCCGTACTCTTGGTGAATACTCGAGACCAAGCCACCTAGGCTATAGGAACACCATTGAGCTTCCCGACCAAGCCCAAACTACGGTCCTGCGATCCGACACCATCCGGTTGGTGCAAAACGGATGTGCATTCCATGGACTTCGTTCCGAAGATCCTAATAAGCATCTTAAGGATTTCCTTAAAATTGTCGATTCCATCGACCTCGATGCTACTACTCGGGAGACCACGCGTCTGCGTCTCTTCCAATTCTCTCTACGGGACCAAGCTAGTAATTGGCTTGACCGACTTCCCTCTGGATCCATCTCAAGCTGGGATGATCTCACCACTCGTTTCCTCGCCCAATTTTTCCCACCGGAGAGAACTACCAAACTTAGGAATGACATCTTGATGTTCCAACAATGTCAAGGCGAAACTCTGTACGAGGCGTGGACTCGATTTAAGGACTTGCTCCACAAAGTCCCTCATCACGGCATCGATCTTTGGCTTCTAGTCCAAATCTTTTACGATCGTGTCAACTTCTCAACTAAGAAATCCATCGACCAAGCGACCAGTGGTAAACTTAGTAAACTCACCGTGGAAGAATCATGGGGTACAATAGAGGACCTTGCCCTCTATGAAAAAGAATGTTGCAATGACCCCAGTGAGTTGTCCAAAACTGATAAGGCAGTCTCTTTGCCTCCCATTGACTCACAACCTTCCAATCATAGGATGCTCGAACTTGAAGATCAAGTCAAATTCATAATGAGCTCCTACGAGACTCCTAAGCTCGAGCCAAATAACTTAGGAAAATCCTACAAAAACCCTCAAAACACCAGAACTTCTACTAGTCTTGAGGGAATGGTGTCCAAATTCATGTCATCTCAAGAAGCTCGATTGCCGCAACTTGAAGCCGATTTCAAGCAACAAAAAAGCGAGATGACAACCAAGCTCGACACCCTCTTAAAAGCCTTCAATGGACAAAGGGATGAAATACAGGAAAAAATGGCGGAGATGATGGACTTAGTGAAAGAGTACACTAAGACGAAGATTCTCGAGAAGGTGCTAGTGAGGAATGATGAGCACGCCACCCCCACTTTGTCTGTTAACGCCATTTCCATTGCTTCCGATGAGGATGGAGCAATTGAGAAGAAGGAGTCTGAGAGCAGCAACGATAGTAAGGATAAGAATGAGGTTCGGACTGATGATGAACCCAAATTCATCAAGCATTACCTTAAGCATGAGATCAATAAAAAAACAATCGTTAACCAAGTGAAAAACTTTAGGTGCAATGAGGTTCTTAGGAAAGCCCTCTTAGGTGAAATAGGAGAAGAAGAGTATGACACCATGCTTATTGGACCTATGTACGAATCGATTCTGAGAAAGCCAATAACTAAGAAGCATGAGATCTCTGGTAACTTTGTAATTCCATGTAGCATAGGTGACTTAAAGAACCTAAATGCCTTGGCCGACCAGGGATCCGATGTAAACATAATGCCACTGTCAGTCTATAATAAGTTGACTAAGGAGGAACCGACCAAGACCAATCTTAGACTTTCCTTAGCAAATCATTCATATGTTTATCCCATAGGAATAGTGGAGGATGTCTTAATTGAGGTTGCCAATATTGTCTATCCGGTGGACTTCGTAATTGTAGACATTGAGGAAGATAAAAACCTGCCATTAATCGTGGGAACACCTTTCCTGACCACCGCCAAGGCAACCATCAAATGCGGTGAAGGGATTATGATACTCAAAAGTGGAAAAGGACAAGTTAGGATACCTATTGTTCCAATATATCCTTTGAAGATTATGGAGAAGGTAAAAGATAAGAATTCGCAAGTCTCCAATAATTCCGTTAAGAAGAAAATGGCTGAATGGGAAAAAGGGCTTAGAGAATTCATGGTTCAAGGGTTAAATGCGACATTGTGGAAACGTGATAAAAAGTTAGGAAATAACTATACCACAATACCACAAACTCAGAAGAACCCTAAGGAATTTTTGAATGGAGAAAAGGTGCTTTTGTATAAATCAAGAATAAAAGCATTATGGGGAAGGAATAAGCCAAGATGGTTTGGACCTTATACGGTGAAAGAAACTAATCTAAAACATAAAACCGTTATCATAATAGATGATGTTGGAAGAGAATTCATGGTGAGCATACGACGTCTACAACCTTATGATGAAGGCTTAGTGGAAGAAAAGAAGGACGGCAATGAAGTCACGTAGGGGCACGACTTCGAGTCTAGCTACAAGACTCATAAATAAAGAAAAGCGCTTCATGGGAGGCAACCCATGCTTAATTGTTTGCTTGTTTGTGTGTCATATATCTTTTCATTGATTGTTTATTCTCATGTTTGAATTTGTGAAAATGCTTTATTTTGTCTTTAACCTCGTCTTAATTACATATAAAGGTATTTTACAAAAAGAATAAGTGTAGGGAGGATTACACACGTTTTCAAAAAGAACGTGAACATGAGAATTACGATTATTGAAAAAGATATATATGTGTGAGTCAAATGCTTGTATCGAGTCATAATGGATGTTTTGCATGAATTTTTCCAGATTCTAAAGATATAAATTTTCCAGAAATTTTTTAGAAAATCGCAGACCAGTTTCTGTCATGATAACCTGACGGCGTCAGGATCGCAACCAGACGGCGTCAGGAGGAGCAGAAACAACTTATCTTACTTTCTCTCGTTTTCTATGCTACTTATAAATTTTTGGAATTTTCCAGGTATTAATTTTCCAGAAAATCTGCAAACATCCATTCCACAAGCATTATACATAAGATTGGATGGAGCTTTTCACGCATACATTCTTCTTGAAGAAAGATGTAACCACCACTTTACACGGATCCTACCGAGCTAATAAGGGGAGTATTAGTTTCTTTCGTTTTTAATTACCTTATATTATCATAACTTTGATACTTTCGGGGAACATTGGGGACAATGTTCAGTTTAAGTGTAGGGAGGGAAAATAAAACGGGAACTTTGAAACTATGCTTATCCTTGACTATTTGCTTTGTCCAATTGTATTTGTGTAATAAACCATGAGAAAATGTCGGTTAGGGTAATTTTGGCACCAAATTTAAAATTTTTCATGACATATAGGAGTGGGCCATTAGTCTTAACAAAAGCGTCTCACGGATAGGAAGTTTCATGACTAGCACAAAAACCCTTTACCACCTAAATTCCACCCAAAATGTGAGGATCGCCCTTAGATTAGTAGGAATTCAAGCATTCATTTTTAATGCTTAGAGTGTGAACCGGTAGTATATTAGATTCTAGAACTTGTTTTGTGATGCATCCCAAGATCGCTAGTAAGACTACACTTGTGTAGTTAGGAATAACTAAATGATAAGAGGCATTAGGATAACCCTTGTTTGATACCCGTAATATAATTGCTTCTTCCACATTGGTTGAGTAATTCCCCCACACCTTTGCATTGTACTCATCTTTAGTACACAATACCCCTAGTTAACCCCTCAGAGCCTATCCTTTTTGCGGTTCTCGTGATGTTTCGGTTTTTCCGGAATATCAATGAAGAGCATTGTTTACACCCCACCCCCAAATGTACACCCAAATCGCCTTAGTCTACTTTGTATGCACTCACTTTTAGTGCATTATTGTTATCACCCCAAACCCTTAGTTCAATTATCTAGTTGCTTGCATGAGTTGCTAAGTTGAGTCATATCCTTTGTATACAGTTTTGTGACGATTGGGACTCATGGGAAAAGTTAAAGTTTATGAAATGACTGGAAGGGAACGTTAATTCAAACTCCCTTATTTGCATAATAATGTACTCCAAGTGTTTTGATCTTTTCAATTCGGGTCAAATTAGTGTTAGAGTAATAAAAACTCAAGTGTAGGGATGTGCCTAGAGATATTTGAATTGCCACCACTAAATAGCCTATCCCACCAAACCCTTTGTTTCTCTACCGTAAGCCTAACATTACAACCCTTTAAAAGACCTCTTTGATAGTCTTTCCTAGGTGCTTACGCCAAAGCGATGGAGGTTTGATCTATTCTCAAGCCTATGGTAATCTATGTACTAGGACCGGTTAATAAGTGTTTATCTTCCATTTCCAACTTGTTATATTTCATATACACCTGAGAGATGTGAGTATCCAAACACCCCATGTAAGGTGCTAGTATGTAATTTCCGTGCTTGTTATGACTTTTGCGGGGCTTATATGTGTTGTGGATTGTTTTAAACCAATGCTTCATGACCCCTAACTTATAAATTAATTGGCTAAAAGCACAATTGCTTGAAGACAAGCAAATACCAAGTGTAGGGATAATTGATAAGGTTTTAAAATATACCTTTTTGAGGGGTCGTTTAAGCCCTTATTTGATCACTTTTGTATCCGTTATTACTTAATATCGTTCCTTTTCACTTTTTAGGACTCTTGAAGGCAAATTGCTGGAATGGCACTTATTTGGACGAAAAGGCGCGGGTATACGAAGAAAATGGCCAAAGTCAAGAATCGATACACTCAAGCTGCTGAAATACAAGGGGACGGCGTCAGGTGTTAATTGCGACGCCGTCGGACAACTTTTGTGACGGCTAAGTAGCCAAATTGCCCATTTACAAGTGACGACTTCAGGTTTTAAAAGAGTAGGGCGTCGCAACTCGGACGACCTAGATTTGATCCAGACGACGTCAGAGACTGAAGAGGACGGCGTCACAGGCATAAGGTGACGCCGTCACAAGCTGCAACATGCGCGCGAAGTAGCTGATACTGTTTTGGCCATAACTTTTGCATACAAACTCGGATTTAAGTGATTCAAAAGCTCACGCGATCGGAACGAGAAAATCTACTGTTTGGTGAAAAAATAGTCGTGACGACGTCACTCTATATGTGTGACGCCGTCACTCTTTGCCGACAGAAAATCTGCCTATAAATAGAAAATTATAACTTCACTTTTTGTAGGCTCTAAACCCTAACTCCGATTCCAAGGCTTAGATAGGCGTTTTTCCAGCAAATTTGAAGGTTTTAATCACTCCAAAAACATCTTGTGATGGTTTGTTGATTATATCTTATTCCATATATTTAATTTATCATTATGTCTATCCTATGTTTGATTGATTGTGTGTATGCTTGCATGTTTACCATGTCTGGCTAAATTACTTGTGTGTTTGCTTAGATATATGAAACCTAGTTGTTAATTATTGTTAGGTTGTCTCTTATCTTAATTGTAATTGGCTTAGGAGTGCGACTAGGCTACCGTTGTGTTTAATATTTGATAAATCTTTGATAGTTTATGAATGACTTAGTGGATTTCGTTTACTAAACCCAAAGATAACCTCAAGGTTAGTTTATGAATGACTTAGTGGATTTCGTTTACTACACTTAAAGGTGACTTCAAAGAGTTAGGGAATGCACACCTTACGACCTTAGAAAACACAATGCGTTAAGAATAAGGACGTGAATATTCAACCATCAATAGGAGATAACTAGGGAGTAGTAGCATCTAGGTAAACACATCTTTAACTATCATACGAGCACACAATAATTAGACATAGACTACCCATTAGTTTAGATAATTAGATAAGTAGAAGTAATCGGTAGAAATATCAACCTCCCAAATCCAAACCCCGAGATTCGTACTTTTCCATTTCCTAAAAAACATAAAAAGATAAAAAAAACAATTTTCCTCAACCCCAACCTTAGCGTAGTAACTCCTCACTAGCATTCCTATTCCCCTAGAGAACGATATCAATTCACGTGGCTTACCCTAATACTACACTACAACGATTAGGTTCACTGCCTAGGGTGTTGAAAAATTTGCTCGACGAAAAGGAAGTTCCTTTGACCCCGAACGATGCGTGTAGCGTTATCAACACCGCCGTATCTGTAGATCTCGAAGGCCGGATCTGTAGATCTCGAAGGCCGGATTTGTAGATTGCTTTTCGCTCAGAATTCCAAAGGCTGGATCTGTAGATCTCGACACCGCCGCCGCCGGATCTTTGACGATGGTTGTTGGCCGGATCTGGCTGGATCTTTGACGATGGGTGTTGGCGGGATTTGGCCGGATCTTTGACGATGGTCTTGGCCGGATCTTGTGTTGTCTTTTATGATGATGGTGGCAGGAGGTTTATATATGTGTTATACCCCACTCATCATATATATATATATATATATATATATATATATATATATATATATATATATATATATATATATATATATATATATATATATATATATATATATATATATATATATATATATATATATTTATATTTATATATTTATATATATATATATATATATATATATATATATATATATATATATATGTCTTTTATGATGATGATGATGAAGGTGGCATGAGGTTTTATTATATGATGGTGGCTGGGGTATATATATGGCCGGATCTTGGTAGAAGAGAGAGTGATAAAAAAAAATTAGAAAAAATGAAATATGTGGTGTGTTTTATATATGTGTTTGAGGGTAAATTTTTCATTTAAGTTAAAAGCAAAAAAATATCTTCACCTAACACTTGTACTTGTAAAGACACGTGTCATAAAAATAATGCAGTCGAGCAGTTGAGCATGGCCAAATGGGAAAAGGATGTTAAAGACTCATGCTATCAAACACGCTCTAGAAATGAGATTAATTTCATTTCTTTCTAAGTCTCCCTACCAAACACCTCCTTACATCAATCAATAACCCAAAATCACAAAGAACAATTTGAACACAAATGTTAAAATAAAATACTTAAAACAAAATAATAATAATAATAATAATAATAATAATAATAATAATAATAATAATAATAATAATAATAATAATAATAATAATAATAATAATAATAATAATAATAATAAGAGTAAACTGCAAAATACATCCCTGTGGTTTACAGTTTTTGACACCTTACATCTCTGTCACAAACTATTGGCTAGTTACATCCTTCGTTAGCCAAACGTTAGCCATTATACATCCCTGGTCACTAACTCCGTTAGTTTTCGTCGTTAACTGCTAACGGGAGGGCTATTTTGGTCTTTTTACGCATACGAGGGATGTATTTTGCAAATTATTTTTATACTTTACTTTTTTTTTTTTTTTTAATTCTTATTATTATTATTATTCTTATTATTATTATTCTTATTATTATTATTATTATTATTCCGAAATGTTTGTAAAAAAAAAATCCGAAAATTTTGTAAAAAAATTCTGAAAATTTTGTAAAAAAATTCCGAAAATTTTATAAAAAATTCCAAAAATTTTATAAAAAAATTTATAAAAAATTCCGAAAATTTTATAAAAAAAATTATTAATAATTCTGAAAATTTTATAAAATATTCCGATAAAAATTTTATAAAAAAAAAATTCAGAATTTTTTTATAAAAAAAAAATTCCGAATTCTTTTATAAAAAATTTTCTTTTTTCTGTTTTTAATACTTTTAGACGGAATTTTTTATAAAATTTTGCGCAAAAGTATTCAAAAAAATATATATATATATTTGTCGAAATTTTTTAGAAAAAATTTCGGAATTTTTTATAAAATTTTTATAAATTTTTTGGAATTTTTTATAAAATTTTCAGACTTTTTATAAAATTTTTATAAAATTTTTGGAATTTTATAAAAATTTTATAGAAATTCTGAAAATTTTATAAAAAAATTTATAAAATATTTATAAAAATTTTATAAAAAATTTTCGACAAATATATATATATTTTTTTTTTTGAATACTTTTGCGCAAAATTTTATAAAAAATTTCGTCTAAAAGTATTCAAAACGGAAAAAAGAAAATTTTTTATAAAAAATTTCGGAATTTTTTTTTTATAAAAATTTTATCGGAATATTTTATAAAATTTTCGGAATTATTAATAATTTTTTTTATTAAATTTTCGGAATTTTTTATAAATTTTTTTATAAAATTTTTGGAAATTTTTATAAAATTTTCGGAATTTTTTTACAAAATTTTCGGAATTTTTTTACAAAATTTTCGGATTTTTTTTTTTTACAAACATTTCGGAATAATAATAATAATAATAATAATAATAATAATAATAATAATAATAATAATAATCATAATAATAATAATAATAATAATAATAATAATAATAATAATAATAATAATAATAATAATAATAATAATAATAATAATAATAATAATAATAATAAGAATTAAAAAAAAAAAAGTAAAGTATAAAAATAATTTGCAAAATACATCCCTCGTATGCGTAAAAAGACCAAAATAGCCCTCCCGTTAGCAGTTAACGACGAAAACTAACGGAGTTAGTGACCAGGAATGTATAATGGCTAACGTTTGGCTAACGAAGGATGTAACTAGCCAATAGTTTGTGACAGGGATGTAAGGTGTCAAAAACTGTAAACCACAGGGATGTATTTTGCAGTTTACTCTAATAATAATAATAATAATAATAATAATAATAATAATAATAATAATAATAATAATAATAAATAATTACTGTGGGCGATTTGGGGCTCTCCCCAGTTGAACTCCTTGATCATCTTCTACTAGATCATCTTGATCTCGCCATGGTTCGTGGGTGTGCGTGAGTTACCCTTCTCCTTTTTTGTGTTCTTCTCTTTTCTTTTCTTCTCAATATTTTCAAGGTGCGGTTTGTAAGGGTTTGGCTATATTCTCTTATATAGTTTCCTCTATATTGCCGTGTGTTCTCCCTGCTAGTTACCGTGTTTCCGTCCTGTCTGTTGGTTATCGTGGGTTTTGTGACCTTGTCGGATTCCTCCTGGTGACAGGAGGTGGTGTTTGGTACTGGGCTCCTGGAGCCGTGCGATTTGTCTACTAGACCCCTAGTTTGATGCGGTCTGGTTCATCTTACGTTTTTTCTGGTAGCGGTTTGCTTGATAGCCTTTTTCTGGAAGCGATTTGTCCAAAATTTTGCGTTTGCTTGATAGCCTTTTTCAGGAAGCGATTTGCCCAAAATATTGCGTAGGCGGTTTGATGATCCAACATGGTTGTTTTTATTGGTGGGGCCTGCACATCCTTGAGGCGTTTTGTCCCTTTTAGCCATAAGTTTATGTGTTGCTTGTATGGTAGGCCCTAGTCACATGCGCTGTTGATTTAATTTAGCATATGTTTGTTTAATTTGAGAATTGGACAAAAAAAAAAAAAAAAAAAAAAAAAGAAAGAAAAAAAAGAGGGTTCAATCAATTTACGGTTTGGCTAGCTCTTCATGGCTAATTGTGAGGCATTTAGAATCTCTTGTCCGATACAAGGTTGTGAAGGGTGTAGTATGGGAAATGGTAAGGGGCTCACTAAGAAATATTTTATTGACCATTTGAATACGCGCCATTTTAAAACGGATGTTCTAAAAGCTTCATACAAGGATCGGGTTACGAAGGATTTTTCCTTATTCTTCGCGCTTGACCAGGCACTTCATGAGACGGGAGTCTGGCTTTGTAGGGTATGTTTTTGCACCCACACCTTTAGTAAAAATTGTAAGCATGCCGACGGGGGAGTGGTCATAGCACCTAGTTTTCATGAAGTTGCGATCTATGGCATCAATGCGCCTCCCACGCCAGTATTAGATGCAGTGAATGGTGCTATCGTTGCATCAGCTATCACTGATGGTGGTATTGGTGGAGGGGTCGATCCTGTGGTAATTTCGCAGGAGAGTGGGTCAGTTTTTGATATCAACTTACTAGGCCGAGTGTTCTTGAAGAAGTTACGTACGGTTAAATGCATCCCCCTAGGCTACGTCTCGGGTTTGCCAAGATTTTTCGTAATGCACTAGATAAGGTCCTTGCATGCCCGGGGGATCTATCGGTATGGGTGCAACTCCTCATCCTGCCATGTTGTGTTTTGACCACCTTCGCGCCAGCCAACAGAGCCCAACGACGTTCGGGAGAGCGAGAACGGTGCCAACTTGAATGTATATCGTGGGCTATTCTCGATGGAAGGATCCTGCAGACAGGTTTGCATTGGTAATGGAATGTTTATCTGGGGTCACTTCATCCCTCGGTGGAATGGCGAAAACCAAAGATCTTGATGCAGCTAACCTGGTTCAATGTAAGCGTAAACTGGGGGACGGACACTTCACCGCTGCCATTAAGGTGCTTACGTCCTCTGGTGTCGCCCCCTCTATATCTGACACCCTGCATAAGCTAGAGGCCAAACATCCCCGTGCCCAACCACCAATTTTGTCATTGGATCCTCTGGGTGAAGATGCACTTATTGTGGATAAGGACTTGGTGTTAAATAGGATACGCAGTTTCCAAAAAGGGACATCATGTGGTCGAGATGGGCTTAGAGCACAACATTTAATGGATATTTTGGGAGGGGTTGCGTCCGCCATTGCCGATGACCTGCTAGGTTCCATCACTGGGGTTGTCAACCTGTTTCTTGATGGAAAGTGTCCTGCTATATTAGGGGAATTTATTGCTAGTGCCCCCTTGACTCCGTTGGTTAAGCCGGGTGGAGGCATACACCCTATTGCTGTCGGCATAGTTTGGCGTAGGCTCGTGTCGAAGGTTGCTTCTTCTTCAATTGGCAGCTCTATGAATACCTACTTGTAGGACTTTCAATTTGGGGTTGGCGTTCCGGGTGGTCGTGAGGCTGTTCTTCATTCGGTGAATCGACTTATTGAGGCCAAGGGTCACAATGTTGGGCTTTCCATGTTGCTGGTGGATTTTTAGAACGCTTTCAATCTGGTTGATAGGAGTTTCCTTCTCCAGGAGACCAGGCTGAGATGCCCTTCTATTGCTCCTTGGGTTGAGTTTTGCTATGCCAGGCCTGCTAGACTTTATTACGATGATTCTATCCTTTAGTCCTGTCAAGGGGTGCAACAAGGGGATCCGCTAGGTCCTTTGTTGTTCGCCCTCGTTTTACACCCCCTAGTCCATGCTATTAATAGGTCCTGTGAGCTCACTCTCCAGGCTTGGTATCTTGATGATGGTACTATTGTCGGAGATACTCTTATGGTTGCCAAGGCGCTCGACATTATTATGACTGATGGCCCCGCTCGGGGCTTGTTTTTGAATGTCGATAAGACTGAACTCTTCTGGCCTATGGAGGACCCCAAAAGTAGGGTGGAGGGTGTTTTTCCTATAAATATCTCTTGTCCAGCTGATGGTGTCAAACTACTTGGTGGTCCCGTTAGCTTGGATGAAAGCTTTTGTCAGGAGTTGGCTTTAAAAAGGGTCTCTAAAACTATCTTGCAAATGGAAGCTATTCTTAAACTTAATGACCCCCAATGTGAGCTCCTTCTTCTCCGTAATTGTGTCGGGGTTGCGAAATTATCTTACGCTTTGAGGACATGTTCCCCGTTGAACGTGCGAGAGGCCCAAGTCCGGTTTGATTAGACGTTACGTGCTTCCTTGGAGAAGATTATTACAGCTTCCGCCTAGGATTTGGTGACTGGCAGTGGCGGCTTGCCACCCTCCCAATCAAGATGGGTGGGTTGGGCATCCATGCGGCGAGTGACATCATCCAATATGCTTTCCTCGCGCTCTCGTTTGCAAACTAGCGATTTGCAGGACCGGATTTTGGTAAAAACGGGCATTAACTCTCATGGCCCTTCGTTTCAGCATGCTCTCGATATTTTTAATAGTGCTTGTAACAAAGACACGTTCTCTGTCGCCTCTGACACTCCTGCCCCCCATATGATGAAAACCTTGGCAAAGTGTTATTTCGGTGTCATTGAGAAAGATCTTGTTTCAAAGTATTCATTAAGCCCAAGGCAAGTGGCTATCCTCAGCTGTACCCGGGCTCCACATGCACAAGACTTCCTGTTCACCATACCTATTGATGGGTTAGGCCAAAGGATGAACCATCGCCAATTCCGGTCGGTACTGTGTTATAGGCTTACCATACCTATGTCTTCTGAAGGTAGTCCTTGTCCGGGCTGCAAGCATCGTATGGACCAATGGGGAGACCATGCAGTTCACTGTTCCAGTGAAGTGGGGGTGAAATTTAGACATAACCTGGTGCGTGATATTCTTGTCGACATATGTTCCAAGGTTGTGATTATGGTGAAAAAGGAGGCCCCAATGAGGTTTCTTTCGAGGGATGGGAAAGAATTACGTCCGGCAGACTTGCTATTATTTAACTGGATCCAAGGCAAGGGCGCGTGTTTGGATGTGACTGGGATCTCTCCTTTTGCGGGTATTGATGCTAATTTGTGGGCTCCAGAGGTAGCTTTACATAACGCTGTGGAGAAGAAGAAAAAGAAATATGTGTCCAAATGTAAAGAAAATGGCTACAAGTTCATTCCGTTTGCTTTTTATACATTTGGGGAGCTTGACACGGAAGCCTTGGATACACTTTCACGTATCAAGACTGCTAATGTTAGCCACTCGAATAATGTCAAGAGTGGGGATTTTATCTTTCATGGACTAAGCTTTTGTATTCAGAAAGGAGTGGGAGCCCAACTAGTGTCCCGGCTTCCCACAAATTTCTTGTAAAATCCCTTATGTTTTCTAATGAAGTGATGTTTTTCATAAAAATAATAATAATAATAATAATAATAATAATAATAATAATAATAATAATAATAATAATAATAATAATAATAATAATAAAATTCAGGTATGATGATATCAGCATAATAATAATAATAATAATAATAATAATAATAATAATAATAATAATAATAATAATAATAATAATAATAATAATAATAATAATAATAATAAAATTCAGGTATGATGATATCAGCATCACTAACGAACAAAATCCAAACCGAGGTAATCATACAATTTTATTACAAAAATGACGATGATAAACATAGATTCTATCAAACATATAATTACTTCAAATATAAAAAAGTGGCTAAACATAAATACTCATGAACACAAACAAACATATGTTACTTACAAATAAGTAAGAATGCAAATATATAAAGATGATGAATATACATTTTAATATCAAAATAACAACAAAATATCATCCCAAACCAAACGAACCTGTTATGAAGGTAATCTAGTCCACCCTTTGTTAAGACAAAAAGGGACGTACGGCACGGCAGGTTATCGTCATCTTCGTCCGTTGCAGAGTGCATTGCTCTTGTGGCGTGATAAGGTGATGGTTGTTGGCGGTAGTGGAAGTAAAGGTTGTGATTGCAAAATCTGTTAAAAGAGAGTGGTTTAGTTAATGTGTTAAAAGGATGGAGACTGGAGAGCCTTAAATGAAAAATATAAAGAGGAAACTTTTGAAGCTGCGGGAGTTAAAAATTTTTGAAATTTTTGAAAATTTTAAAATTTGTTGGTTTACTTCTTACCGCTAAAAATTTTGTAGTTGTACTGTTCAATTGATGACGGTAGGTAGGTATTAATGAAGTTTGTGGAAGACGGTTGGAGATAGAAAAGTTTGGTGATGGAATGTTGTTGATTCTTTTTATTTTCATACTTTGTTATTAAAGTATCATTCAATATGCAAACTATAGTATCGACATCCATGGTTTATTCAATTACCAAAATGGGCCAGAAATCCAACTTTGATGCGTTATCTAGTCACTTTTAACATCATTTTCCCACTTTCACATGTGTCCTTACAAGTACAAGTGTTAGGCGAAGATATTTTTTTGCTTTTAACTTAAATGACAAATTTACCTTTATTATCTTTCTTTATTAATTATCTCACCTACCCTCACCTAAATCCATCCACGTACCTCACCACCTTACCCGTCCAAAACCACCACCACCACCGCTGCTCATCTGCTCGACCATCACTGCTCAACTGCTCGACCACCACTGCTTAACCACAAAAAATATCTATCCTGATCAAAACTGACACGCAAAATTACTTATTTCATCAGTCGATCCACACAATCAATAAATCCATCTCCAAAATAACTTTATTTCATCACTCAAAAAGCAAACACCCATATTATATACATAATAAACCAGTAACCAAACCATTAATTAACAAATCCGGTACGTGAAATGTTAACTAGGTCTTAATTAACCACAATTTTATTAAAAAAATCACGCATCACAGATCTAAAAAAGATGTTATATATGTTGTATTTGGCTTTTTTGTTACAAAGAAAACTACAATCGAAAACATATTAGTTTTCACGATGTCGACACTAACAAAAAATCGACACTAAAAAATAATCAACACAAACAAAAACATATTAGTTTTCACGATGTCGACACCGCCGGATCTGTAGATCTCGAAGGCCGGATCTGTAGATTGCTTTTTGCTCAGAATTCCAAAGGCCGGATCTGTAGATCTCGACACCTCCGCCGCCGGATCTGGCCGGATCTTTGACGATGGGTGTTGGCCGGATCTGGCTGGATCTTTGACGATGGGTGTAGGCTGGATTTGGCCGGATCTTTGACGATGGTCTTAGCCGGATCTTGTGTTGTCTTTTATGTTGATGGTGGCATGAGGTTTATATATGTGTTATACCCCACTCATCATATATATATATATATATATATATATATATATATATATATATATATATATATATATATATATATATATATATATATATATATATATATATATATATATATATGTCTTTTAAGATGATGATGATGATGGTGGCATGAGGTTTTATTATATGATGGTGGTTGGGGTATATATATGACCGGATCTTGGTAGAAGAGAGAGTGATAAAAAAAATTAGAAAAAATAAAATATGTCGTGTGTTTTATATATGTGTTTGAGGGTAAATTTGTCATTTAAGTTAAAAGCAAACAAATATCTTCACCAAACACTTGTACTTGTAAAGACACGTGTCATAAGAATAATGGAGTCGAGCAGTTGAGCATGGCCAAATTGGGAAAAAAATGTTAAAGACTCATGCTACCAAACACGCTCGAGAAATTAGATTAATTTCATTTCTTTCTAAGTCTCCCTACCAAACACCTCCTTAGATCAATCAATAACACAAAATCACAAAGAACAATTTGAACACAAATATTGAAGTAAAATACTTAAAACAAAATAGTAATAATAATAATAGTAATAGTAATAATAGTAATAGTAATAGATAACAACAACAACAACAACAACAATAATAATAATAATAAAATTCAGGTATGATGACATCAGCATCACTAACGAACAAAATCCAAACCGAGGTAATCATACAATTTTATTACAAAAATGACGATGATAAACATAGATTCTATCAAACATATAATTACTTCAAATATAAAGAAGTGGCTAAACATAAATACTCATAGCACAAACAAACATATGTTACTTATAAATAAGTAAGAATGCAAATATATAAAGATGATGAATATGAATTTTAATATCTAAATAACAACAAAATATCATCCCAAACCAAACGAACATGTTATGAAGGTAATCTAGTTCACCCTTTGTTAAGACAAAAAGGGATGTACGGCACGGCAGCTTATCGTCATCTCCGTCCGTTGCAGAGTGCATTGCCCTTGTGGCGTGATAAGGTGATGGTTGCTGGCGGTAGTGGAAGTAAAGGTTGTGGTTGCAAGATCTGTTAAAAGAGAGTGGTTTAGTTAATGTGTTGAAAGGATGGAGACTGGAGAGCCTTAAATTAAAGATATAAAGGAGGAACTTTTGAAGCTGCCGGAGTTGAAACTTTTTGAAATTTTTGAAAATTTGAAAATTTGTTGGTTTACTTCTTACCGCAAAAATTTTTGTTAGTTGTATTGTTCAATTGATGACGGTAGGTAGGTATTAATGAAGTTTGTTGAAGACGGTTGGAGATAGAAAAGTTTGGTGATGGAATGTTGTGGATGCTTTTTATTTTCCTACTTTGTTATTAAAGTATCATTCAATATGAAAACTATAGTATCGACATGCATGGTTTATTCAATTACCAAAAGGGGCCAAAAATCCAACCTTGATATATTATCTAGTCACTTTTAACATCCCTTTACCATTTTGGCCATGCTTAACTACTCGACTCCATTATTTTTATGACATGTGTCTTTACAAGTACAAGTGTTAGGTGGAGATATTTTTTTTGTTTTTAACTTAAATGACAAATTTACACTTATTTATCTTTCTTTATTAATTATCTCACCTACCCTCACCTAACTCTATCCACCTACCTCACCACCTTACGAGTCCATAACCACCACCACCACCGCTGCTTATCTGCTCGGCCACCACAGCTCAACTGCTCGACCACCACAGCTCAACCAAAAAAATTATCTACATTGATCAAAACAGACACGCTAAATTACTTATTTCATCAGTCGATCCACACATTCAATAAATCCATCTCCAATATAACTTTATTTCATCACTCAAAAAACAAACACCCGTATTATATACATAATAAACCAGTAACCAAACCGTTAATTAACAAATCCGGTACGTGAAATGTTGACTAGCCTTAATTAACCACAATTTTATTAAAAAAAATCACGCATCACAGATCTAAAAAATGATGTTGTATATGTTGTATTTGGCTTTTTTAGTTACAAAGAAAACTACAATCGAAAACATATTAGTTTTCACGATGTCGACACTAACAACAAATCGACACTAACAAAAAATCAACACAATCAAAAACATATTAGTTTTCACGATGTCGACACCACCGGATCTGTAGATCTTGAAGGCCGGATCTGTAGATCTCGAAGGCCGGATCTGTAGATTACTTTTCGCTCAGAATTCCAAAGGCCGGATCTGTAGATCTCGACACCACAGCCGCCGGATCTGGCCGAATCTTTGACGATGGGTGTTGGCCGGATATGGTTAGATCTTTAACGATGGGTGTTGGCTGGATTTGGCCGGATCTTGTGTTGTCTTTTATGATGATGGTGGCAGGAGGTTTATATGTGTTTTTTACCCCACTCATCATATATATATATATATATATATATATATATATATATATATATATATATATATATATATATATATATATATATATATATATATATATATATGTGTGTGTGTGTGTGTGTGTATCTTATGATGATGATGATGATGATGATGATGGTGGCTGGGGTATATATATGGCCGGATCTTGGTAGAAGAGAGAGTGATAAAAAAAATTAGAAAAAATGAAATATGGGGTGTATTTTATATATGTGTTTGAGGGTAAATTTGTCATTTAAGTTAAAAGAAAAAAAATATATTCACCTAACACTTGTACTTGTAAAGACACGTGTAATAAAAATAATGAAGTCGAGCAGTTGAGCATGGCCAAAATGGAAAAAAGGATGTTAAATACTCATGCCACCAAACACGCTCGAGAAATGAGATTAATTTCACTTCTTTCTAAGTCTCCCTACCAAACACCTCCTTACATCAATCAAACACAAAATCACAAAGAACAATTTGAACCCAAATATTGAAAAAAAATACTTAAAACAAAATAATAATAATAATAATAATAATAATAATAATAATAATAATAATAATAATAATGATGATGATGATAATAATAGTAATAATAATAATAATAATAATAATAATAATAATAATTATAATAATAATAATAATAATAATAATAATAATAATAATAATAATTCAGGTATTGTTGATTATATGAAGATATGTCGGGCTGTGGTGGGTAGTTAGAAAAATTTGAGGGGTCGTTAAATGAGTTCGGATTAGGATCATAATCAAATGAATTCCTCGAACCACAAAACAAACAACTCTCGTTCCGAATATCATTACCACACTGTACACACGTACACCAGCTACATGGTGAACCAAAAAGAGGCCCACCACAACCGACACAAGGAATAAACGATTCTATTTGAGAGTTATGAGAAGGAATCAGTTCATTCAAAGAATCAACAAAACCAACATGGTGATCTGAATGACTAATAAGACTCAAAGAACATTTTGAAAAATCCGGAGGTAGGACAAGTGGTGTGCTCTGAGAGCTAGCAATTTCCATCACTTCCGTTATGGACTCCGGTTCTGGTTCTTGAGAAACGTGAAGATTAGGCAAGTCATTCTTGCTAGTCACCGGACTGAATTCTGCATGTTTGCTTTTAACCGTAAATCGTGAAAGTTTAGAATCAATTCTAGACGGCTTATGAGCAATTGAGGGTTTAGATCTTTGGATAACCGTAGGTTGGACGTATTTAGCACCTTCATTATCAGATGAAAGTACCTTGTCCTTTGTCACCCCGGTTTCTCGTTCTATTTCCCTACGCAGAATCAATGGATCATCACGAACAACACGAATTCTTGACATTTGTGATAAAATAGGAAGTTTTTCAACTTCGTTCTAGATTTCGTCGTAGTCGAGAGATTCCATGAGAATAGAAGAAGTTTAGAATCAAAAGGATAGAGGGTAAAGGAATAAAGAATCAAAAAGGGTAAGAGGTTAAAGATGAATATTTATGGATTTTTGGATAAATATTTTGAAAAAAACAAAGAATGAAAATATTTTTGGTGTTATCAACACTTTAGGAAAAGTGTTAATGAACTTTTTGATTTTAATTAACTTTACAAAAAAAACTGTTTACAAAAGGGTGGTATATGTGCAAGAATGGATCTGGAAATGCTTAAAACACGCTTACAGCCTCCCCGGCAGCGGCGCCAAAATTTGATCGAGGCTAAACAGTCAAGTCTAATCACACAAGCTAACCACTTGTGAATGGCTAACCGTAACAGACTTAAAACTGCTCAGAAACCAATACAATTAAGATCAGAGGAATACAGGGAATTCCTGGGTCGTTAAGTCCCACGGAGGATGAATTGGTGTAATAAACACTTGATCAGATGGTAGAATGATCACTAAGGATAGTGATTAGTAGGGTTTTGGATGGAAAATTACCTAAAGAAAAGATTTACAAATTAAAGTGACTTAAATACAAATTAAAAAGATTAAAAAGTTAAAATCTATTAAATAAACGCTATCACTATTTTTATAGATCGATGAACGTTTATTTTATAAAACAAAATAACTTAAATAAACTATTTTAATCAAAACGTAAACTTAAATTACTTAAAAACGTTATTTAAAACGGAAACGAGCGTTATTAACGAAAATGGCGCTGGAGCGCGAGATAAAACGTAAAATTTATGAAATAAAAGGCCTACGAATGTAAAACTAATTTTCTTACGTACTATTTGATAAAAGAAAATTTTAGAAAAAAGATTTATATTTTTCTGATTATTATTTTATTTATTATGATTTAAATACTATAAAACACTAATTAAATGATTAAAAATACTAAAACTAATTATAAAAATCTCAACTTTTTACAGAAAATACTTAATATTAATACAGACTTAATAAAAGTAAGAAACTGGAAAAAGCTACTTTGGATAAGCTAGAAATAAGCTAAAAAGCTCGAATAAGCTTAAATGATAAAACGTATATAAAGGATTAGTTTTGTAAGAAAATAACGAGAAAGTCCCAAGGGCGCAATGGTTACAGGTACCCCCACTATCACTCATATAAGGGAGAGGTCTCAGGTTCGACCCCTGCCTCTCCCTTTTTTGCAAAACATTTTATTTTTGAAATTTTCTTTTTGCAACTTGTTAAATACATGAAAATAAGCATATTTTATAACTGGAACTTTTAATAAAAATGATGAATAAGCTGATTTAAGAGCTTATTAAGCTAACAGTTTTACTAATGAACTTATTTGGGTGTTTTAAGCTCAAACAAACTCACAAGCTAAAACCACAGGTGGAATAAGGTGAAAATAAGCTAGTACTACTTATATGAAGCTAAAAAGAACAAATATAAACACTGATAAGCTAGAAATAATCAAATAAGCACTTGACTGATCCTATTATCCAAACAAACTTGTACAGACTTTCAAGGTCAAAATAAGCTGAGTGAATAAGCTCACAAACTCAAAACAAAAGTTAAGTCAACAAGCTGGCTTGGTTGGCTTTCCAAAAAGCAAAAAATCAAAAGCTGAGGACCAACGATAAGCTCTGTAAGAGCTTTTGAAAATGGTGGTAAAACTGTAGTCAGCATAAGCTGCTACAGTTGGTGCTGAGTTTTGGGACAAAAAGAAAAGCACTAGCAGCCCTATCAATTGAACTACAAAGTGAGAAGCTTAACTTGGAACCTCAAGATAGCTTGGTTGGCTATCTAAAGAACCAAAGACCACAAGTTTTGACCCTCTAATAAGCTCTGTGCAAGCTTTTCAAAATGGTACCACTTACTATGCACAGGGCATGGTTTCAGACAAAGGGTCAAAAGAAAGATATGAAAATAAGCACTAAATAAGTTAGAAAATGTAAACTAAGACTGGGAGTAACTAGTTGACCAGTTCAGCTTTTCAAAAAGCTAATTTACACAAATTTAAGCTCATTTATAAGCTCTCTGTGAGCTTTTGAAATAAGGTCTGCACAACTGTGCAGAGATTATTTTTGACTTTTCATTAAAACTGCAAGTTTGACTTTTATGAAATTTAAACTGATCTTGCTTACTAATTATGATGTAATAAGCTATGTTGAGATGAGATTAAGCTAGGTTAACTACTCTAAAGCTACTGTGATGATTCTTGCAACTCAAAGTCCCAACAGTGGACTGTAAGATGAGATTAAAGGTTATGTTGACTTTTTATATTAACAAGCTTTGGTTTTCTTTGCTGCAATGAGTTACTAAAACCTAATAAGACATGTATCAAACAAATCCAAAGACTTAAACAACTTCTAACTCAGTTGAGCAACCAAATCCAAACAGTCCTTTACAAGGCTGTTAGGAAGCTTTTCAAAACAAATCAATGATTAAGACCATGCCAATGATTTTAGACCTTATATTATCTATTACTAAGACTGAATGAGTACTAAATAGCATTAATAACAACAGGAAATTTAAGTATGCTAATTATACTAATTTGACTGTTAAGATGAAAATTTTAGCAACTATCAATTCTATTAAACTACCCACTGGTTTTAATGTTTAATTTAACTTAACTACACCTAATGAACATGATCAAACAGAAATTAAAACTAATGAGCAACCAAAACAATAAAATGCCAAAATGTATTTAAAAGCTTACAAATGAAATTCAAGCACAAGTCATGGAACCAAGGACTGAGAAACACCCCTATAGCTTACCAATAAGCTCTAAACCATAAACCAATCCAAAATAGGCACTGCACAGGTCTCTTGATCATTTCCCATGGGATTTTTATTTTTAGCTAATTTATTTGGAATTTTTTGTAATTTTGACTTACAAATGTAAACTGACTTGTAAATGTTTGCAATGGCTTAAACAAGCTACTAGGAGCTTATATAAGCTTAATGAGCCCAGAACAACAACCATAAACAACATAAAACAGATTTAAGATTTTGACCATAAAAGTGAAATTTGCACAAACTGAAATTAAACTAGAAACTTGGAATTGTTTATTGATAAAGATTCAATTACACTTAAAAACACTTAAACCAGTACTTAAAAGTTTAAACATACACTAGAAAGCTTAAAATAATTAAAACGACATTAGTGAAACTAAACTACACTACTTGGTTTCTTCTCTCCTTCTTCCTTGATATTTATTGACCTCTGAGACTCTCCACATGCTTCTGAGCTATTCCCACCACCATTGGATGAGTCAAAGCAATCCTATCCTTTGATTTGCAATTTGCCGCCAAAAAAGTCTTGGGTGGGTTTCTGCAATTAATGCTTCTTGGCTTATGTAGAGGTGGAGGGAAATGGGTAACAGGTGGGGGGATAAGGTTGGTGAGGTGGAAAGGTGGGGAGAGGTGGAAAAAACCACCTGGTTTAAGGTTTACAGGGGGGAAGGAGATGGGTGAACAGTGTAGGCGGGTTTTTATTTTAAAACTGGTATTGGGCTTGGGCTAGATATGGGCCAGTAGCTGGGTTTAGTGTAATATATAAGGTCCGTTTGGTTTTTGTAGCAAGTAACACTTAAGGACCAAAAATGTAATTAGGCCAAAAGTGAGGGACTAAAATTGACAAGTTTCCAAGGTTATCACAAGGGTTTAACTTGTAACATGTGAATAGTATAAGGACTAAATTTGCATAAAATTTCATGTTTTATAAGTCCAAGGACTAAAACTGCCAATTTAGATACTCTAGGGACCAAACTTGTAATTTCTCCAAAATTTTATCATAAGGATCATTCTTGTCATTTATTAATAGTACAAGGTTAAATTTTGATAATTTTCACTTTTTAAATTAACCAAGGACTATATTTGACAATTTTCAAAGTTTAGGGACTAAAGTTGTCATTTTGTGATTTTTAAACTTTAAAGGGTTTGTTTTGACAACTTTTGAATCTCATGGACCTAAAATGATATTTTACAAGTTTTTGAATTACCAGGGACTAGATTTGACAATCTTTGTAACTTGGGGGACTAAAACTGCCAATTATGCAAACTTGATACGTTTTTCATCAGATTTTGATGTTTTTGCATTTAAAACATATAAAACACTTGTTTGTGATATTTTTATCATTTTGAAGCATTTCTGAGTGTTTTCAGATGTTTTTGGCATTCTAAACAGTACAAAAATGATGAGTATTTAGACACTCATCAATCCCCCACACTAAGATATTGCTAGTCCCTAGCAATGATTTATAAAAAGTTAATGGATTTGATCTCTTTACCAAAAGCCATTACTTCTGGAGTAGCCAATTGTTTTAGTTCAAGTAAGAACTTTGGTACAATGATAACCAAATGATTTTAAGCAAATCATAAGCTATGAACGGGTTTGATTTGTCTTTACCAGAAGCCGTTTGCTCTGGACTAGCCAACTCTTAGATAAATTATCAATATTATCTTTGGTGAGTCGATTACCAATTATGGATTTCCAGCTGCCTTTACCACAAGCCATAAACTTGCGGGCTAGCCAACTCTTCACTAGTTTAAAGATATGGTGAGTTGAACACCATACAATTTTGGGCAAATTGCAAGCCATAAACGGATTTGAGATATCTTTACCAAGAGCCGTTTGCTCCTGGATTAGCCAATCCTTATGTGGGTTAGACATGGTGGACTGATTACCATTTGTTGTGTTTAGTACATAGTACTTCCACTAAATAAATTTTTTTTTAAAATTTGGCCATTTTGGGGGAAAAAGGGACTAAAAGGGTACATTTACGATCAAATTTCGCCAGAATTTCCCCCCCACACTTAGAAATGAATATTGTCCTCAATATTCAAAGTACCGGCGGTTATACCGAAACTTAAAACGTAAAAAGATAACATTACTAGCTAAGTGTAGAAACACAACAATTATTCTCTTTTTTAATATTTACAATTTTCATTTATTTTTAAGGTCTATATACAACATGTGGGGCATCTCCCCCACACTAAGGTGGTACACACGGGTGAAAACCCATGTTTAACTACTGTTTTTGATTTCCGAGTCGCTAGCTTGACTCGACCCCGAATTAATTGGTTCATGGGGAAGCAAAGTGGAAGAAACAATCTCCATCGGACTTTCATTCAAGATGTTTGGACAAACATTTGAAGCACGTGAAAGTTCCACACCGATGAGATATACATAGAACCGGCTCAAAAATGATAAATGAAAATGCCGGGGTCAAAGATAATGTCTTCATTCCCGAAGGAGTGAAGAACAGGAGAAGCCACGGGATAGGTGAAGAAAAGAAAGAAAATCATGATGATAATCTTGATTAACTAATCATCACTCACAGGAGAATTCATGGTTTCATGAATTTCATCTTTTAAGCTCAATTGGTCTAGACATATCCCGGGTGTGTCTAGATCAAAGTAGAAGTTATCATACTCCGGTGGAGATATGATATGAGTGAGTTCACAGGAGAACTCCTCAAAAGCGAATGATTCATATTCGGGATTGATTTGAATGAGTTCATTGGGGAACTCATCAAAAGTGAATGATTCATAATCGGGGAGAGAATTATGAGAATGAGAAGTGGTAATACCACTAATCTTCTCTCCCATATGATCAAAATGGAACGTTTGCAATTTGGGAATAGAATCATTGAACAAAAGCTCACTATCCTCAAAGGGGATAGGATATGAAGTAGGCTTTTCATCAAAAGCCTCGATTCTAGAAATGAGAAGATTAACATTCAATAATGTAAGACGAAGAGCTTCGTCTTGGATTATTTCTTCTTCATTCTCTTCTCCTAAGCTGACAAGCTCAGAAGGTAATTCCCCCACATAACTTATGTCTCCACAAGATAAAGAATAGTCCTCATCAGAATCAGAGAACATCTCAACATGATTAATTGGAAAGACAAGAGGAGGAGGGATATCACACACATGATCGAGAATTCCCTGTGACTCTCTCTGGATTGGGACAAGGTCCTCAACACTAGACTTTATGAATTCGTCCGACTCCTTTTCAGGAACAGTGTCAAGATGCTCGTCCCCCATGTTTAGAGAGTGAGTGTGAACCTCGGGTGTGATAGCAGTTGTTTGAGAATGAATCTCAACTGCTGGGATATCCACTGATGAATCTGATGAATCTTCAAGTGTATCATCATCATCACTATCATCAGGAATAAAATGAAATTGTGAGCTAGATCTGGCTGCTTTTTCTTGTGCAATTGATTCCTTAATAGCTTTTTCAAAGGCAATTTGGGAATTAATTTTAGCAGCCTGCTCTTCAGCTAGCAATTCTTCCATGGATTTCTCATGTGAATTTTGAATTACACAAGAAAAACTGGGAACATTATGAAATGCTGTCTTACTCAACTCCTCAGTTCTTTTCACTGACTCCAGAAGCTCTAGATAAGTGTCTTGTTGGGTTTGCTGAGGAGTTTGAGTCATTTGGCACTGTGGAGATTGGTCGTGATATGGATAGTCGTAATTGTTACAAGGAAATGGATTCCCTGTTTGACAATCAGAGCTGAAATGGGAACCTCCACAGTTCTCACAACAGTAAAACTGTTGAGCCTGGATTGGTGAATCATATGGATATTGGTCATACCCAAAGTTCTGAGCATCATCGGAAAATTGTTCATAGACAAACGTGTTTCCGGATTGACATTCAAATCCTTGGTGAGGACCTCCACAAAATTCACAGCAGTATTGTTGATTATATGAAGATATGTCGGGCTGTGGTGGGTAGTTAGAAAAATTTGAGGGGTCGTTAAATGAGTTCGGATTAGGATCATAATCAAATGAATTCCTCGAACCACAAAACAAACAACTCCCGTTCCGAATATCATTACCACACTGTACACACGTACACCAGCTACATGGTGAACCAAAAAGAGGCCCACCACAACCGACACAAGGAATAAACGATTCTATTTGAGAGTTATGAGAAGGAATCAGTTCATTCAAAGAATCAACAAAACCAACATGGTGATCTGAATGACTAATAAGACTCAAAGAACATTTTGAAAAATCCGGAGGTAGGACAAGTGGTGTGCTCTGAGAGCTAGCAATTTCCATCACTTCCGTTATGGACTCCGGTTCTGGTTCTTGAGAAACGTGAAGATTAGGCAAGTCATTCTTGCTAGTCACCGGACTGAATTCTGCATGTTTGCTTTTAACCGTAAATCGTGAAAGTTTAGAATCAATTCTAGACGGCTTATGAGCAATTGAGGGTTTAGATCTTTGGATAACCGTAGGTTGGACGTATTTAGCACCTTCATTATCAGATGAAAGTACCTTGTCCTTTGTCACCCCGGTTTCTCGTTCTATTTCCCTACGCAGAATCAATGGATCATCACGAACAACACGAATTCTTGACATTTGTGATAAAATAGGAAGTTTTTCAACTTCGTTCCAGATTTCGTCGTAGTCGAGAGATTCCATGAGAATAGAAGAAGTTTAGAATCAAAAGGATAGAGGGTAAAGGAATAAAGAATCAAAAAGGGTAAGAGGTTAAAGATGAATATTTATGGATTTTTGGATAAATATTTTGAAAAAAACAAAGAATGAAAATATTTTTGGTGTTATCAACACTTTAGGAAAAGTGTTAATGAACTTTTTGATTTTAATTAACTTTACAAAAAAAACTGTTTACAAAAGGGTGGTATATGTGCAAGAATGGATCTGGAAATGCTTAAAACACGCTTACAGCCTCCCCGGCAGCGGCGCCAAAATTTGATCGAGGCTAAACAGTCAAGTCTAATCACACAAGCTAACCACTTGTGAATGGCTAACCGTAACAGACTTAAAACTGCTCAGAAACCAATACAATTAAGATCAGAGGAATACAGGGAATTCCTGGGTCGTTAAGTCCCACGGAGGATGAATTGGTGTAATAAACACTTGATCAGATGGTAGAATGATCACTAAGGATAGTGATTAGTAGGGTTTTGGATGGAAAATTACCTAAAGAAAAGATTTACAAATTAAAGTGACTTAAATACAAATTAAAAAGATTAAAAAGTTAAAATCTATTAAATAAACGCTATCACTATTTTTATAGATCGATGAACATTTATTTTATAAAACAAAATAACTTAAATAAACTATTTTAATCAAAACGTAAACTTAAATTACTTAAAAACGTTATTTAAAACGGAAACGAGCGTTATTAACGAAAATGGCGCTGGAGCGCGAGATAAAACGTAAAATTTATGAAATAAAAGGCCTACGAATGTAAAACTAATTTTCTTACGTACTATTTGATAAAAGAAAATTTTAGAAAAAAGATTTATATTTTTCTGATTATTATTTTATTTATTATGATTTAAATACTATAAAACACTAATTAAATGATTAAAAATACTAAAACTAATTATAAAAATCTCAACTTTTTACAGAAAATACTTAATATTAATACAGACTTAATAAAAGTAAGAAACTGGAAAAAGCTACTTTGGATAAGCTAGAAATAAGCTAAAAAGCTCGAATAAGCTTAAATGATAAAACGTATATAAAGGATTAGTTTTGTAAGAAAATAACGAGAAAGTCCCAAGGGCGCAATGGTTACAGGTACCCCCACTATCACTCATATAAGGGAGAGGTCTCAGGTTCGACCCCTGCCTCTCCCTTTTTTGCAAAACATTTTATTTTTGAAATTTTCTTTTTGCAACTTGTTAAATACATGAAAATAAGCATATTTTATAACTGGAACTTTTAATAAAAATGATGAATAAGCTGATTTAAGAGCTTATTAAGCTAACAGTTTTACTAATGAACTTATTTGGGTGTTTTAAGCTCAAACAAACTCACAAGCTAAAACCACAGGTGGAATAAGGTGAAAATAAGCTAGTACTACTTATATGAAGCTAAAAAGAACAAATATAAACACTGATAAGCTAGAAATAATCAAATAAGCACTTGACTGATCCTATTATCCAAACAAACTTGTACAGACTTTCAAGGTCAAAATAAGCTGAGTGAATAAGCTCACAAACTCAAAACAAAAGTTAAGTCAACAAGCTGGCTTGGTTGGCTTTCCAAAAAGCAAAAAATCAAAAGCTGAGGACCAACGATAAGCTCTGTAAGAGCTTTTGAAAATGGTGGTAAAACTGTAGTCAGCATAAGCTGCTACAGTTGGTGCTGAGTTTTGGGACAAAAAGAAAAGCACTAGCAGCCCTATCAATTGAACTACAAAGTGAGAAGCTTAACTTGGAACCTCAAGATAGCTTGGTTGGCTATCTAAAGAACCAAAGACCACAAGTTTTGACCCTCTAATAAGCTCTGTGCAAGCTTTTCAAAATGGTACCACTTACTATGCACAGGGCATGGTTTCAGACAAAGGGTCAAAAGAAAGATATGAAAATAAGCACTAAATAAGTTAGAAAATGTAAACTAAGACTGGGAGTAACTAGTTGACCAGTTCAGCTTTTCAAAAAGCTAATTTACACAAATTTAAGCTCATTTATAAGCTCTCTGTGAGCTTTTGAAATAAGGTCTGCACAACTGTGCAGAGATTATTTTTGACTTTTCATTAAAACTGCAAGTTTGACTTTTATGAAATTTAAACTGATCTTGCTTACTAATTATGATGTAATAAGCTATGTTGAGATGAGATTAAGCTAGGTTAACTACTCTAAAGCTACTGTGATGATTCTTGCAACTCAAAGTCCCAACAGTGGACTGTAAGATGAGATTAAAGGTTATGTTGACTTTTTATATTAACAAGCTTTGGTTTTCTTTGCTGCAATGAGTTACTAAAACCTAATAAGACATGTATCAAACAAATCCAAAGACTTAAACAACTTCTAACTCAGTTGAGCAACCAAATCCAAACAGTCCTTTACAAGGCTGTTAGGAAGCTTTTCAAAACAAATCAATGATTAAGACCATGCCAATGATTTTAGACCTTATATTATCTATTACTAAGACTGAATGAGTACTAAATAGCATTAATAACAACAGGAAATTTAAGTATGCTAATTATACTAATTTGACTGTTAAGATGAAAATTTTAGCAACTATCAATTCTATTAAACTACCCACTGGTTTTAATGTTTAATTTAACTTAACTACACCTAATGAACATGATCAAACAGAAATTAAAACTAATGAGCAACCAAAACAATAAAATGCCAAAATGTATTTAAAAGCTTACAAATGAAATTCAAGCACAAGTCATGGAACCAAGGACTGAGAAACACCCCTATAGCTTACCAATAAGCTCTAAACCATAAACCAATCCAAAATAGGCACTGCACAGGTCTCTTGATCATTTCCCATGGGATTTTTATTTTTAGCTAATTTATTTGGAATTTTTTGTAATTTTGACTTACAAATGTAAACTGACTTGTAAATGTTTGCAATGGCTTAAACAAGCTACTAGGAGCTTATATAAGCTTAATGAGCCCAGAACAACAACCATAAACAACATAAAACAGATTTAAGATTTTGACCATAAAAGTGAAATTTGCACAAACTGAAATTAAACTAGAAACTTGGAATTGTTTATTGATAAAGATTCAATTACACTTAAAAACACTTAAACCAGTACTTAAAAGTTTAAACATACACTAGAAAGCTTAAAATAATTAAAACGACATTAGTGAAACTAAACTACACTACTTGGTTTCTTCTCTCCTTCTTCCTTGATATTTATTGACCTCTGAGACTCTCCACATGCTTCTGAGCTATTCCCACCACCATTGGATGAGTCAAAGCAATCCTATCCTTTGATTTGCAATTTGGCGCCAAAAAAGTCTTGGGTGGGTTTCTGCAATTAATGCTTCTTGGCTTATGTAGAGGTGGAGGGAAATGGGTAACAGGTGGGGGGATAAGGTTGGTGAGGTGGAAAGGTGGGGAGAGGTGGAAAAAACCACCTGGTTTAAGGTTTACAGGGGGGAAGGAGATGGGTGAACAGTGTAGGCGGGTTTTTATTTTAAAACTGGTATTGGGCTTGGGCTAGATATGGGCCAGTAGCTGGGTTTAGTGTAATATATAAGGTCCGTTTGGTTTTTGTAGCAAGTAACACTTAAGGACCAAAAATGTAATTAGGCCAAAAGTGAGGGACTAAAATTGACAAGTATCCAAGGTTATCATAAGGGTTTAACTTGTAACATGTGAATAGTATAAGGACTAAATTTGCATAAAATTTCATGTTTTATAAGTCCAAGGACTAAAACTGCCAATTTAGATACTCTAGGGACCAAACTTGTAATTTCTCCAAAATTTTATCATAAGGACCATTCTTGTCATTTATTAATAGTACAAGGTTAAATTTTGATAATTTTCACTTTTTAAATTAACCAAGGACTATATTTGACAATTTTCAAAGTTTAGGGACTAAAGTTGTCAT
This sequence comes from Chrysanthemum seticuspe, assembly GCA_019973895.1. Taxonomy (NCBI): domain Eukaryota; kingdom Viridiplantae; phylum Streptophyta; class Magnoliopsida; order Asterales; family Asteraceae; genus Chrysanthemum; species Chrysanthemum seticuspe. Next base: position 101,934,171 of record BPTQ01000006.1, read on the forward strand.
TTTGTGATTTTTAAACTTTAAAGGGTTTGTTTTGACAACTTTTGAATCTCATGGACCTAAAATGATATTTTACAAGTTTTTGAATTACCAGGGACTAGATTTGACAATTTTTGTAACTTGGGGGACTAAAACTGCCAATTATGCAAACTTGATACGTTTTTCATCAGATTTTGATGTTTTTGCATTTAAAACATATAAAACACTTGTTTGTGATATTTTTATCATTTTGAAGCATTTCTGAGTGTTTTCAGATGTTTTTGGCATTCTAAACAGTACAAAAATGATGAGTATTTAGACACTCATCAGTAAGTATTAATGAATTTTGCGGAAGACGGTTGGAGATAAAAAAGATTGGTGATGGAATGTTGTTGATGCTTTTTATTTTCCTAATTTGTTATTAAAGCATCATTCAATATGCAAACTATAGTATCGACATGCATGGTTTATTCAATTACCAAAAGGGGCCAAAAATCCAACGTTGATGCATTATCTAGTCACTTTTAACATCCTTTTCACATTTTGGTCATGCTCAACTGCTCGACTCCATTATTTTTATGACATGCGTCCTTACAAGTACAAGTGTTAGGTGAAGATATTTTTTTGCTTTTAACTTAAATGACTAATTTACCTTTATTATCTTTCTTTATTAATTATCTCACCTACCCTCACCTAATTCTATCCACCTACCTCACCACCTTAGCAGTCCATAACACCACCACCACCGCTGCTCATCTGCTCGACCACCACTGCTCATCTGCTCGACCACCACTGCTCAACTGCTCGACCACCACTGCTCAACCATAAAAGTTATCTATACTGATCAAAACTGACACACAAAATTACTTATTTCATCACTCGATCCACACATTCAATAAATCCATCTCCAACATAACTTTATTTCACCACTCAAAAACAACACCCATATTATATACATAATAAACCAGTAACCAAACCATTAATTAACAAATCCGGTACGTGAAATGTTGACCAGTCTTAATTAACCACAATTTTATTAAAAAAAATCACGCATCACAGATCTAAAAAAAAATGTTGTATATGTTGTATTTGGCTTTTTTGTTACAAAGAAAACTACAATCGAAAACATATTAGTTTTCATGATGTCGACACTAACAAAAAATCGACACTAACAAAAAATCAACACAATAAAAAACACATTAGTTTTCACGATGTCGACACCGCCGGATATGTAGATCTCGAAGGCCGGATTTGTAGCTTGCTTTTCGCTCAGAATTTTGAAGGCCGGATCTGGAGATCTCGACACCGCTGCCGCCGGATCGGGCCGGATCTTTTACGATGGGTGTTGGCCGGATCTGGCTGGATATTTGATGATGGGTGTTGGCCGGATCTTTGATGATGGTCTTGGCCGGATCTTGTGTTGTCCTTTATGATGATGGTGGCAGGAATTTTATATATGTGTTATACCCCACTCATCATATATTTATGTCTTTTATGATGATGATGGTGGCAGGAGGTTTTATTATATGATGGTGGCAGGGGTATATATATGGTCGGATCTTGGTAGCAGAGAGAGTTATAAAAAAAATTAGAAAAAATGAAATATGTGGTGTGTTTTTGATGAGTGTCTAAATACTCATCATTTTTGTACAATCTAAACTGCAGAATCATCTGAAAACACTCAGAAACACATCAAAATGATCAAAATATCACAAATCAGTGTTTTATGTGTTTTAAATGCAAAAATATCAAAATCAGATGAAAAATGATTCAAGTTTGCAAAATTGGCAGTTTTAGTCCCCCAAGTTTTAAAAGTTGTCAAATCTAGTCCCTGGAATTCAAAAATGTGGAATTTTATCATTCAAGGTCCCTGAAGTATTCTAAGTTGTAAAAAAATGATCCTTGAATGATTCTTTGGTCAATTGGCAAGAAAGGTCCCTAAACTTTGGAAATTTGCAAAATTAGTCCTTGGACCTTTTAAATTGAATTTTATGCAAAAGTGGTCCTTGTACTATCAAAGTTTGTCAAGTTTGGTCCTTGTGAGAGCATTGGAAAAAGTTTATTTTCAATCCTTGAGTTTGGATAAATTACATGTTTGGTCCTTGTGCTACTAAACCAAACGGACTCATTTTATTATCCAAGCCCAACATATCCAAGCCCAAACCCTTGACCCCCTTGACCCTTGAGCCAGGTCATAACACTTTGTGAACCCCCAGCCAAACCCTTTTGACCTCCCCCGTGTTATTAATCTTTCGGTCAAAGAAAGTCAAACCAAAGAAATACCGCCAGGTACTGTTCACCTCCCTCTCCCACCCCTGAATCCTCAAAACCAGTCATGGTTTCTCCACATTTTCAACCCCCCTCTCCATACCTTGTCCCCTCCACCTCCTCTAAACACCAAAATCCTTTATTGACTCAAATCAACTCCAATTAATGTCTAAAACCTGCCTTGAAATATTTGGCGCCAAAAATAACACTTGGACGGTTTTGATGAGTTTCAAGCATCCAATGGCTCAGAGTTGGTGGGATAGATTCAGAGGACATGGTGAAGTGCTAAAAGTCTATAAAGAGGAGCTAAGAGACAATGTATCTACCTATCTAGTGTAATTTAAATTTTCTTTAGTCGTTTTTTTTAATCTAAGCTTTCTAGTGTATGATTTCAATTCCAAGTGCTCTGTCTAAGTTTCTTAAGTGTAATTGAATCCTTTTCAACAATAAATTTCAAGTTTTCAGTATCAATTTCATTTTATGCAGTTTTCATTTAAAAATCTCAATTTGTGCTAATGTTGTTGTTTGTTGTTTGTATGGACTGATATAGTACACATAAGCTCCTAGATAGCTTATAAAAGCTATTAGATATATTAAAATCCAGTTTAGAAGCAAAAATCAAAATTCACCAAAAATACAAATTAAATAGTTAAAAAATCAAAAATCAGTTGGAAATGGTGTACACAGCTGGAGCAGGGTGAATTATGGATGGCCTTGGTTTAGAAGCTTAGTGGTAAGCTAATAGGGGTGTTCATTGGTTCTTGTCCTCAGTTTTGAGCTTGGAAGCTTTTGTAAGCACTTTTGATCACTTTTGCATATCACTGTTATAGTTGTTAATTAGCTTATATTTCTGTTTCTTTGTGTTCATTAGTCATAGTTAAGTTGAATTAATCATTAAAATCAGTAGGTAGTTCTTTTAAATTTGTATTTTGTAAAAATTTCATTTTGGCAGTCTTATAAGCATTAGTGTAATTTTTTGTTCTTATGCTGTTATTGTTGTTATTTAATGTCTATTTAGTCTTATTTAGTAATAATATTGGGTCTGCTATTAATTACATGGTCTTAATTTGTGATCTGCTTTGAAAAAGCTCCATAACAGTCATATAAGTGGTGTTTGGTTTAACTTGATTCACTGTGTTAAAGTTTATACTTTTGGTTGTTCTAAGTTCAACTTGGTCATATTTACTCACTGCAACAAGAAAAACAAGTTGTCTTTTGGTTAAAAGTCAAAATCTCATTTGATTGTATCTTGTGTGTCCACTGTGTGAATTTCATGATCCATGATCATTGTTTTTTGTTTATAAGTTGTTAATCTTGCTCAAATCAGTCTTAACATACCTTAATACAACATATTCAGTGTTTTAAATCAGCTTAAAGTTCATAATAGTCAACTTCTGTGTTTTCTTAAAAAGTCAAATTTCCATCTTGGTCGTTTTTGAATAAAAAAGGAAATTTCACTGTGTGTTTATTAATAAGATTTAGTTCATAAGCTCTTGGGGTATTAAAGTTTGGTTGCTATACAAAAATATAAAAATGCTAGTTCTCTGTCCATCAGCTTGTTAAGTGCTTATTTTCTAGCTTTTTGTGGATACCTGTTCTGAAAAGTGCCCTGTGCACAGTTGATAGGTCCAACTTGATAAGCTCACATAGAGCTTATTAGTTGCTCAAATCTTGTGTTCTTTGGTTCTTTGGAAAGCCAACCTGGCCATCTTGAAGTATCAAGCTTTGTTTTTCAATTTCTAGCTTGTTTGCTAGGGCTGCAATAAGCCCTAACTTTGTCCCATTTTCTGTTTTTCATCACAAATAGCAAAGTGCTTATCTGCTTATTTCTATCTTAGCAATGTGCTTATCTGTGTGTTTTAGCTTCATTTGAGTAGCAGTAGTCTACTTGCATCCATTTTGAGCTTTTGTTTCAGCTGGTTAGCTTGTTTGAGCTTATTTCACCCAATAAGCTCATAAGCATAACTGTTGGGCTCATAAGCTCCTCAAACAGCTTATTTCAAGTTTGTAAAATTTTTGTCTTTGTTAAAGTTTCATAATATCAGTATTAAAGTAGTTTTCAAAAAGAAAATCCAGAAAAAAATCAATTAAAAATCAGTGATAGTGTTTATTTAATATTTCTTAGCTTTTTGATTTTTCTTTTCAGCTTATTAATAAGCAAATCTTGTTTTTCTATTTTTCTTAGGTTTCTGTCATCATATAGTATTTTTAGAAAAAGTTTCATATTTTTCTCTATCTTTTTAGTATTTATTATAATTTTAAATAGTTAAAAAAATAGTAATTAATTCGTAATAAATAATTAAAAAGTATAAAAAATATCTTTTCAGTTTTAAAATTAGTTTTATTATATTTTAGATTTTTCCAAGTTAAAATTTTATTTTTCCAAGTTTATTTTATATTTTCTAGCATTTAAGTGTATTTTAAATAATAATTAATTAGTAATAATTAGATAAAAAGTGTGAAAAATATATTTTTAATTTTAAAATTAGTTTTATAATATTTTAGATTTTTCTGAATCATAATTTTATTTTTCTAGCCTTATTTTGTATTTTCTTCTATTTTAGAGTATTTATTAAATAGTTAAAATAGTTTTTAATTAATAATAATTAATTAAATAGTTTTAAAAATAATTTTCTTTTTCTAATAATTTTCTTTTATTTTTAGGATTCTAAAAATGTATTTTTCATATTTTTAGGACTTTTATTTTCTAGAACTCACTTTTTATTTTGTACGTGTACGTAGTTTTTAAACTTACGTTTACGTTTCTTTCATCTGATTGTTGTGCTTTCCAATTCTGTAATCCATTCCATTCCAATCAATCAGTAGTGTAATATTTCTAATCAAAACCTTTACTGATTACTATCCTTAGTAATCATTCTATCATCTGAGTTTGTTTTGACACACCATTGAGTCTCCGTGGGACTAAACGACCCGTGAATTCATTCTATTCTCCAGGACTTCATTGTATTTGTGTTTTAAGCAGTTTTAAGTCTGTTACGGTTAGCCATTCACAAGTGGCTAGCTTGAGTGATTAGACTTGACGGTTCGGACCAGATAAAATTTTGGCGCCGCTGCCGGGGAGGCTTTAGCGTGTGTTTAGCCATTTTCAGACCCATTCTTGCACATAACCCATCATTTGTAAAAAGTTTTTTTGTAAAGTTATAAGAAAATCAAAAAAGTTCATTAGCACTTTTCCTAAAGTGTTAAAAACACCAAAAAAAATACAAAACAACAAAACAATCGGAACGTTTTCTATCTTGTATTGTCTTTAAGGTGATTCTTAAAACAATACGATTTGGTTAAACGAGACGATACCAAAAATATTGTCCAAAAGTTTTTGAACCCATCTGCACAAATCTTACCTACGTCTTTTTAGTGGTACTAAATATATACATAAAAATCAACCACCGCAAATCAAGGCAATGCACTACCTAACTGGGGGTGCGACCATAATAAGTTCCCGAACATCAGATTTAAAACTTGCCTTTGTGTCACTTGTGATTTGGTGTACCTTTTTCAAAGAAGCCATTTCATTTGTGATTATTGGTTAAGTTCACTTGTGTTTTGCCTCATTTGTTTTGAAAATTAATTTTTATACTTAGTGCATGCGCACTCGTTTTTCCAGCTCTACAAGTCCACTTTCTGAACTTGGAAACATTCCTCGTAGACGTAGAGGACGTTCAGCTCCTTCAGCCATGACTGAGGAACGTCTGCCACCACCACCACCTGTCGAAATGGCAGAAGACAAACCCATGAATGAGCTTCTCCAAGCACCCATCGAGGGTTACGGAGATGCCATTGTTGTCCCAGCCATCGTGGCTGACACTTTTGAGCTCAAAACCGGGTTGCTTAATCTAGTAACCCAAAGCCAATTCTATGGTTTTGAGCGGGATGATCCTCATGCACACATTCGATGGTTTAACAAGATTGCATCTACCATCAAGTATAAGAATGTCCCACATGAAGCTATTAAGCTTCTTCTATTCCCATTTTCTCTAGAGGGACAAGCCCGGAATTGGCTTGAGAAACAACCCCCTCGTTCTATAGAGACATGGAAAATCTTGTCACCAAGTTCGTTAACGAGTTCTATCCTCCATCCCGAACCACAAGTCTTAAGAATGAGATAATGAAGTTTTCTCAGAGATTTGATGAATCATTCGGGGAGGCATGGGATCGTTACAAAGAGTTGCTTCGCAAGTGTCCGCATCACGGTTTTACCGAGTTAATGCAAATGGATACTTTCTACAATGGTCTCAATCAGACCAATCAAGACTCTTTGAATGCCTCCGCGGGAGGTAATTTCCTGAGCAAGACCACAAAAGAGGCCTTGCAAATCATTGAGAACAAATCTCAGGTCCGTCCTTTCAGAGCAAAGACATATCAGTCTCATGCTGGACCTTCTTCTTCTTCATCCCCCGTGAGTACATCTAGCACCGATGCTAAGATTGACAAACTCACAGACATTGTTCAGGCTTTGGTTCTTGCTAACCAAAAGAAAGTGACCTTCACTCAGACACCAACACATGGTGAAGTGAAGAAAGTCGAGAGTTGCGTTACTTGTGGTGGTCCTCATGCTTACTACAATTGTACTGCCACCGATGGTAGTCCATTTGAGGCCAATGCTCTAGCCGGTAGTTCACAACAAGGAGGTACTCAATACCGTCCTCAAAATGAACCACACTACCGTGCTAACACTAATCAGGCACCACCCGGTTTTAATCAGAATCATAACATGCAAAACCGGAATCAGAACCAGCCAAGAATGAACCAAGGTTATCAAAACCAAGGTAATTTCTATCCTGGACCCAATCAAGGTTTCCAACATCAAGGAAACCTTCATCAAAACAATTTCAATCGAGGGAATCAATTTCATGGGAATATGAATCCTAATCAAGGGAATTTTGGCTATAATCAAAACATACGGCCTCAAATTATCCCTCCAGCTCCTCCCGTCATTATTCCTCCAGGACCATCATCTGATGAGTTACTGAAGCAATTCATGAAGTCCCAAGATGAAATGAACAGGTTGTTGGTCAGTCAGATCGCTGATCTTAAGAAGTCTTTAAATGATCAACCCTCGGGCTCAGGAAAACTTCCGAGCAACACGATCGCTAACCCGAGGGGCGATGCTAAGGCGATCACAACCAGAAGTGGTGTTTCATATGATGGACCCGCTGTTCCTACTACCTCTTCTTCTTCTTCTCTCCCAAAGGTAGTGGACAGTGAACCTAGGACACACAATGGACCTACGACTCCAATGCCCCCTCCTCCTGTGGCAATGAGTCAAGTTACCAAGGAAACAACGGACAAGGTGCATTATTCTAGCCCACGAAGTACCGCACACGTCCTACCTTCGGTAGTCCAACCTCAAGTGGTCCAGAAACCCAAGTCAAATCAAGGAGTTGTTTTTGAACCTCCTGTAGCTCCTGTTGAGAATCAGAAATCCAAATCTTCTATTCCTTACCCATCACGTTTGAATGAACAAAAGCTCTGCGAGAAAGCCAGTCATCAAATGGACAAATTTTTCCAAATTTTCCAAGAATTACACTTTGACATAAGCTTTGCGGATGCTATCATGTTGATGCCCAAGTTCGCATCGACTCTCAAACACATGTTAAGCAATAAGGAAAAGCTGTTTGAAATGGCAAAAACTCCACTGAACGAGAACTGCTCAGCAGGTATTCTGAAGAAGCTTCCAGAAAAACTTGGAGATCCTGGGAAATTTCTCTTACCTTGTGTATTCCCAGGAATGGTTGAATGCTTTGCCCTAGCAGATCTTGGTGCAAGCATAAACCTTATGCCTTATTCAGTGTGGAAGAAACTCTCTCTTCCGGAACTTACTCCTACATGCATGACTCTCGAGCTTGCAGATCGTTCCATATCCCGTCCTCTTGGCATTGCTGAGGACGTATTTGTGAAAGTAGGAAAGTTCCATTTTCCAGCTGACTTCGTGGTTGTTGATTTTGATGCCGATCATCGGGTTCCTCTCATTGTTGGTCGAGGATTACTGAGAACGGGCCGTGCTCTCATTGATGTATTTGAGCAAGAAATCACATTGCGTGTTGGTAATGAAGCTGTCACCTTCAACCTTGATCAAACTTCGAGGTACTCTGCAAACTATGATTCTGAATCGGTTAACCGAATAGATATCATCGATGTTGCTTCTGACGAGTACTCTCAAGAAGTTCTTGGTTATTCTCATAATTCTGTGAGTGGGGATCCCACCACATCTTCTCAGCCTATCATAGCCAATTCTACTCCTTCTCTCACTCCGTTTGAGGGAAGCGACTTCATCTTAGATGAGATTGAAGCATACTTGGCTAGTGATTCTGTTCCATGGGAAATTGATCACGCTCCAATTGATATTGAGGGGGATATACTTCTTATTGAGAAGTTGCTCAATGATGATCCATCATCAACCCCTCACACTAGTGATTCAATTCCTAATGAGATTAATCAAAATGAGATTAATCTGGAGGGAGATATTCTTCTAAAGAAGTTGTCAAATCTGGACACTTTCCCTCTTCTCCCTCCCATCAAACTTCATAACAAGGAAGTCAAGTCAGTTGAGAAAACTGAAGAATTTCCTAAGGTTGAGCTTAAGGACTTACCTCCTCATCTCGAGTATGCATTTCTTGAGGGTGATGATAAATTACCCGTCATTATTGCTCGAGATTTGAGTAAAGATGAAAAAGCTGCTCTCATAAAAATCTTGAAGTCACACAAGCAAGCAATTGCTTGGAAACTCTCCGACATCAAAGGTATAAACCCTGAGTTTTGCACTCATAAAATCTTGATGGAGGATGACTTCAAACCAGCAGTTCAACATCAGAGACGCGTGAATCCAAAAATCCATGATGTTATTAAACAGGAGGTTATCAAACTTCTTGATGCATGATTGATTTACCCTATCTCAGACAGTCCTTGGGTTAGCCCAATTCATTGTGTTCCGAAAAAGGGTGGCATTACTGTTATCACAAATGAAGATAACGAGTTAATTCCAACTCGATTGGTTACGGGATGGCGTGTGTGTATTGACTATCGTAAGTTAAATGACGCCACCCGTAAAGACCATTTTCCTCTACCCTTTATGGACCAAATGCTTGAGAGATTAGCAGGGAATGAATACTATTGTTTCCTTGATGGTTTCTCGGGTTACTTTCAGATCCCTATTGATCTGCAGGATCAAGAGAAGACCACATTCACTTGCCCATAAGGAACTTTTGCCTACAAACGTATGCCTTTTGGCTTATGTAATGCTCCTGGCACGTTCCAACGATGTATGATGGCCATTTTCCACGACATGATCGTGGAAACGATGGAGGTGTTTATGGATGATTTCTCGGTCATTGGGGATTCTTTTCAATCATGTCTCTCCCATTTAGATAAAATGCTTCAAAGGTGTGAAGACACCAATCTTTGTCTAAACTGGGAGAAGAGCCACTTTATGGTCAAAGAAGGCATTGTCCTTGGCCATAAGATTTCCAAGAACGGGATTGAGGTAGATAGAGCAAAAGTTGATGTTATTGCTAAGCTGCCTCATCCTACTACCGTCAAAGGTATTAGGAGTTTTTTAGGTCATGCCGGTTTCTATCGTAGATTTATACAAGATTTTTCCAAAATCGCCCGGCCTATGACCCATCTTCTTGAAAAGGATGCTCCTTTTATCTTCTCACCCGAGTGCATAGAAGCTTTTGAAACATTGAAGAAAAAGCTTACTGAAGCACCCATTCTCGTTGCTCCTGACTGGGACTTGCCTTTTGAGCTCATGTGCGATGCAAGTGATTTTGCTATCGGTGCAGTCCTAGGGCAACGAAGAGCTAAGCATTTTCAGCCTATCCACTACGCAAGTAAGACTATGACTGAAGCTCAAACTCATTACACCACCACAAAAAAAGAGCTATTAGCCGTGGTGTATGCATTTGAGAAGTTTCGGCCATACTTAATCCTGACCAAATGTGTAGTGTATACGGATCACTCGGCTCTTAAATATCTCTTTGCAAAACAAGATGCAAAGCCGAGATTGCTTCGTTGGATTCTCCTCCTCCAAGAATTTGATATCATTATACGTGATAAAAAAGGAGCTGAGAATCTAGCTGCTGATCATCTGTCCAGATTAGAAAACCCTCACCACGATGTTTTCGAGAAAAAGGAAATAAATGAAACATTTCCCCTCGAGACACTCAATGCGGTTTCTTTTCGTGGAAATTCTACCACCCCATGGTTTTCTGACTTTGCAAATTACCATGCGGGTAACTTCATTGTGAAAGGGATGTCGACCCAGCAGAAGAACAAATTCTTCAAAGATGTTAAACATTATTTCTGGGACGACCCTTTCTTGTTCAAAATCTGTGCGGATCAAGTCATCCGACGGTGTGTTTATGGACAGGAAGCTATTGATATTCTCACAGCTTGCCATGCTGGACCCACCGGGGGCCATCATAGTCCCAACTACACCGCCAAAAAGGTGTTTGATTCCGGATTCTATTGGCCCACAATCTATAAGCATGCCCACGATTTTGTCAAAGCCTGTGACGCTTGTCAACGTCATGGTAATATCTCTCAAAGGAATGAAATGCCACAAAATGCCATTCAAGTTTGTGAGATATTTGACATATGGGGTATTGATTTTATGGGGCCATTTCCTTCGTCTCGTGGTAACAAGTACATACTCGTGGCTGTTGACTATTTGCCAAAATGGGTTGAAGCAAAAGCTTTACCCACCAATGATGCCCGAGTTGTTGTGAAGTTTTTAAAATCTCTTTTTGCCAGGTTTGGAACTCCGAGAGCGATAATCAGTGATCGTGGTACACATTTTTGCAATGACCAATTTGAAAGAGTCATGCAAAAGTATGGTGTTACCCACCGTCTCTCTACTGCATACCACCCCCAAACAAGGACGGGTGAACAAACCCCCACCATACGTCATCTCTCTGCCACCCATTGTGGTATGAAAACGTACTGAGAAAGTTTAACCAGTAACGTTTTTACACATGGTGCTAGTGACTAATAGCGAGAGCCTCAAGGTTTGGACCGTTTTTCTCTAAAATTTTTGAAGTGTTGTTGAGCCCGTAGTAACCACCCATTTCGAAAACGAAGTTGGGTAAAACCGTTTATCAGTTGTCGGTGCTCATACATGAACAATGGTGCTCTGCTTCCTTTACCGGGGTATTTTAGTTATGGGGTATACAGTTTATAGAGTGTTTGAACTTACCGTAAAACACCGTAAAGTAAGGAAACTCTCTATAATGGTACTGCAACTGTTCGCAGTGTCCGAAACTGTTTTAGCACCCGTACGAATATCTAACACCCGGTTATCTTAGGCCTTAGTTTGTGGAAAAACCGCCACAT
>BPTQ01000006.1:101946832-102007097 GCA_019973895.1 Chrysanthemum seticuspe
CTTTTCCTAAGTTAATGTGAATTCTTTGAATCTGTCTCGTGAACCTTAACTTTAGTATGTGATCTTTCGAATCTAATTTTTTTTGCTGATTTCTTTTAAATTTAATGTGATCTATCCATCTATGTAACAGAGAATCGAGGAGAAATATCTGAAAATCGTGAAGTGGTACAGGAGACTTAGATAGGGTGGTTGAGACTCGGTAACCTACGAACTTTGAGTAGTTTTGGCAGGTTCACAATAAAAACCGCGGTTTATAAAGTTCCGTCCAAAATCTGTAATTAACCTCAACTAAACTCAGTTATTTCCTAAAACCACAAATCTCCTCCACCTCCCCTGTTCCATACCTCTCCCCCCAACTTTTACACCTCTTTGGTACTGACCAAAACTCCTAAGTCCCCACCCTCTCCTGACTCAAATCAACTCCAATTAATGTCTAAAACCTGCCTTGAAATATTTGGCGCCAAAAATAACACTTGGACGGTTTTGATGAGTTTCAAGCATCCAATGGCTCAGAGTTGGTGGGATAGATTCAGAGGACATGGTGAAGTGCTAAAAGTCTATAAAGAGGAGCTAAGAGACAATGTATCTACCTATCTAGTGTAATTTAAATTTTCTTTAGTCGTTTTTTTTAATCTAAGCTTTCTAGTGTATGATTTCAATTCCAAGTGCTCTGTCTAAGTTTCTTAAGTGTAATTGAATCCTTTTCAACAATAAATTTCAAGTTTTCAGTATCAATTTCATTTTATGCAGTTTTCATTTAAAAATCTCAATTTGTGCTAATGTTGTTGTTTGTTGTTTGTATGGACTGATATAGTACACATAAGCTCCTAGATAGCTTATAAAAGCTATTAGATATCTTAAAATCCAGTTTAGAAGCAAAAATCAAAATTCACCAAAAATACAAATTAAATAGTTAAAAAATCAAAAATCAGTTGGAAATGGTGTACACAGCTGGAGCAGGGTGAATTATGGATGGCCTTGGTTTAGAAGCTTAGTGGTAAGCTAATAGGGGTGTTCATTGGTTCTTGTCCTCAGTTTTGAGCTTGGAAGCTTTTGTAAGCACTTTTGATCACTTTTGCATATCACTGTTATAGTTGTTAATTAGCTTATATTTCTATTTCTTTGTGTTCATTAGTCATAGTTAAGTTGAATTAATCATTAAAATCAGTAGGTAGTTCTTTTAAATTTGTATTTTGTAAAAAATTCATTTTGGCAGTCTTATAAGCATTAGTGTAATTTTTTGTTCTTATGCTGTTATGGTTGTTATTTAATGTCTATTTAGTCTTATTTAGTAATAATATTGGGTCTGCTATTAATTACATGGTCTTAATTTGTGATCTGCTTTGAAAAAGCTCCATAACAGTCATATAAGTGGTGTTTGGTTTAACTTGATTCACTGTGTTAAAGTTTATACTTTTGGTTGTTCTAAGTTCAACTTGGTCATATTTACTCACTGCAACAAGAAAAACAAGTTGTCTTTTGGTTAAAAGTCAAAATCTCATTTGATTGTATCTTGTGTGTCCACTGTGTGAATTTCATGATCCATGATCATTGTTTTGTGTTTATAAGTTGTTAATCTTGCTCAAATCAGTCTTAACATACCTTAATACAACATATTCAGTGTTTTAAATCAGCTTAAAGTTCATAATAGTCAACTTCTGTGTTTTCTTAAAAGTCAAATTTCCATCTTGGTCGTTTTTGAATAAAAAAGGAAATTTCACTGTGTGTTTATTAATAAGATTTAGTTCATAAGCTCTTGGGGTATTAAAGTTTGGTTGCTATACAAAAATATAAAAATGCTAGTTCTCTGTCCATCAACTTGTTAAGTGCTTATTTTCTAGCTTTTTGTGGATACCTGTTCTGAAAAGTGCCCTGTGCACAGTTGATAGGTCCAACTTGATAAGCTCACATAGAGCTTATTAGTTGCTCAAATCTTGTGTTCTTTGGTTCTTTGGAAAGCCAACCTGGCCATCTTGAAGTATCAAGCTTTGTTTTTCAATTTCTAGCTTGTTTGCTAGGGCTGCAATAAGCCCTAACTTTGTCCCATTTTCTGTTTTTCATCACAAATAGCAAAGTGCTTATCTGCTTATTTCTATCTTAGCAATGTGCTTATCTGTGTGTTTTAGCTTCATTTGAGTAGCAGTAGTCTACTTGCATCCATTTTGAGCTTTTGTTTCAGCTGGTTAGCTTGTTTGAGCTTATTTCACCCAATAAGCTCATAAGCATAACTGTTGGGCTCATAAGCTCCTCAAACAGCTTATTTCAAATTTGTAAAATTTTTGTCTTTGTTAAAGTTTCATAATATCAGTATTAAAGTAGTTTTCAAAAAGAAAATCCAGAAAAAGATCAATTAAAAATCAGTGATAGTGTTTATTTAATATTTCTTAGCTTTTTGATTTTTCTTTTCAGCTTATTAATAAGCAAATCTTGTTTTTCTATTTTTCTTAGGTTTCTGTCATCATATAGTATTTTTAGAAAAAGTTTCATATTTTTCTCTATCTTTTTAGTATTTATTATAATTTTAAATAGTTAAAAAAATAGTAATTAATTCGTAATAAATAATTAAAAAGTATAAAAAATATCTTTTCAGTTTTAAAATTAGTTTTATTATATTTTAGATTTTTCCAAGTTAAAATTTTATTTTTCCAAGTTTATTTTATATTTTCTAGCATTTAAGTGTATTTTAAATAATAATTAATTAGTAATAATTAGATAAAAAGCGTGAAAAATATATTTTTAATTTTAAAATTAGTTTTATAATATTTTAGATTTTTCTGAATCATAATTTTATTTTTCTAGCCTTATTTTGTATTTTCTTCTATTTTAGAGTATTTATTAAATAGTTAAAATAGTTTTTAATTAATAATAATTAATTAAATAGTTTTAAAAATAATTTTCTTTTTCTAATAATTTTCTTTTATTTTTAGGATTCTAAAAATGTATTTTTCATATTTTTAGGACTTTTATTTTCTAGATCTCACTTTTTATTTTGTACGTGTACGTAGTTTTTAAACTTACGTTTACGTTTCTTTCATCTGATTGTTGTGCTTTCCAATTCTGTAATCCATTCCATTCCAATCAATCAGTAGTGTAATATTTCTAATCAAAACCTTTACTGATTACTATCCTTAGTAATCATTCTATCATCTGAGTTTGTTTTGACACACCATTGAGTCTCCGTGGGACTAAACGACCCGGGAATTCATTCTATTCTCCAGGACTTCATTGTATTTGTGTTTTAAGCAGTTTTAAGTCTGTTACGGTTAGCCATTCACAAGTGGCTAGCTTGAGTGATTAGACTTGACTAGTTTAGCACAGATAAGTTTTATATATGTGTTTGAAGGTAAATTTGTCATTTAAGTTAAAAGCAAAGAAATATCTTCACCTAACATAAAAATAATGGAGTCGAGTAGTTGAGCATGGACAAAATGGGAAAAGGATGTTTAAAGTGACTAGATAATGGATCAAGGTTAGATTTTTGGCCCCTTTTGGTAATTTTCTGTTTTTCTTTTCTACTGTGATATAAGAAAACAAAAAGGCATTTTATCCAAATGAGATAAGCATTTTTTTTTGTTTTGGATTTTTTGGAACAATCATTCTTATTGAATGATGTTAGATTGTGGGAGTTGATGCGTACGAAAACAACTAGAAGTGTGTGAGCCTATGGGGACACACACGTTAAACATGAGAGTACGTTATATACGTTTACTATTTGGACTTTATTTGACCCGTCTTTTGTTCAAATATCTTGACCCGATTACTTGATTGATCCAAGCCCATTTGCCGGCCAAATTGAAGGGGTGTTTGGATCGTGTAGAGTTATGTTTGTATTAGGAATGTGGTGTAAGTTGTGGCTCTAGTTTGAAGCCCATGTGAACTTGTTTTACATGGCTATAAATACTCCCACACCCCTCCTATCAAACATACGACTTGCATATCCCTAACTCCACCCATACGATCGATCAATCCTCCACAGCCCTTTATCCAATCGGTATTCCAAATCCGATTAGGGTTTTCAACTGATTTGATCATCACAAAACCCTAAACTTTATACGTTAGTATTCAAGGTGTTTGAAGGGTTTTATAACTAAGTTACTCAGTGAGTTCCTGGTGAATTAAAGATGTGAAATAAGGGTATTGTTGGGAATATGCTTTTTGGGAGTTAATACTTATTACATTAGAGTTAGTACTGATAGTGTTAAATGATAAGTATTAACTAGTTAGTACTGATAGTGAGAAAGTTAGTATTGATAGCTTTGAGTTTGTACTGATGTAAGTATGGAATGTCGTGTAAGAGTTGTAACAGCATATCTTCTATTCCAATAGAAGATATGATATACTTAGTCCATAGTTATCTCTGTAAGGGATCTCCTTAGTGTATAAAAGGAGATTCTAGCTAGGTTAAACAAACATCCATTATTCTAGCCATCTAAAGTATAGCTTCAAGGATGTAAACCCTAGTACTAGGAGAGTACTCGTATTATTGCTTAATAATATTGAAGCTTTTGGTGTTACATTGTTTTACATTAATCTTCTAAGTGCATACAAGTAGATTCCGCATACTTGTGTGTATTCACAACAAAGTTTCTCACTGTTGTTTTGGAACTCTCCAAGGCAACTAATACATTTGCAAGCTAAGTGTTCTAGATCCAAGGTTTGGGTCTCAACAAGTGGTATCAGAGCCTGTGTCCTGAAGCTTTGTTTTTAGAAGATCCTGTGTGACATAATTGAAGAAATGGAGTTTGATAAATCCAATGCTGTTAACAGAGTTCCTAAGCTGCAACATAATGAATATGAACTCTGGAGAATGCGCATAGAGCAGTACTTCTTGGTACTTGACTGGAAGCTATGGAACATTGTACTCTATGGAAACTCTTTCAAATCCACTGTTACTGAAGAAGTTAATGGTAAGACAGTTGTTAAAGAAAAGGGTGATCCTATCACCAATGAAGAAATGGCTTTAAGAGGCAATGATCTCAAGGTTAGAAGTCTCTTGCTCATGGCTATACCTGATGATCATCAACTCACCTTCAACAAATACAAAGATGCTCAGAGTTTGTTCAAAGCCATTGAAACCAGATTTGGTGGAGATTCAGTCACCAAGAAAACTCAGAAGACTCTTTTGAAGCAAGAGTTTGAAAACTTCATTGCTGGTACAACTGAATCAATTGATTCAGTTTACAATTGGCTTCAAAAACTTGTTAGTCAATTGGCAGTACTGGATGTGGAGCTTTCCAAGGAAGATGTCAACCTCAGGTTCATTAGAAGTCTTCCATCACGAAAATGGGACACTCATGTCATTGTATGGAAGAACAAGCCTGATTTTGAAACAATGACGTTGGACAATCTGTTCAATAGCTTTAAGGTGATTGAAAAAGACATGAAAAGGAAAGCAACTGCATCTTCCAGCTCTGTGTCACAAAACATAGCTTTTGTGGCTCACCCTGTCACTAGCAATGATGTGGACAGTTTTGATGTTAGTACTCCCAGTACAGATGTTAATACTGATGTCTCAGTGACCACTGCAGCAGGCATTAATAAAGGCACAATATATGCTTTCATTGCTGAACAGAGTCATGGATCTCAGATCACTCATGATGATCTGAGACAAATCCATGAAGATGACATGGAGGAGATGGACATCAAATGGAACATTGCCCTAATCAGCATGAGGGCAAAAAGGTTCATGAAGAAAGCTGGAAGGCAAATTAAGATCAATGATACAGATGTTGCTGGGTTTGACAATAGAAAGGTTGAATGTTACAACTGTGGCAAGCTTGGGCATTTTTCCAGGGAATGCAGAAGCCCTAGGAGCAAGGGAGACACACTGATGCTGACAACTCCTCTTCTAAAGCAATGGTGGCTGTTGATGGTGCTGGATATGATTGGAGCTTCATGGCTGATGAAGAAGAAAGCCCAATCAACATGGCTTTGGTATCTGAGGTACTTAATTGTTCAGATACATGCATCCCATTAGACAAATATTTAGAGCTAAAAACCAGGTTTGATAATGTGTCTGAAGAACTTTCTAAAACTGAGTATAACTTAGCAAATCATAAAAGAGGCTTAGCAGTTTTAGAAAAACAAATTGTGTACTATAAAAAAAATGAATCAAAGTTTACTGAAACAACGGCTGTGCTCAATAGGGAAATCTCTTTTAAAGACATCACCATAAATGTGTTAAAAGAAGAATTAGAGAAAGTCACACTAGCCAAAGATAACATAAATTTAAGTATTGAGGCTCTTCAAGATGCAAAACATTATAACACTAAGAGAGTTGATAAATTCCTTGAAAAAGCTCTAATTGGTAAAGCTAAATCAGGTATGGGTTATAATGTTGTTCCACACCCATTCAGAGGTATCCCATCACCTCCTAGTATAGACCTTGCCCACACTGGCCTAAAAGAGTTTCAGGAACCCACATTTGTCCGAGGTCCTACAATTAAAAGCTCTTTTCCTGAAAAGTCTGATGAAGTGTTTGAAAGTGCTAGTGACACCTCCTTACCTGAGGTGTCTGAATCTGAAAATAAAAAGGCTAGTGTAGAGTCTAGTAAACCAAAGCAAGAAAAGGCCACTAAACCAGTAAGCTCATTTGACAAACCTGTTAGAAAGCTAGTAAAATATGCTGAGATGTATAGAAACAGGTCATCTAGTCCTAGAGGTAATAAGAGAAACTGGAACCAGTTAAAATCTGAGAAACTAGGAGATGAATTTGTTATGTATAAAAAATCTTGCTTTGTTTGTGGTAGTTTCTCTCATCTGCAGGCTCATTGTAGATACCCTATGAGATCCCAAACCATCATGACCCCCAGAGCAGTTCTTCTTAAAACTGGCATAAAACCTTTGAAATATGCAAGGCCAGTTAGTACTGCTAGACCATAACCCAGAGTATTTGATGAAAGACCTAAGTAGGATTTCTCTACGATTATGTACGCACGTATTGTTAGCGATTCAATTAGAATGCTAGTTCAAGTCACGAGTAAAGCACAGAAACGAAACAAGGTTTGTCTTTGTAATCCATTCATGAATTATTGCACTTTGTACACTTCCAAAGATTATATAAATTCAAAAAAACCTTTCGATTACTTACCGTCCTCGCTCAAGTAATTTCTCAAGAAAGAGTTTTGATATTCCATTGTCATATTTCATATTAATGAAAACAAGTATGACAATTATCATCTTTATATATTTAATGTGTCTTAGGAAAGAATATTCAATCACAATTAATTGCTTAAGTATGATTAATAATCTTGTCATAAAACATGCATTAAATATGTGTACAATATTGTCTATATGATTTCTACATAGAAATTCAAACCACTAGGGTTTTTTATCTCTTTGAAGAAACTCATTTCCATTCTCTAGTCTAACTATTAAGATAAACCAAATTTCCCAAAATTGATTATCTTTATGGACAGCATCTTTAACATTCATAGTATGAGTAATTTACCCAATTCAATATTTGGTAACCCATCATAATGATTATCAGGTTTACAATAATCCTGTAACTCATATTTCTCAGCATATAAGTCAAATATCTGAGATATCCTTGCAGATCTATGAATGAAAATTCCATCATCTTGAGGTTAACATTTTATATCTAGCCTCATCATGATATTTACTAGTGTATTTAAGAAGATTATGTATCTTGTAATTTTATCTTTCAAGATAAAAAAAAATCCCACTTGCCTTTTGTAATATATAGACTATCTATATATACTTAGCAATTAAAGGAAAACTACATTGTTCGCTTTTTGGGACATTACAAATACACATTGATAATTCTTGACTTAAGTTTGTTAATAACATATTAATAAGTAGTTAAACGAATTCAGAATCTTCAATTTTAAAACTTAATGTGATTCATCACATTCCATAATGAAATGGTGTTTTATCAATCTTCTAGGTTGGAGTCATATTGAGTATATTCAATCCATACTCAATTTTTTTAACCCTGTTACTTTTTAAGAAAGAAGTTATGGTTATCTTGAATCAAACAAATCAAATTGAGTTTGATTCTCCTAACTGAACATACCATCAACTTGTGGTATTCATTAGAATTTAATATTGTAAGACAATCTAACAATATATAAGATAAACATAATCCTTTTGGCTTACCTATTTACCAACTAAGTCAACTTAATGGTATAATAGACTTTCCAAACCAATTGCATGCTTTATAACATAAGTACTCTTTAACCAAGTCACTTCATATCCATGTCTCATCAAGAAAACATAAACTGTTATAATCCCATTATACGTTATAAATCATTGATCAACTCAATGACTTCTTGTATATGTCTTAATTAAAAAGACATAACAAGTTAACGTCTTACTTTATTATAAGTCTTAGAAGACTTTATGTTTATGTCTTTACAATGAATCATAAACATGTTTAACTAAAGTAATTATGAACACAACTATTGGTTTCAATAGTAATTTCAAGTTAATTTATTTACTTCACAATAATGTAGGACTACATTATCTTTCATTATGTCATTCCAAAATACATAAATAAACAAATTGAAGTAGTATTAGATTACTTCATTTATTTATGTCATTCTAATAATACATAAATATTTAATTTGAAGTAGTCTTATATATCATTTTTACACATGTTCTAAATACTTGTCTAATTTAGAAACTGCAAATATGTCCATGCAAGGTCTGACTTCACATGGAGATTTACTTTGTTGTTGCAATCTCGCCAAGTTCTGACATGACGTAAATTGCAACACCAAGTGTTTCTTGAATTAGATATGTACAAGTTATATTAGAACGTTAGTCTCTTACGTTGCAGTCAAGAGAATCCGTTAAATCATATACATATATATGGTGTACCTTGCACACAATATAGATTTCTCCCACTTGTGCATGGAACAACATCATGTAGCAGATAAACAACACGACATATGTTTGTTTATGTGACTAATATGATTGTGTCATTGACATTAGCATAACTAGTAGATGTAGAACCACTTCATTGTCTATAAGGAAATGTACATGACTATCCTTGAAAACATAAGTGTCTACAAGTGGAAAGTAATTATCTTAAGACATTCTAGAGATAATCTGGGTTACTACCAAGATGACAAAGCTTGTAACTCCCACTGAATTAGAGATCGTTACATTAATACCTTATTCAGTAATAAGAACACAATACTCCCACTGGATTTGACAACATTGTAAGTGTTTCATTAACCAGTTAAATAAAATAGTGTTCTATTTACTTCCCTACACTTTTGAGAAAGTCCATACATAACAATTATTTATGTACTAAAAGAGTGTATTCTACTATGTAGATGATGAACTATCCATCAATGCTATTAACTTGAAAAATTGGGCATGCAATTTCTTTCTTAATAGTTCTACTATTCCGACAATTGTAAGTAGTACTTTAAAATGGTCAAAACAAAACAACTAGATAAAATATGCTAGTTTGTCTTTTACCAATTATACAGTATTAGTCTAGCTTCTAATTTAATAACTCAGAAATATGCAATTTTCTTAACTATTAAAATTTGCTTACGAGTTATGTATTTAGAATTTAGACAATTCTATATGTCCTATCATATCTTTCTTCATTCATGAAAAGGAATAGGATTGAATCTCACTCTTTCTTATGAAAAGAGGACTAGGTTTATTCTTTTAGCAAAGTTGACTCTACCAAAAACCCTTACAGGTGTAGATCAATTTACCAATACAGGAATAACCTACGTTTACGGTTTAATGTTGCATTAATACATTTAAGGAATTTTCAAAATTCAATTTTAGTATTTTCGATAATTAAATTTTTCAAGAAAATAAAATAGCCAAGGTAATATTCATATAATCATAGAATTTTCTCGAAAAACTAGGATCCAAATTATCAAAGTTCCATTACATCAGTTGATCTGCTAGTAACGAAAGCATATAATAGGGTAATCTGTCGAACAATAATTGGCAAACATTTTCCAATTCCTAGATCATTATGGGATTTACATTTTCCAACGCCATTGCAAATGTAAACATGTTTTATCCCATCTTGTGCCTTGAGTCCAGGTCTCACTTACTACTCAATTTAAGTCGTCTAAATTAAAGAACTGCAAATATGTTCATGTAAGGTCTGACTTTACATAAAGATTTACCTTTCCATCACAATCTCGCCAAGTTCTGACATGACGTAAACTGCAACTTCAAGTGTTCCTTTAACTAGATGGCACAAACTTAATTTCTAAGGGGTACTAGTTTTGATTTTATGTGGTCAAATCAAATATGTACAAAGATGTCATGCATTCATCTTGTAGCATAAATTTTAATAAAAAACTTTTTATTAACCAATTCATAAAGATCAAATTATCAAAGTTTTGATTGAGGTATTGGTTTCACCAATCAAGGAATTTATCTTTAATTATCATCCATTATACCGTACTTTTGCATAAGTCTAAAGACTTAGTGTTTCGGGTAATTACCACCGAAGTGGCGCATGGAATTAAAGCTAATTCGCCCTTAAGATGATTATGTACATTTATGGCTTACTTGGTAGCTCCAATTTGACTCGCAAGCAAGCGGAGAATTCGGTCAACGCTGAAGCAATAACCTCCTTCTTTAGGGTCACAATTTAATGCGCTCCCCTCCTAGTACTTCCCACACAGTCCATCAAATTGGGTGAGCCATTCAGATCATTTGTACCAAAATCATCAATCAATTAAACTATTGAAAACTTAACTTTTCAAAAACAAATCAAATTTCATCATTGTTTAGTCCAATTTATTTTCTATTCAAAATTACCCTTTGCTTAAAACTTGTCGCACATAATAAACAAACAAGTAAACAATAAAAAATAAATAACTAAAACAATGCGCACATAACTAACAATTAATACGTGTAAACAAGTAGCCACATGCAACTTATTTGATAAAACCTATTAATAATTAATATCTAGGTTAATTAACGTATATATTAACTAGGTCTTTCACTCGCACAATTGAAAGTGAGCCACATACATCGACGAATCGATTGCGTAAGCCATAATTAAAATATACCAAATTGCACATAATTGATTCATTAATATTATTGAGGTATTCCCCAATTAAAGATTTATCCAAATAATAAACATGTGTATAAAACTTAACAATTAATTTTAGCATAACCAATCTTAACAATTAAATACATATATATATCGACAATAATCCATGTCAAACATGCACGTTTTCATGGATTTAACATAACAATTTATTCACGTTGTCACAATTTCGCATACAATTCCATGTCACATAACAATTTATTTATGAATATATCACGTAACCAATATATTAATTCTAGGTTTTGATATTGATAACAAAACAATTTTATAAACTCTAAAAAAAATTTAAACAAATCGACTAAAAAAAATTTAAGGGTTTCGACCCATAAAAAAATCGATCCATAAATAATTTTTAAAACCAAATTAGGGCAAAAGCCCTAACCCTAAAATTAGGGTTTACATAATCATAACCAAAACCCTAGAATAATCATATCAAACAACATACAATATTCGTTTTTACGTGTTTAGTAATTAATTACTCATTAAAACCAATGACTCGTGATGCCACTGTTGGAATTATATAACATGAGTAATCATAAATATAAACAATAAACATCAAGTACACATGCGGAAGCGTATAGGAAAGATTAACGAATAATTAATTAACTAAAACATAAAGTATGCGTACCTTTTTTATTCTAGCCGAGCAAGAATCAATTCCACAAAACTAGCAATTGAGATGAACCCTAATTAGGGTTTGAGTGCTAGTCGACTTAATAAAGTCGAATAGTGTAAATTACCAAAATCCAAAGTAGGATTTCTCTACGATCATGTACGCACGTATTGTTAGCGATTCAATTAGAATGCTAGTTCAAGTCATGAGTAAAGCACAAAAACCAAACAAGGTTTGTCTTTGTATAAAACAAAACGGGTCAAACCCTTATATAATAATTAGTCGATCTATCAATTCAATGAAGAAAGAAAAACAAGAATATCATGCATGCACATGACATGCATATAGAATTTGCATGCATGGCATCTATGATATACACCAAAAAATATCCCCATGTAATTTACGATATATACAATATCTAAATAAAGGGTTAGTATTAGTGTCGATCGTCTTTTTCTTATATCCATCCAAATGATACCAAAAGGGTGTGAATATATAGCATTAAATATTGTCCAACAAGTCATTGCAAGCACCTCCTTAAGTTTCAAAACTCGACACTCAACCCCCTCTTTTTTCTTAATTCGACCATATAAATATTTCGTGACTTAATATAATTAAATCTCATACGCAACGCGTGCAATCCCATAGGTCTCGAGTTCGATCCTAACATACGTCTATTAATTTATGTCCATAAATAAAAGTCATGTTGTGATCGATAAACATATACACACATAAATCAATTAATGGAAATAAAAAAGAAGCTTAGGTTAACTAAACAGATGCCTAAGTGGCGAGAGTTGATGCAAATACAGTCTATTCCGTAAACACGGTTTTAGGATGAAGCTTAGACAAGAAAATAAAAATAAAAATATATAAACCTCATCTTAACTAACATAACAACTAGTAACTCACTCAGAAATCCAGAAGCCGTCTCCACTGAAATTAGTTGTCAACTAAAAAGTGTTGACAGCTTCGAATTGTTAACTAGTTTTAATTATAGCAATTAGATTGGTTCTTATATATCTCGCTTTCATTATTATAAATGGTAGCAAATATTACTTGGAATATATTTAATCAAAATCTAAGCTAATTGTAGTTAGCTTATAACTTAAAAGAATCATTCTAGTACTAGTACTCCCAGATATGTCAAATAGCATCAACATCAAAACTACTTGCATCTCTAAATTATGTAAACAATAACCGAGGATAATACTTAACACTGAAACCAATTTTAGGGGGTGTTTGTTTCGGCTTAATTATGGCTTATTTGGTTTGAAGTCAACTAGAAGGAAAAATCCACCTAGTCAAAATGGCAGTTAACTTTTTTTGTGGCTTATTTTGGATCGTTTCAACTTATATTATAAGCCGGAAAGATTCAAAATAAGCCACAAAAAGTGAGCTAATGAAACATAAGCCCAAAACCAAATAAGCCATAAGCCGAAACAAACACCCCTTAAAAATAATAATCCAGGAAAAAATTAAAATATTTCAAACATCCTTTAGTAAACTAACGAAAACAAAATTCATACTCATAAGTCCAAAATGCAACACAAGAGTAGTCCCCACCATTAACCATACTTTCTCCCTCATAGCTCAATCTACTTCACACTGTAGCAGTCGTCATAGACACATTCATCCTTGGTGAAAGAAAAGAAATCAAGATACTAAAATGTTTTTTTTTTCTTTGCAGAACTCTATTTTGTTTGGTATATAGGTATACCATGGGAAAACCTTCGGCCGTGATTATAACATTATCTGGTAAAAATGCCAGGATGTCAACTTCTAATGGATTGATGTCTATGATCTCGCAGGTGTGTTTAATTTATTGGTTTTCAATTTTAACCATCTTGCACTTTATCATGTATCAAGATACTAAATTATTGCTTTTTTTCTTTTCAAATCGTGGGACATACTACTCTATTTCATTAGAGACTTTGAAAGCTAAGTGGTCAAATGATGACATCTCATAATACATTCGAAAAAAGTATTCCACTCTTAGGCATGAGATTTTGGTTAATGTTTGCGGCAAGTCAAGAAAATCTTGATATTAAGATTAAAAAAGAAAAATTGGTGATTAAGGGTGAAGCACCTGCTTTTTGAGTAAAACGATCAAAATTAACAAAAGCATACCTATTGTCCCACCCGTTGCTACTTTGGACCTCTTAGTATTTTTGCCACAACCATTTGAGGATCAAAAGCCAAAATACCAACGGGTGGGACAATAGGTATGTTTTGTTAATTTTGATCGTATTACTCAAAAAAATCAAATACTTTACCCTAGATCACCAAATTTTTCTTTTCAATTTGAACATCAAGATCTTCTTGAATTGCACTGCAAACAACAACCAAAAGCTCAAGCCCAAGATTGGAATACTTTCTTTGAATGCATTGTGAGATGTCTATCATTTGACCACTTAGCTTTCAATATCTCTAATGGAATAGAGTAGTATGTCCAAAGATCTAAAAAGAAAGAAAAAAATAACAATTTAGTATCTTAATATATAATAAAATGCAAGATAGCTAAAATTTAAAACCAATAAATTAAACACACATGCGATATCACAAACATCAATCCATTAGAAGTTGACATCATAGCGGTTTCACCGAATGATGTTTCAATCACGGCTAGAGGTTTTGCCATGGTATACATATAAACCAAACTAACATGTTATGAAGGTAATCTAGTCCACCGAAAGCCCATTTGTTAAAGCAAAAAAGGGACGCCATGACAGCTTATTGTCGTCTTCTTCCGTTGCGGAGTGCATTACTCTGGTGGCCGGATAAGGTGATAGTTATTGGCGATGGTGGAAGTAAATGTTGAGGGTGGGGTGGTTGCAAGATATGTCAAAAGAGGAAGTGGGATATTTAATTTGTAGGAAAGATGGGAGAGTTATATGGAAGATTTAAAGGGAGCATTTTGAAATTGTGAAATAAAGTGAGAGAACTTTCAAAAATTTTCAAAATTTTGAAATTGTGGGAAAGAAATAAAGTGAGGAAACCTTTAAAAAAATCGAGATTTTTGAAATTTTTGTGGTTTATTGTTGCTGCTTTTTATTTTCCTACTTTGTTTTTTATCTACATACTTTAGTACTAGGTCCTGTTATTAAAGTATCATTCAATATGCAAAGTTATACTATGTATTTTCTTTTAGGAAAAAGCTATAAATTCATAACGTACTTTACAAAAAAACTCATTATGCTCTATCTACTTCACTTATTGTCATAATACATAACCATTTTCGTTTTATTCGGTTTTTTTCTGTCCGTTTTTATCCGTTTTCATTTTATTCGGTTATTTTTTGTCCGTTTTTATCCGTTTTCGACTTTTCGTAAATCATCCATTTTTATCCGTTTTCATTTTAATCTGTCCGGATAAAAACGGATAAAAACCATTTTTATTATCCACGTCAAAACGGTTTTTATCTGTTTTTATCCTGACAGATTAAAATGAAAAAAGATAAAAATGGACGATTTACGAAAATGGACAGAAAATAACCGAATAAAATGAAAACAGTTATGTATTATGACAATAAGTGAAGTAGATAGAGCATAATAAGTTTTTTTGTAAAGTACGTTATAAATTTATAGTTTTTTCCCTTTCTTTTATGCAAAGTCATACTATGTATTTTCTTTTCTAGTGCAATATAAGAAAACAAAAAGTCATTTTTATACAAGATGAAATAAGCAATTTTTTCTTATGGATTATTTGGAACAATCTTTCATATAGAATAATTGAGATTCTATGAGAATGTAAAAATCTTGTACAAAATTTAAAACTAGTGTGTACCGAAAACGTAATTAACGATATGACTTGTTGATTTTTTATAATTGGGTGAAAGTTTTATTTGTATTGAAAGCTTACCAAAAACTTAAAAGAAAAAAAAATAGAATGAAATATTGAACATTATGAGATAGCAGAAAGTGGCAGAAGGAAATCGTTGGGGTTCTTTTTTAGGTGATAGAAATATCAATCATGATTATAATTGTATGAGATTTTATTAAAAATTGTCACTTCCAATTGTTGTGATTTTAGAACCTAGTTAACCAAGTAACGCAAACGAGTACGCAGCGGAATTGGATCTAGTTTATGCAATTAGATAAACACATATTTAATAAACAATAATAAAGAAAAGGGATAAAGAAAACTAACCCGCGTAGTCAACTGCACGCTATAAAACGAACAAGAAACCAAGCATCTAAAATAGAAACCTCTACGAGTCCACACACAAACACTTTAACACAAGTACATTTCAATAATGCTAGTCGAGAATGTTTAACCAATCAACCCCTTGAATACTTGAATACCACGAACCAAGAAAACCCAAGAACACCTTCTTTCTTCCTGCCCGAGATCACAACAACTGTCCGAGAACTTTCTGTTAACCACCCGATATCGGACAGCACTTGTCTGATATATCACTCCCTTTGTCCGAGAAACACCACGAACAGGAAAACCCAAAACTTGTTCCAACCACCGTTCGACCAAGAACTTGTAACAAGAAACACCAATTAAACAAAACCTAAAACTACTTGGATCAAAAGAACCGATGCAAGTTTAGGGATCGATCAAAACCAAACAAACCCTAATCGGTTTGTTGAAAACCGATCGGGTATGAGAACAAGTGGGATAGATCAATTACTTGTTGAGTTTAAGGATAGTATGCATATGATACGATGCATGGGGTAGGTTTGTATTTATAGGCTTTGAACCCGAATCCCACTTGGACTCAAACTTGAGCTCCAAGTTACTAATCCAAACCCCCACCCGATCGCATGTTGTCTAGGCACAAGGCTCAACACTAACCGACCCATATGGAAGATAAAACAGTCCATGGGTCGTGTAATTGGATCGGGTTGCATGCATGCATAAAGGGTCGTATATATTCAAGTAGTAAAATATTCATCACGTACTCTCGTGTTTAACGTGTGTACCCCCATAGACTCACACACTTCTAGTCGTTTTGAGTGTTTTAACTCCCACAAACCAACACCAATGATGGGATGTAAGTATAAGATTTTACAATTGATCTACTAACTGATTGATAGCTTATAAGTAGTTAAAGACATTGGTGGTTAATTCACTAACTCATTAACATTTGTTGTTATCACCTTAGTGTTTCAATCTGAAAATCAATACTCATTGGGATGTATGTACTAGTGGTGAATTCTATGCACAAGCTAAAAGAACTGCAAAAGAAAAACACATGCAAGAGAGCTTAAAAATCTAAATAAAAAAAGTTAGAGCACTCATTTTGTTTCATGTTATAACAAATTATCATCATTAATATATTTCTTGAAATGACAACTAACAGCTTCAAAGATGAGAATGTCAAACATGTTGCAATATTGCACGATTCTAAGTTAACAATCCAAACATATACACCATCTTGTTAACACTAAAAAGAAAAAGTCTAGAATCCAGACCCGAACACAGCTGTTTGAGGATCTATACTACAAGCCGATAACCAAGATGTCAATTACATAAAGAAGCCTTTGTCTTACATACACTTAGCACCAAACCTCCCCTTCTTTTCCATGTCTTTCTTGTTCTTGGAGAAGGGAAAGCGGACATGCAACAGGACATGAAACGTCTCTGCCCAAACATTCTCGGGATCATACTTGAAATATAGACTAATGGCTATCTTCTCAGCAATCTTAATTTCTTTCCCCAATAGGTTCTTCACCACCCCATTAATCAGCAAATATCCTTTCTTGATTTCAAAATGGAAAATACATGCAAGAATTACTTATCTAGTGGTAGTGGTATTGCCCTAGCAAAATCTTAAGCACAAGGTTATAATTTTGACCCATTTACTTATGAATTGGTTTGAGCTTTTGTTGGAATCGCTCTTAACATGAAAATGGAACGACATTTACGGGATTACATTATCTATCCTAGTTAGCCAAAACACATGGACTTATTATGTCATATTGTAATATATGTATGTGCTAGGCTATAAATACCCCTCCATACTTCCATGGAGGGGTGAGACTCTTAGTGTAAGCTTTTCATTTTCCTTAATAATACACACACTAGTTTCCCTTCTCTCTCTAACTTGAAGATGGTGTTCTTCCATCTTCCAAGACCTCCCGAATCACCATATCATCCATAAAAACGATCATAATATTGGTATCAGAGCCAGGTTGGTTTTTGACATGGTTGATTTTTGGGGATGTATCTTGTCAAAGTATTGTCTAAAAATCTATTTTTTAACAAAGCGTCAACCTTTCACATATGTCTTTTTTAGTTTTTTAACAGATTTTTTACAAGGGTACTTGTATTTTATGGTCAAAAGTTATATTGGTAAACATGAATTGTCATAACACTGTTTTGTCTCTACAGTTTTTTTTTTTTTTTTTTTTTTTTGATTTTTTTACTCGTATAATTTTTTTTGTCCATCTCGTGAAAGTCATTCTGGTCAACTGGTCGTTTTGAGTAGTCAAATGGGTTAATACTGAAGCATATTATGCAGTTTTTTTCTAGGTATTAAATTGGTCGGAATATATGTTGGTCGGAATACGTCGCCGGAAAAAGTAAACACGGGGCAATACCCTAGTTCTAGGCCTAAGGATCTTCAGATTGTTTACGAGTAGCTTGGAAAGCTACTCGTAAGGTATTACGCCTAAGACACTTACGCATAACTTTTCTTAGTTTACGCCTAAGAATCCTACGTGTAAGGTCTTACGCCTAAACCTTTATGTTTAGGCATAACGTTAAAGTCTTACGCGTAAGATTTCCCACGCATAAGTTTTTTTTTGTTTACGCATAAAGACCAGAGGAGGAGATAAAGAGACCAAGACAGTTTTGACCATAAAAATACCAACTAACACTCTTGGACTTCATTTTCTACATCATTTTTCCAAAAACCTAATCGAAAAATAAAAAGAAAATTCAAAACGTGACTTAACCACTGCCAACATCAAACTCAATCTAATCCCAATCTATCCTATACCTCGTCTCATTACCGGTCACAACCACCCTCCTCAACACTCTCTTTCAATCAAAACAATGACTTGAAAACTAGTTAAATTGAATCTCAGTCTGGTTAATTTCGTGTGATTCAAAGTCAATAGTTCTCAAACACGAAAAACGATTCATCATAGATTTTTGATTCTATCCGAATTTAAAGGGAGTATTACAACAATAACTGTTGTTACTCTTCTTCGATTCGTTTAATTAGACTCGATAACATAACAACACAAATCAATCACATATCTTACCCAAGACCCCATGGATCTTGAAGAAATTTACGCCCTTCTTGATTCATATTATTCACTGAAATTGAAGAAATTAGGTAGGGTACGATTGTATTTGTTGGTATGGATGTTGATTATAATGATTGTGTGTTCGAATATGCAAAGATTTTGTGATGAGATTTGGAGAGTAAGATGATTGCTGCGTTTTGTGGGGTTTAGTTATTACTGATGGGGGCGCTGGTTTTTGATGTGTGTTATTAGGCTATTTTTCTAATGACCTAATTTAGGGATTAAGGGTGGCGTTTGATACTCCAATTTAGGGTATAGCTTAATGACGTCTAAATGGATGGATCGGATTAATTGATGGGCCGAGGTTATTCTATGTTAATTTCGGGTTGGACTATACTATCCTATGAACTTTTGGGCTGCAACATTTTATTATAGTTTGTCTAGGCTAAAATTATCATAAGAATAATTATATGGTTTGTTACTTTGTTATATCAAAATGCTTCGAGCTGAAAATTTACTACTATCAAATGAATTTTTTTATACATTGAGTGCATTTGGTATACGAGTGGTATTTTGGTATTACCAATTTTCACGGGGATACAAATTTTTGACAGGATCGGGAACCATTATCAAATTCAATGAAGGCTAGTTTTGAGCATGTAACCGTAATATGTGACTACGGCGCGAACTCACTATTATTTATTTGAGGTTGAAGTGGGATTTTACGGGTGCGTGTACTTAGTATCTAAAGATATCGGAGTTGGTTGGATGCATGATTCTTCGAGATCCTTGTTCGAGCTTTAAACGTTACGAATGACAAAGACTTGAGTTTTCTAGTTATACCTGATGTAAGGAGTTACGTTGTTGTGGTCACAGCGTATAACTATCACTTTTAAAGAGTTACGTTGTTGTGCTCAGGTGTCACAAAAAGTTGTGGATAATTCGAGAAACTTGTTTACCTTTTTTTTATGATGGTAAGAAAAAGGGTTCTTCGTCTGACAATAGTGCAAGTTTAAGTCACAAGTTCGGGTTATTTTACTTCTATCTCAAGTTCGTCATATTGGATTTTTCTCCATCAGTAGTCACTACAAAAAGCCGTCAGAATGATAATGGGTTAGGTAAAGAGTTAGCTGAGAAGAGTATACACGAGTAGAGAAGTTTTATCAGCAGTTGATTCTCATGAGATATTTGTGGTACTTCACAATTGTTCGATTAATTGGACATATATGGTTTCGCTATCTCCAATTCATCATCAACATACGTGGTGTATGATTCTGATTCATTGAAAACATCGGGGGGAAGAGAGTATATGGGGTCTTGTTTCTTTGAATTTTTTTCGAAAACCCGTTTCCCTTCATGAATTTCTTCAATTAGGGGGAAGAAATGAGACGATCTGTGGTTCAAATTTCTTACTTTGGTGTTATCGCCTCACTTTCACAGAGTTATCGTGTGTGAAGTTACCTAAATAGGATGTTATGATGCCTCACACACGGTCATTTTATCGAGTAACTGCATATTCACAAGTGATTATTATTTCGATAGACCACAACATTCAGGGGGAAGTCGTTTCATTTCGTCTTTCGCGGTTTGTTTGGTGTGAAGCATCTACATACTTCAGAAGATCTTGTTGATTTCTTGCATGTTACCCCCGAACGGATTTTTCGCAATAAGTCAGATTTACCTTGTGTGGTTTACTGCTCATCTACAAATTCCGCTGCGTACTGAAAATTTCAAAAGTTAGAAGAAATGTTCACCACATCAAAGTTTCGAATCTGCTGAAGACAGTTGTCAATTTGGGGGGAAGCTGATTTAGAAACTTCGCCGAAAAGAAGTGTACGGAGAAGCTGCTAAAGACATGCAGCATGAATTGGGGGAAGTTAATCCAATTTATACATATTACATCATTTGCCTACAAGTGAAGAAAACGGTTCTCAAGTCGAGGTACAAGAAGAAGACAAAGAGCGTAAACTTTCATCATCCTCAGCATTTGAAAAGCTCATGAAGACCTTTCTTTATTTGTTTTTTATACTTGTAGGAAATGTTGTAAGTAATCCCTTATGTCGTCCCATTGGGGGAAGATTGTTGGAATAGCCCATAACACGGAAATGGAACGACATTTACGGGATTACATTATCTATCCTAGTTAGCCAAAACACATGGACTTATTATGTCATATTGTAATATATGTATGTGCTAGGCTATAAATACCCCTCCATACTTCCATGGAGGGGTGAGACTCTTAGTGTAAGCTTTTCATTTTCCTTAATAATACACACACTTGTTTCCCTTCTCTCTCTAGTTTCTCTCTCTAACTTAAAGATGGTGTTCTTCCATCTTCCAAGACCTCCCGAATCACCATATCATCCATAAAAACGATTCTAACAGCTTTGTCAAATGGGTCAAACAAAAAATTTTGACTAAAAAAGAGACCGTTCAAATGGGTTGGACAGTGTTAAATTCATCCAATGTGTAATTTCGTAGTATACGAAAAGCTAATCGTGTAATTAAAGAATCTAAATTAGTATTGTAATGAATAGTTTAGTAGTGATATTTACCATTTTGGTTCTCTATAACATTAAAAATGGACAAAGATGTGTTTTAACCCTGTCAATTGTACCCAAGCTGAATAAAAACCGTTGGACATAATGAAAAACCCGTCTTATCTACTATTTTACCACCGCTACACACCATTTAGTTTGTTCGACTGGTCGGTTGGGTTTTAGTCGACTTAATTTGAAGGTTCTATGTTCAAACCTCGCACTCGTACATAGTCTAAGAGAGTTACTGAAAACAAGATTCATGATGGATACATAGTACATCCTGAAACGGGGATCCAACTTATATTTGCTGAAAGTACGTTTAAATGTATAACTTGTAGTCAATTGTTTGTAAGTTGTCATGTTTCGATCGATAAACATATACACAAATAAATCAATTAATGGAAATAACAAAAGAAGCTTAAGTAATTAAACAGATGCCTACATGGCGAGAGTTGATGCAAATACAGTCTATTCCATAAACACGGGTTTAGGATGAAGCTTAGACAAAAAATTAAAATAAATAAGCCTCATCTTAACTAACATAACAACTAGTAACTGACTCATAAATCCAGAAGCCGTTTCTACTAAAATTAGTTGTAAACTAAAAAGTGTTGCCAGCTTCGAATTGTTAACTAGTTTTAATTATAACAACTAGATTGGTTTTTATATATCTCGCTTTCGTCATTATAAATTGGTAGCAAATATTACTTTGAACATATTTAATCAAAATCTAAGCTAATTGTAGTTAGCATATAACTTAAAAGAATCATTCTAGTACTCCGAGATATGTCAAATAACATCAACATCTAAACTACTTTCATGTCTAAATTAAGTAAACAACAACTGAGGATAATACTTAACATTGAAACCAATTTTAGGGCACTACAAAAAACTAGTTGAATTCTCCATATTTTAAAGACCAAATGGCCACGTTTAAAAATGTGTAAAATTATTGAGTCCACACTTTCTCAAGTGTGGTAATAATGGATGTGACAAATTTTTCTACACATATAAGTGCGAAGATATTATCCAAATTTCTATGGTTAAAAGTGTGAAAATATTTTTTGAATGCCCACACCTAAAAGTGTGGCAAAATTGCAAAAAATGTATATAATAAAAAGTGTGGAAACATTTGTTACGCATATAAGTGTAGCATTATTGTAATTGTACACACTTATATATGTGGATTATTTTTTTAAGGATTTTTCTAACTTGTGCCCTAAGGGCACAAGTTAAGCACGTTAAAATGACATCGGGGTTCCACAGAAAAGGACACAGGGATCCACAAAAATTGTACTTTTCTGTGGATTCCTGTGTCATTTTCTGTGAGACCCGGTGTCCTTTTAGTGTGTTTAACATGTGTCTTAGGGCACATGTTAGACAAACCATTTTTTTAAATATTTGTGACACCTATAAATGTAGCAAAATTATTATCCATATAAAAAAAAAGTCCACGGTTTATCATACCGTGGCAAAATAAATGTGGAGAGTAGCACTATTTTTTGTAGTGGGGGGTGTTTGTTTCGGCTTATGGTTTGGTTTTGGGCTTATGTTTCATAAGCTCACTTTTTGTGTCTAATTTTGAATCTTTTCAGCTCAAATGGTGAGCTTATGAAACCCAAAACCAAATAAGCCATAAGCCGTAACAAACACGTCGTGAAAATAATAATCCATGGAAAATTAAAGAGAATTTTTTTTCAAGTGAACTATTTTTAATAGTATATTACGAAAATGGACTGCGCATATAAGATTTACGAAAATGGTGTAACAATGCAAGCCGTTGGATGAAAGGCACTTAATTAATCAACGACTCTAATTTTGACACGGGAACACAAAAAGACAAAAACCAATCGCATATAATAGCTTGTGTCTCAGTGATACTCTTTGTTGTGTGAGAAACTCCCCAATCAAATGGTTATAGGTTAAAGTTTTGCTTAAAACATGTGATATTATTGTGATGTATAATTTGTAACATAGTTAATTTCGTTAAAAAAATGACAAAACTCATGTGCGTATAAAGCTTTGTACGCTTCATTTAATATTAAAAAACAACAAAAACCACAAAATCAATGCACTAGAATTATTAGATATTTTTTGCTCTTAAATATATGTAAAATAATCATTTTGATATATTTGACAATTTTAAAACTTTGGAAGGATATATATGCAATTATGAGTTTTGACCGGATATATATGCAATTATTAGTCTTTAAAGGGATATATATATATATATATATATATATATATATATATATATATATATATATATATATATATATATATGCAATTCTCCCTATATAGTAATATAAGCAGGTAGTTGTAAGCAATGTTTTGAAATCCGACTTAATACGGGCGGGTTAACCGGTTGAACCGGTTCCGGCAA
Organism: Chrysanthemum seticuspe; assembly: GCA_019973895.1. Classification (NCBI taxonomy): domain Eukaryota; kingdom Viridiplantae; phylum Streptophyta; class Magnoliopsida; order Asterales; family Asteraceae; genus Chrysanthemum; species Chrysanthemum seticuspe. The sequence goes on from BPTQ01000006.1 coordinate 101,970,639, forward strand.
AAAAAAAGTAAATAATCAGGTTAACTGGTTATACTCGTCGGGTTTTAAGTTATTCGGGTCAATCCGGTTCTCGAAACCCGGTCTGATTTGGTTTTTTTCATTTCCTTATAGAAAATCGGGTTGACCCGATGGTTAAACCGATTGGGAAAAAATAGTTTTTTTCTAATAAAAACCGGGTTGACCCGGCGGTCGAACCGGTACTACGGTGACTCGACCAGGTCGATTAAAAACCTGGTTTTTAAAACATTGGTTGTAAGGTTAAGTCAACATCACAAAAGTACAATGGGTTGGTGATAGAATTGAAAGCAAAGTTAATTTGATGTATGTGTTGGTGAGAAGAAAATTGAAAGGACCAATGGTTGTTGACGATAACAAAACATCACAAATAAAATAAATCTCAGCACATTATAGGGGATGCATTGGTACGCGCGTGTACATGTGTGCTCTTTGGTCCATTTTCGTAAAGTGAATAAATAAAGTATGTAATGGTAAATGAGGTATATTATAAGTCTATTTTGATAATTAGTTTAAAATTTAAAACATTGCAAACGTTCGTTAGTAAACTAACGCAAGCAAATATTATACTCCTAAGTCCAAAATGCAACACAAGAGTAGTCCTTGCCATTAATCATACTTTCTCCCTCATTGCTCAATCTATTTCACACCGTAGCAGTGGTCATAGACACCTTCATCCTTGGTGAAAGGAAACATATCAAGATACTAAATTCTATGTTTTTTTTCCTTTGCAGAACTCAATTTCATTAGAGACATCGAAAGCTAAGTGGTCAAATATACATATCAAAATGCATTCGAAGAAAGTATTCCACTTTTAGGCATGAGTTTTTGGTTGATGTTTGAGGTGTAGGACAAGAAGAACTTGATATCAAGATCAAGAAGAAAATATTGATGATCAAGGGTGAAGCACTTGCTTTTTAAGTAAGACAATCAAAATTAACAAAAACATATCTATTGTCCCACCCCGCCTGACCTCTTAGGATTTTTGCCACAACCATTTTTGAGGATCATAAGAAAAAATATCAAAAGGTGGGATAGTGGGACAATAGATATGTTTGTTAAGTTTAATCATCTTACTCAAAAAATCAAGTGTTTGACCTTTGATTACCAAAATTTACTTTTCAGTTTTAATATGAAGATCTTTTTTACCTATACCGCAAAGATCAATCAAAAGCTCAAGCCTAAAAGTGGAATACCTTTTTCGAATGCATTCTGAGATGTCTATCATTTGACCACTTAGCTTTTGATATCTCTAACGAGATAGAGTTCTACAAAGAAAAAAAGAAACAATTTAGTATTTTGATCTGTTTCCTTTCACCAAGGATGAAGGTGTGTATGACCACTTCTACAGTGTGAAGTAGATTGAGCCATGAGGAAGAAAATATGATTACTGGTGGGGACTGCTGTTGTGTTGCATTTTGGGACTTTGGAGTATGAATGTTGTGTTGCCATGAGGGAGAAAGTGGGATATTTAATTTGTAGGAAAGATGGACAGTTAAATAGGGGATTTAAAGGGAAAATTTTGAAATTGTGTGAAAGAAATAAAGTGAGGGAACTTTCAAACAAATTGAAATTTTTGAATTTTTGGTGATTTAACCATACTCTTTTAGGTGATGGAGTGGTTATACGATTGTTGTTGATGCTTTTTTATTTTCCTAATTTGTTGTTATCTTCTTACTTTAATACCTAGTTGTGTTATTAAAGTATCATTCAATATGCAAAGTTATATTCATTTTCTTTTCTAATGCAATCTATGAAATCAAAAAAGCATCTTATCCAAGATGAGATAAGCAATTTTTTCTTATGGGTTTTTTGGAACAATCTTTCTTATAGAATTTTTGGGCTATCGAATGATTCAGAATCTATGAGAAAGTAAAAATCTTGTACAAAATGTAAAATTACTGTGGACCGAAAACGTAATTAACGATTTGACTTGTTGATTTTTTATAATGGTGTGAAAGTTTTAATTGTAGTGAAAGCTTACCGAAAAATTAAAAGAAAGAAAATATATATAATCAAATATTGCACATTATGGGACCGCAAAAAGTGGCAAAAGGAAATCGCTTTGGTTCTTTTGAGCTAATAGAAATATCAATCATGATTTATAATTGTATGAGATTCTATAAATAATTGTCACTTCCAAAATTTCCAATGATGGGATGTTAATATAAGAGTTTACAATTGATCTGCTAAGTGATTGATAGCTTATAAGGCTTGTCGCAGTGGGAGGGGTCGACATCGGTTGGGCAACCAAAATACACACCCTCGACCGATCTAACATCGGTTGGGTATGAATGTGGCACATCGGTTGGGAGATCGGGCGGCACAAGATTTTGTGGACATCGGTTGGGTTCACGCTCGATATTGGAGCATGTATTTATCCTTCCCAACGCATTGAATTAATACAAAAGTTAAATTTCGACCGTTTGGTCATACAAAAAAAATTTTCAAACCTATTTTACCGCTCTATAAATACACATTACCTCAAACACAATTCACAACTTACCATTTTCATCTATATTCAACTCAATCTAATTCTTATCCAACTTGAAAATGTCAAAGAAAAATACTCCACAATCAAAAACCCGACGATCACGACTACCCCAAAATGCCCCGGATCTAAATTTCTCGCCGGAAAACAACTTCGAGTTAACCGGCATATCACCACAACAAAACCGGCCTCATATTCGCTTTCGTCCGCAAAGTTTTGATTATCAATCACAACTACCCCAACCAAATCAAAACCAAAACGCGTTTTATCTTAACCGTCCTTTTGTCCCACTGCAACGTTCTTACCAAGATTACCGGCAAGAACCTAGTGGGTCTGGTTACCATCCAAACATGGACTTCATTTATCCTTCTCAACCGTATCAACCTTATTCCCCGATTCAAAGCACTAATCTAGACATGAATTTGGAAGATTGGATGCCGGAGTATCCGACACAAAATTACCCAAGTCAAAACTACCCAAGTCAAGATGCTTCGATGGGACAAGGTTCTGGTCACGGTTCGTTCCATGGTTCCATTCCCGTTGATGATTCTGATGATGAGAAAACCGCTTCCGCTGAAGAGATGTCCCCCATCAAACCAAAGCAGCCATCTAGACGTGCTTCAAAGGCCAAGGACAAAGGCAAGAAGCCGGAAACAAGCAAGGGGAAAGCCAAGAAGCCAGCAGAGCCATGGACAACGGAGGAAGAGGTGGTGCTTTGTAAAGCTTGGGTCTATGTGTGGGAAAACGCGGCGAGAGGAAACGCCCAGAACCGCTTCAAGTTTTGGGAGCAAGTGATCGCCTACTTTAAGAAAGAAACTGGCAAAGACCGAACCTATGACTCCATCAATACCAAATGGAAGAGCAGGATTCGTAACAGGGTTGGAAATTATTGTGCTATCATGGAGAATATCAAGAACACCCATGGAAGCGGTGAGAATGATATCGACGACACCTCAAAAGCTCTTAAAGAATACCGTATGACGTACGGTCATGATCTCACTTTGGAGGAGTGCTACGAGGTTTTAAAGGGTCATCCTGCTTGGAAGGAGGTTGAGTTGCCGGCTATATCAACAAATAGTCGGAAGAAAACAAAGGGTTCTACCACTACCTCTGGTTCAACCCAAGCTCGTGATCCTTTCGATGTCTATGACGTTGATGATTCTGCTGAGGAAGCGACTAGAGAATCACGACCGTCTGGTCGTGACAAAGGAAGGAAGAAAGCATCCTCCTCCTCTCGTGATGATGATGTTCCATCAGACTCATTTATGCAATCGTTGGCCAAAAATTTCTTAAGGACCAAGAAGCCGTCAAAAGAGAATAAGCAGGGTTTAGAAGATAATTGGTTACGGTTGAGGGAAAAAGAGCTCGAGATAAAACAGGCAAAACTTGAGCTCATGAGGACATCAAAACGGGAGTCCGACATCATCTTCTACAACACCCCAATCGACCCAAATTTGACCAGCCGCCAACTAGAAGAGTTGGAGAAAGTTAAGGCAGCAATCAAAGAACGTTACAATTTAGATTATTAGTTTAAGTATTCTAGTGTTTATTTGAATTTCGTATTGTAATTTTTTTTTTTTTTTAAATTCGTAGTGTAATGTTTTTTTTTTAATTTCGTATTGTAATGTTTTTTTTAATTTGAATGAAATTTAAATTTAATGTTAAAAATGTTTGAATTAAAAAAAAATAATAAAAAATAAAAAAATAATAATAAAAATTCCTCGGGTCGTCGACTGGAGCATCCGGGTTGTCCCAGGTCGTTGGAGAGAGAAAGCTGACGTGGCGCAGGTTGTCTCAGGTCGTCCCAGGTTGCGACTGGGACTAGCCTAAGTAGTTACAGACATTGGTGGTTAATTCAATAACTCACTTATTAACGTTTGTGGTTATCACCTTAGTGTTTTAATGTGAAAATCAGTACTCATTGGGATTTATGCATTAGTGGTGAATTCTATGCACAAGCTAAAAGAACTGCAAAAGAAAAACACATGCAAGAAAGCTTAAAAATCTAAATAAAAAAAGTTAGGATGGGCACACTCGTGACCCAGGTCACCAGCACCACATCAGCTTTCTATCTTCAGCGACCAGACATGACCAGGATGACACAGTCGATGACCGACTTTTTTTTTTTTTTTTTTAATTCAAACATTTTAAACAACAAATTTAAATTCATTAAAATTAAAAACATTACAGTACGAAATTCAAATAAACATTAAAAACATTACGTAAATTATTCAAATAACGTTAAAAACATTAAAAAAATCTTCATCGTCACTATCGACTTCATTCTCTTCATTGATGTGATTTCGACGATTTCTCCAAATGTGTTCGATCAAATCAGATTTTAAGTGTTGATGAGTTGATGCGTCTATTAGCTCCTGAGTAACTAGTAACAATTCTTCATGCGATCTTAAAGGAAAATATGGAGAATATGGAATTTTTTTTATACATGGCAACGGTTGGAATTTTGAAATTGGAAAATGGGAGAATATGGACAATATCGGTTGGAATTTCAACCGATACCCAAAAAAACGCCCCTCGATCGATATGATGACCATGGGTTCAGAGTGGAGATGACCGATGTTGATAGCGGTCGTCGACACAAATTTTGCATGCCTAACCGATTTTATTTTACCCACTGTGCCCAGCCTTAGAGCACTCATTATGTTTCATATTATAACAAAATATCATGATTAATGTATTTCTTGAAATGACCACCAAGACTTCGAAGATGGTTATGTTAACAATGCAGCTTGGTTGTCAGGATCCCGATCCTGATCTTAGGATCTTACGATTTTACGATACTGTAAAGCAAAAACGATCCGGATCCTACATAGGATCTTTGCAAGCTTAAGATCTTATAGGATCCCGATCTTGACCATACGATCTTACGATCTAATCCGATCCGATCTTACTCTTCTAGGATTACAAACTAAAAAACTACAAATTTATGGGTTGTTTATTTGTAGAATTCAAAAAACAACATGTTAATCTTTTTAAACATTTTATAATCATAATTTATGACAACATTTATATGAAACATTCATAGTATTTTGTGGTTATAATGTATTAGAATTTGTAGATTTGTATAAAATTACATAAACTATTAAGAAATAACATTAGAGTAGGTTCTTATGATCCCGATCCGATCTTACGATCACGATCTTGCGAAGACAAAAACGATCATGGGTAGGATCCCGATCTTGACAACCTTGATTGCAGCATAATATTACAAGCAACAAACCATATCCAGGTTTAACTATTGTTAATTGGTTATGTCCAACATGTTGCAATATTGCACGATTCTAAGTTAACTATCCAATCAGATGCACCACATGTTTGTGGGAAACGATGTACACTTTTATTAAAATAATCAGATTACAAATAATAAAATTAACAAAAAGTAAATAACAAAAAACTAAACACAAACAGAAAGGTGTAGAATCAAAAGACAGACTCTAAGAATATTAAATAAACGAAAGCAGTAAAGGTTGGTCGAGGCTGGAATAAGGTATGTATGAGCTGCGTTTTTGGATGCCCAAAACTACAGATATGCATATCTGTTATTTCTATAACACGATTTGCATATATTTAAACCACATAACATATTATGTTAAGACTTAGCCACAAAGTCTAAATCTATTCCTAAAATAGATTACAGAATATTCTGTAACATTATTAAATCGCGTAGGCGAGATTTCAGAGCTGCATTCGTGTCCGCAGGCCGCGCGGGCTCACATGAGCTCAGAATCTTCAAACTCATTTTGGGCCGAAAATCCCATTTTCTTCAACCCCCCCTGCGCACGCGTAGGGGTGGGAGCATAACAAACCTAAAGGAATTTGATAGCCAATATTATGATTTCCTTATAAACTAGTCTCCACTTCGTTTTCTAGGCGATGTGGGATAGTTTATTTTCCAGATTTTGTGCCTCACTTTGAGACACGATATCTCATTCATTTCTACTCCGTTTTGGACATACTTTAGCTCGTTGCGAAGCTCTCTTTGAGGAGAACAAAATGCCCCCCAATCAACACAAATATATGTAACATATACATACATTTAATAATGTCTAAAATTTACAAAAATCACTTTGCAAAACTCATTTTTCCAACATTGTTAACACTAAAATGAAAAAGTCTAGAATCCAGAGACCCCGAACACAGCTGTTTGAGGCTCTATACTACAAGCCGATAACCAAGAAGTCAATTACGTAAAGAAGCCTTTGTTTTACATCCACTTAACACCAAACCTCCCCTTCTTTTCCATGCCTTTCTTGTTTTTGAGAAGGGAAAGCGGACATGCAACTGGCCATGACGCGTCTCTGCCTAAACATTCTCGGGATCATACTTGAAATATGGACTAATGGCTATCTTCTCAGCAATCTTAATTTCTTTCACCAAAAGCTTTTTCGCCACCCCATTGATCAGCAATATCCATTCTTGATTTCAAGTTTCAGATCTTCTTTCCCAAATCCACTAACCTTGTAGCCCTTTTGAAGACATTCGCTCTCTATATTCTCTTTTCAATGGAATGTTTATCGGACTTTTCGGATAGTTGTGTTTTTTATGTCATTCTCATGGTTTATAAGTACACGGATTATTCATGTACTTATTTCTCACAGTTTGATATTTGGTCCGTGTTTAGCAGGTTTATAATTCCAGAAGGGCTAAAGTGGACTTAAGGACTATAAAAGCTCTCATTCCCCAGCTCTCTCTCAGAACTCATATTCGTAAACCCTAATTGGTTTCTCTCTTCACACACTTTCTCTCTCAGAGCATTTATAGCAGTCTTGTTTAGAGTTGTGATCATCTTGATCATATTGGTTTAGTCCGGTATTGTTTGTGAGTGTTGTAGTGAGGTTTATTGTATTTGATTCATTGTAGTGTGATAAGTAGGATTCTTCTGAAGGGAGTACTTCTTTTCTTTTGTATTTGCTTGGTGAGCACACGTTTGTGGACGCATCTTTTTGACATTTAAGTAATAAAAGATTTCACTAGATGTGGCAAAATGTGCCCAAAAGCAAAAATATGGGCTAAATGAGCAAATTTTAAAAAGATTTTGGCACATTTAGCCCCATCTTTTTTTTTGAAATGGGCACATGCCCATTGAAAACTTAAATGGGCACTAGCGGGCACATTTTTTCTCTCAATTGTAGAAGATTACAATCGTTTTAAAGAAATCTCTTTTTATAATGTATTTAAGTTTTTTAATATAAATAAGATATTACGTTTAAGGAATTTATTTCGTCGTTTTTGGTCTTTTATTAAGCGATTTGTATAACATGTGACAGTTTGGCCCATGCCCATTTAGCCCGTGCCCATTCTAGCCCGTGCCCGTGCCCGCCCGGGCCGCCCGTTTTGCCACCTCTAGATTTCACCAAGGGGTAGTTGGCTAGGTGATATAGCTGTGTTGTGATTGTGTTTCTGGGTTGATTCATAGTTTTTACAGGACTGAACCTTTCTAACCAGCACATGAATCCTGGTAAAAACAGCAAACATAATTGATATAAAGCCAAGAAAAAAGACCATTAAAGAGACTTCCTTCAAATGAAAACTTATGAAGAAAAAAGGAGAAAACAATTAAAAGCTTCTGGAATTTGTACCTTCAAAAGCTGAACGCTTGGCTTCTGAAGATGAAGCCAAAAACCACAGTTGACCAACCGTTTTGGTTTCATTGAGCAGCAGCTGGACACTTGGACGCTTTCCAACACTTATGAAACGGCGTGATCGGGTGATCAGTCGTTTAGCATTGTATGCAGTCAATGTTACCTGGAAAATAAGGAGGTTATCTTGACTAAAAGTATCCAGTAAAAAAATAAAATAAAATAAAATAAATATTGTCCAGTAAAAACTTTGAAATCCAAAATGTAAAACATTTAAACAATGATGAAAAGGTTCATCTTGCATGATTGTAGAAGTAATAATGAAATTTCAAAGTTCGTAACATATACTTCATCAGGTCTACATCCATTACCGTTATACAGTAGATGTTGATGCATAATCTGGCGCGGGCTGGATTCGACGACTCTCCTTGGGCCGTTCGTCGTCTTCTCGAGCCCTAAGTAGACCTGTCTACAAAGAGAACCCGTTAGGAGTGGACCCGAGGCCGTAGCCCCGGGGTCCACCTCCAACAATCAAGTTAGTATCGGTGCGATGTGATGAGTTAGGGTTAGAGTAACCTGTCAACCGTGCTTGAGAAGGAGATCCAACCCTATATTTATAGGGCATGGATTAGGGTTTAGGCGTAGAGTGGGCCGCTGTCTTCCGGGCCTGACCCATTCCTAGCCCAGTCCGGACTATACGTCCACAGTAGAAGCATCAAGTCATTAGCAGTTTGAGACTAGCGATAAAGCAGTAGTAATGCATCAGACTAGTTGAAGTGTAGTTCAAGTTTAGGTACATACTCTTTTCAAATCAGAAAAATCCCATAGATTTTGGTGTCATATTTACTAAGTAAGCCTCTTGAACACAGGTTTCTATTTACTTTCATGTCAAAGAGTATTATTAATCTAATTTTACTATTATTCGAGTGTGAATCAAATTTCATAAGTCACACAAAATAATGGTCTTTATAAAAATGTGCAGGCCTGACTCTTTGAATGACAATTAGGGCAGACGGAGTGGACGTCGGGTTGCAAATCGAGCTCGTGAACCCGCTCGGCTACACCATTCCGTGTAGTGCGGGTTAGGGGGGCGGGTAGGATTTTCGAGCTCGGAACTCGATCGAGTACCCGTGCTTGTGTTTGTATTTTTTTTTCTTTTGTCTTCTTTTTTGGTTTGGTTTTGCAGGTGGGAGGAAGAAGGTGGTTTGGTTTTGCAGCTACCCGTGCTTCTTTTTTGGTTTGATAAGGAAGAAGGTGGGAGGATGAAACTACCGAGCGAGTATGTGTGTCCTTGTGTTTGTGTTTGCGTTTTTTTTTTTTTTTTTTTTTTTTTTTTTTTTCTTTTTTTTTTTTTTGCAGGTCTTGAAAGAGGAAGAAGACTAAGTGAAGAAGAAGAAGATGTGAAGTTTTTTTTGCAGGTCTTGTGTTTGCGAATTTGTTTGTGTTTGCGTTTTATGTATTAAAAAAAAATGAAATTCAGGTACTAGGGTACCACTCCGTCCACGTAGGGTAGTGTTAGGGTAGTATTGGAGTAGTTTTGAGTTGGAAGGTTTTTATTGGATAGAGGTGATATGGCACCCTCAGGGTATTAGGGTATGAAAGTTCCACTCCTCCCTCCCTTATAGACCCAACTCATTGCTATTCTATAAGTTGATAAACCCAAAAAAGACCCAACTTATTGCTATTCAAGTTGCACAAAATGAACCCATTGTACAGCCCTACTTCTTATTGCACCTTATGCGATCACTATGTGCTACATTTAAAAGGTTTGGTTTAAACTTTTTTTTTTTTTTTTTTTTTTTTTTTTTTTTTTTCTGTATACCTAGCTAGTCTCTTCGATTCATATACTTAAATAACAAAAAACATTTGTTTTATACTTAGATTTCATGTCTTGTCAATCAGCACAATACTATGGTTCCAGAAGTTAATCACACCTGTCCTAATCCCTCTCCCATGTAATGATTTCAGGTTACGCCCCAAAACAAGAGAAGATTTTATAAAGCTAATGAAAAAACAAACTATGTATGAAATAATAATTTGTGAAAACTTGGTTAAAAAGTAAAAACAATGGTTAAGCAGCCCATAATCTCAAGTGCATTTTCTTATTTATACATTTTAAGGTTTAAACTTTGAACCTTACTGAATGTTATTAACTCTTTCCTCAACACAAACTTACTCACACCCTACATCTACAGATGTGTCCGAGTGGAGTTTAACTCTCATCAGTTGAACATGTTTTTATCTACACACAGTAAATATGCATTGAAAAGTGTATTTTAGAACGTCAATAAATTGTGGAAAAATATGATCATTGTAAAGGGTCGAATCTAGTTCATCTCCTGTTCAGATATCAACCAACCATCCATGTCAGTAATTTCATAGCTAATTCATCTCTCATATCATTTCTAATCACTTCAAACACCTCGGCTGGATTCAAGGAATTTCATGGAGACGACATAGAAGTTTTGGTTTTATTAAAAAGTAATCAAAAGCATGAGTATTCCAGATGATGTTACTATTTCGATATGGGTCGAAAGAGACTAGAGAAACTGAGATAAATAAGGGTCGAATCAATCCATCTCAAACGGAGGTCTTATTTGCTCTATCGAGATATCATGTGACTGATATCCTAGAATGCATCAATTCCTATTCAACCAGTCTCCAATACAACTATTGCAAAAAATTTAATACTAATAATCTACAGCAATTCCCCAATTCGCACGCCTAATTCGAAAAAATCAATTTCAACGACATCAAAAAATATGACCTTGCACAGTTGACGCAGTCACGCAGCTGCTAAACTTGACCATATTACAAGTAGGAGCCCAGTATGGAAAAAAAAAAGTACTGTACTATTTACTCTCAAGTATCTCAAAAGGTAAAAAAAGCATTCTGGCATCAGGTTCACAGAATTAATTCTAGTCGGTCAAAAAAGGATTCGACTATTAATATAGAGTATAAACTTATAGACTTGACGCTATCACACTGAGAGGGTTCTTGTTTTAGCCTATTATTGGAATTTTGAGCTTATTTATTTAAGATCTTTTCTGCTTGTTTTCTAGTTTATGAGCTTACTAAGACTTAAAACTGAAAAATAACCATATAAGCTGAAAAATAGGTCAAAACAAATAAGCTAGTAAGCCTAAAATAAGCTAAAACGAAGTTCTGTGAAAATATTTTATCGCATCTGTTATCGTTTTAGTTATGCTTAGTTAGTCATGTATTAGCTCATAGCTTTCCAAAGACATCTCATCTAACATTCTCACCATAACTTGATTGGTCCGTTTTCCTTTGTACAAAATTTTTTGATAATAAAACAATAACGGAACTGAACCAAATTCATCCAAGCCAAAACCAAATAAAAAACCGAATAATACAGCTACTTTACCACTTTTAATGAACTCATAGCTTTAGGCTTATCAGCTTATTTGTTTCAGCTTCCTTTTCATAAGCTTATAAAGGCTTACAAGCTAGAAAAAAAGGCGAAATAAATAAGCTGACAAGCCTAAAGATAAGCTAAAACAAACAACCCCAAAGATTCTACTTTCTATAGACTATAATTTCTATCAAATTATTATATAACATCCGTTATTATTTAGGCTAAGTAGTTGGTCAATTTATGAACTCGTCAAGCATTCTCACCATAACTTTATATGTTCAGTTTCCTCGGTTTAAACTTTCTTAACAAAAAAACGCAACCGAACTGAACTAAATTCATTTGGCCAAAACTGAACCGAAAACCAAATAATGGAGCTACTTTTACCCGGTTTAATGAACTCAGAATTCGGCTTATCAACTAATTTGTTTCGGCTTATTTTTCATAGGCTTATGTTTGTGGCTTATGAGCTAATTATAGCTTATAAGCTGGAAAATAAGGCGAAACAATTAAGCTAATAAGCCTAAAGATAAGCTAAAGCAAAGACTCCCTAAGATTCAACTTCCTAAAAAGTACTACTATATCGCATTTGTCATCATTTTAGTTCATAACTATATTTCTAAATATATCAACATGTATTCAACAGATAAAGCAAATGATCAAATGTAAACAGAGCATACATAAAGGATTCTTGGATTAGTCTGAAGTCTAAACTGATAGACTTGAGACTATACCATACATGGATTAAAGTGATCACTACCCATATTGCGCCCAAAGGAAGCTTGTGTTCCTCTATCACCACAGGGATGTCCGTTTTAACTTATTATTGGGCTTATGAGTTTAGTTGTTTCAGCTTCTTCGTAAAAACCCCATTTTTCGGGCTTATTTTCCGGCTTATGAGCTTATTATGAGTTAAGACTGGAATATAACCATATAAGCTGGAAAATACGCCATAAGAAATAAGCTTATAAGTCTAAAAATAAGCTAAAACAAGTACACCCTAAGGGGGCGTTTGGTTGGGGTAATTTGAAATTCCGGAATTTTAAATTCTAGAAAATTTAAATTCTTGAGAATTTAAAATTCCGGAATTTAAAATATCTTCGCATGTTTGGTTGACAGAAATTTATAATATATTTTTTATTTTTTTAATATAAATTTCATAAATATTCTACTTAAAAGTTTATAAAAAAAGTAATAATTAAAGTTTATAAAAAAGTTTATAAAAAAAGTTTATAAAAAATTTATAAAAAAAAGTTTATAAATAATTTATGAAAAAAGTTTATAAAAAAAGTTTACAAAAAATTTATAAGAAATTTATAAAAAAAAATTATAAAATAAAGTTTATAAAAATTTATAAAAAAAGTTTGTAAAAAATTTATAAGAAATTTATAAAAAATTTATAAAAAAAAAGTTTATAAAAAATTTATAAAAAAAGTTTATAAAAAATTTATAAGAAATTTATAAAAAAAAAGTTTATAAAAAATTTATAAAAAAAGTTTATAAAAAAAATTCATAAATATTTTATTTAAAAGTTTATAAAAAAACAATAAGAAAAAAAGTTTATAATTTTTTTTTTCAAGCAAATTAAAATTTCTCACTTTTTGGAGGCATTTTAATTCTCTCCATTTTGGCAATTCGGGGAATTGTAAATTACTTCAAATGCTCACATTTGAGTTACCAAACATGATATTTGGAGTGAATTAAAATGCAAATGCCCCCAATATCCTCCAAATTGCCCCAACCAAACGCCCCCTAAGATTCAAACTCCTATAAAGTGTGAATGGAACCACTCCCAAAACATTAGAACCACGAACACCTAACCCATAGTCTTTGGAAAGCTACAAATTTCATTTGAGCCAAAACCAAATTCCATTTCGGGCTGGTTTCGGTTTAAAACCGGAAACTGAACAATGCAGCTACTTTACCACTTTAAATGAGCTCATAGCTTTACGCTTATCAGCTTATATTTCATAAGCTTATATTTCTGGCTTATGAGCTTAGTATGGCTTATAAGCTCAAAATAAACAGAAACAAATAAGCTAAAACAAACACCCCCTAAGCTTCAACTTCCAAAAAAGTACCATATCAGACTTAGTTATCATTTTAGCTCAAACTTTCTTTCTGAATATATCAATATGTGTTCAACAGATAAATCATATAGTTAAATTGTCTTACATTATATCAACATCTCAAATGGAGGTCCTATTTGCTCTATCGAGACATCATGTGACTGATAGACATTTCAAATAATGCATCAAATCCTATTCAACCAAAATCTCCAAAACAATAGTTGCCACTGTTAAATGATGTAAGCCCCGTAAGGTGTTATGTTTTATTGATCCACAATTTATAATGGTGACTACATATGAAACCCTAGAAACCCTAAGCCCACAAACGGGTTTGGGACATATATCTTTTAGGGATAATTTCATATTTCCCCCTCTTTTCAACATTAATTTCAAATATACCCAAAATACAACCATTGAATGCATTATGTACAATGTTTTTAAAGCATCATTTGGGTAAATATGAAATTTTCATGGTTTTGTTGGGTAGATATGAAAATGCCCCTATCTTTTAATACTCCCCCGCAATCCAAGGGGCGAAATCGCGAAAGCTTTGATTGATTGAAAAAACTAAATAAACATTAAAGCAATAAAAACATAATTTGTTGATGAAGAATTCCGACAGCAAGCGGAAGCAATTCTTCAAGAAGCAGCAGTAGCAAAAGAAAATAACATATATGTTGATGAAGACATCTGACAACACCAAGCGGAGACAAATCTTCATCTGCAGCAGCAATAAAAGTAAAGAAACAAAAATAAAAGTAAACCAGACATTTTTTTTTTTTTGAAAAAGGATAAATGGTGGCGGCCAGGGTTTGATGGGATGCAATAAAGGAGGCGGCTCAGCTTAGCCACATAGGTCTGAGGATGAGACCCGATCCGATATCATGTTACATGATGTAAAACCCGTAAGGTGTTATGTTTTAAGTACTATATTTACTCTCGAGTATCTCAAAAGGTAAAAAAACGCACTTTGGCATCAGATTCACGGAACAAATCCTAGTTGGCCAAAAAAGGATTCTACAATTAGGTATGAACTCATTGAATTGACGCTATACCCTACATGTTTCATAATCTTATTTTCAATAGCTTATGAGCTTATTATGACTTGTAAGTGAAAAATAAGCTTATCATATGGAAAATAAGACGCAACATAATCTCGTTAAGCCTAAATAAGCCAAAAAAAAGCACCTCCTTACAATTCAAATTCCGATATAGCAAGTCAAAGTATTATAGGAAATCCGATATTTAGCTAAGTTAGTCATCTATGAGTGCATAACTAGCTTTATAAAGATATGACATCAAACATCCTCACCATGATTCATCAGTTAGGTTTGCGCCTTTGCGGTTTCTTTGGTTTGATTTATAGAACCAAACTGAACCAAATTCATTCGAGCCAAAACCAGACCGCCTTTACCACTTTTAATGAGCTCATAGATTTAGGCTTGTCAGCTTATTTTATGCTTATATTAGTGGCTTGAGCTTATTATGCTTTTTAAGATGGAAAATAAACTGATAAGTCCAAAAATAAGCTAAATATAAGTTGATAAGCCTAAAAATAAGCTACAGAAAGCACCCCGTAAAATTGAACTTCCTAGAAAGTACTCAGTGACAGAACCTGAGCGGGTGCTAGGACACAAATGGATATTTGCAACATAGTGCTAATTCATGTAAAGGATCTCAAATTTTCAGAAATGCACCTAGTACCAAAAAATGTTTTTCTTATTTAGTTTTTCATAAATGCACCTCGTAGCATAAAGTACTACTACTATATGTCTATATCACATTTATTAACGGTTAAGCTGGATAACTATATTTCTAAACATATCAACATGTGTTCAACAGCATAAAAATAAATGCAAACTTATCATACATATTTAATTTAATAAAAAACTATACAACCATGAATAACAAACTAAAAAACACATTGTGAATAAAAAAAGTCAAATGATTGAAAAAAGTATCATACTTGCCACAATTTCTTTTTGTGGGTAGCGAACAATTTTTTTTGCTTTTGCGGTTACTTTTCTTTCAAATCTATCATTTTTAGGGTATTTTGCGAAATTTTTGGACATTTTTGGCCCTCTTAGCTAATAGAATTTTTTTTTCCCGAAAGGCAAAAATATCACATATTACCCTAAAAATGATGAATTTGAAAGAAGAGTACCCACAAAAGCAAAAAAAATTGTTCGCTACCCACAAAAAAAATGGTGACAAGTATAATACTTTTTTGGGCAAATCACTTGAAAATGTAGTTAACTTGCCAATTTTTATGGTTGTATTTATCTATCTTTTTTTTCACATTCTATCACTAAACCTCCATCGTTAGTCCTTTCTGTGTACCCGTTACCAAAAAACCGTTAGTCCTTTATACTAACGACCGTTAATAAATAACTTAAAATTTGGTTATCTTACGCTAAACTTGCATCGTTGGTCCTTTATACTAACGATCGTTAAAAAATAACTTAAAATTTGATTTTCTTACGTTGCCGTCCTTTTTTTTCATGTTTTCGTCCGCTTTTACATGTTTTCGTTCGTTTTAACACATTTTCGTCCGTTTTTTCACGTTTTCATCCCTCTTTTTACACGTTTTCATTCGTTTTTAAACGTTTTCGTTTGTTTTTCACGTTTTCTTCCGTTGTTACACGTTTTCGTCCTTTTTTGCACGTTTTCGTCCGTTTAAACACGTTTTTCACGTTTTCATCCGTTTCTACACGTTTTCGTCCGTTTTAGCATGTTTTGTCTGTTTTTTCACGTTTTCATCCGTTTTTACACGTTTTCATTCGTTTTTGCACGTTTTCGTCCGTTTTAACACATTTTCGTCCATTTTTTCACGTTTTCATCCGTTTTTACACGTTTTCATTTGTGTTTGCACGTTTCATCTGTATTTACAACACCGATCACGCTTACTCATTTATCTTATTCTGAGCGATTTATCATTTGGTGGGTGCAAAACCATTCAACATCTTACAATTTACCATGTAGCCTTATTTTACAATTAATTCTTTATAAACTACCTATGAATTTATTGTTTATAAACCTATCTATGTAGAGCATTCATGGTGCCATTTATAGACTATTAATATTAAAATTAAAATTGTTTTGATGTATTTCTTTAAATTCGTTTATCGAGATGAGAATTTGTACGTCAAGCATTTTGTCAAAACAAATAAGTGAAACACTTATAAGTAAAACTGATTATATCTACTTTTAATAATGTTTAAGAATATTTGATTTTATATGATTTTGTTGTTAGTAATTTCTACTTTTACAAATTATAAAATTTATCACCTGAGGCTACTTATTAAACGATCATATTTCATGATACAATCAAAGGTTACATTGGTTTTTTTTTTTTTTTTTTTTTTTTTTTTTTTTTTTTTTTTTTTTTTTTTTTTCGGAACGGCAATTTTATTAAAAACTAGCAAGGAGCTAGATTAACAACATACAATATACGGGTTTTTAAGCCAATCGTCCTATTTGATCGACGCTTTACATCTATATTTAAACCAGTAAAACGAGCTAGAAACTAAATTATCAAAGATCTAGGCCTTTTCTGGAGCACAAACTCATAACATCTGTCAAACAACCCATTTTGATTCACATTAGGTTCATTCAGAGTCTTTGATTCATTCAGGTTTTCAAATCATTCAGTGTAAAATCATTTTATTTTATCAAACAGCCTCTAAAACTAACTGGCAGTGGAATAAACAAACCAAAAAATGGTGATTTTCACTATAAAAATATTCTACTAGTATTAAATTGGTAACCCCAATTTTTTACATGTGACAATATTAATATACTATATGTTAATACAAATAAGCCGTAAAAACATTTATTTATATTTTACGATCTTCTAATGTTTTGTCGATAACAAAAGTAAAATCATTTTAACGAAACAAATAAAATATGTAAATGGTTTGAGCCAATAGTTTACTAACACACTTACGTTTTCATATAAAACACTAAATAAGTAAAAGTGGTTTTATGATTTAGTAATACATATGTACAACAACTAGTGTTTACATATTGGGCAAATATATACATAACTAGTATGTATCATAATGGGTAGAAATTTAAGTATTTGACTCATTGACCAAATACATTGAATGTTGATGGGTAAAACCCAAAGTCCATGACCCATACTCATGGAGCATAACCCATAACTCATTGCATGACATCATGCATAAGTCATATATGAATATTATCCATGACCCATGGACTAGATGCATTGCATCTTGTAGATACATTGTATCTACTTGGATACCCATGGTCCAAAGTCTAGGACCTGTGGAACACTAGAAGGGGGGGTTGAATAGTTTTGCTGATTTTAAGTTAGTTTCCAAAAACTTTAGATTCGATGTTGTGTGAAATCGTATGGATGAAGAGAGAGTATGGATCTAAGAGTAATGCAAATAAAGAAAGTAAAGTAAGGGATAGAAATGACACAACCGATTTATAGTGGTTCGGCTACAAGGACACCTTCCTTGCCCTACTCCACTCCCCGAGTCACCTACTCGAGAGTTCAAGCACAATGTCAACAAACTCCTTCAACTTGGCGGAGAAGCCTTCACAACATTGCTTACACCTTTTTCCGGTACAAAGCTAAATACCGAGTCCGTAACACGGAGGACCAAACCAACACGACTATTACACAACAAATATGTGAAATATCAAGTACAAGATCTTTGCTACACAAATCTTGTGGAGGAACAAATCAATCAAGGACCCCTTGGTTGGATGACTTGTAGAATGCTCGTGATCTCGCCTTAGAGAAGGACCTATATGAGAATCACAATAGAAGAAAGAAGAACAACTCTCTAGATCAAATGATATTTTGTTAGAAGAGTGTAAGAATATATGAGAGAGTTAGTAAGAAGAGGGGTGAGTAAAAATGAAGAAATTGCTCTCTATTTATAGGCAAAATCTTGCCATTGTTGCACGGATCCCACGGATACTTCACTTGAGGGATCCGTCTAGTGTAACTCCAGGGATCCGTGGGAAGCTCCTCTTTGCCCATGGGTTTTTGGGTTATGGGTCATGGGTCATGGGTTATGGGTTGGTCCATGGTTATTTATTTAGATACAATGTATCTGATAGATGCAATGCATCTAGTCAATGGATCATGGGTTAAAACCATGGGTCATGGGTTGTGGTTTTTACCCATCCTAATAAACTATTACAACAAATGATTTATTACAACAATTTGTATTAAATGACTATATGTAAATGCTTTACAAAAATAACATGTATCCTAATAATTTTACTTATGATAACATTATATTTGTATTAACAATCTCCCCCCTTTTTGTTGATGACAAAACATAATGTTATGATGAGTAAAACTTTAGATTAGATGTATGTTTTGAAAGCCTAAGTTTTACTTCTTCTCCCCCTTTTTGTCGAAACAAAAAGTTACCCGAACGAAAAAATAAAATGTGGAAAAATAGTCCACGTATCTCTAACTCCCCTTTAACGGTAGCTCCCCCTAGAATGGGGCGTCAAGTGAGTAAAATAAATAAATCCTACAAAGAAAGGGTTAGTAGTAACATGCATAAATAATCTTGTGATTGACGAGAATCAAGATTGGGAGCCAAGGTATGTAAACAAGGCCTTGTAATAAAACAACAAAATGTAGTGGTATTTATGCCACATACAAGCATGTAAAAGTAAGAACAAGACTTGTTCAAAAAAAATAATGACTCAAAAGAAAAATACTAAAAGTAATAAAGATGATTCCTTCCATGCTTGCATAAGGTTATGGATGGAAGGTTTGGTGAGTAATGATGTTGATGCGATCAAGGATGAGGTTAAGTATGACTCGCATTTCTTCCCTAATTTCTATTGCAATATCCCTAGTGGATTGGCAATGTTCACAATGTAAGTGATGTGGGTAATGAGTGCGAAAGTTTTCTGGGTTACTTTGATTTGTGAGATGCGGAAGTTGTGGTGGAAAAGTTGGAAAATACGGATCAAAGTCCGAAATGTTTGGAAGTGGTGGTGGAAAAGAACCTAGATGTTCTTGTAACACAATGAGAGCTAAAGGTGGTGAGGTTTCAAGGTCTTTGAAAATTGTGTTTGGAGAAGTTGGAGGTGTCAAAAAGACTAGTTCTTTTTGCTTGGTTGGGGCAAAAGTTCAATATAGATCTCCAATTTACCATAGATCCAACCAACCAATAATAGCCATTCATTTTTTTTTATTAAAATAAACTTTCACCCTTTTTTTAAAAATTAAATATCTCACAAACCGTTAATTGTTACGCGATAAAAATCATACCATCGCGACGAGAATTAAATTATCTTTCTATAGATATGCACTACTATATATTTTTAACGATTTTTTTTTCAAAATTTCGGCCCAGAACAATCATATATGATTTGTGAAAATCATATATGATTCGATTTTTACAAATCATATATGATTTTTAAAAATCATATATGATTTGTAAAAATCATATATGATTTGTGAAAATCATATATGATTCGATTTTTAAAAATCATATATGAAAAAAAATGTTTTTCTGGGCGGAATTTTTGAAAAAAAAATGTTTGTCGAAAATATAGAAAAGTGCATATTGATAGAAAGATAATTTAATTCTCGTCGCGATAGTGTATTTTTTATAGTTTGAAGATTTACCGTTTGCAAGATATGTTGTTTTAAATAAAAAGGTGAAAAATGGTTTTTTATTAACTTTGATAAAAAAAAATGAATGGCTAAGATTGATATATTGGATCTATGGTAAATATGAGATCTATGTTGATCTCAACTCGTTGAGATCTTGTTGGAGTCTTAAGGAGTTCCATAAGAGTGACCTTATGTGGGGATTTGATGGGTGATGAAGTTGGTGTACTTGTTGGTGATGAATGAGGTGCTATAATGGAAGCATCTTGTGGTGAATGAGTGGTTGGTGATGAACCATTTGAAGATGGTTTTGCTAAGCAGCAAGGCCGGATGCTAATCCGTGCGGTTTTTCTAGATTTGGGTGGTGGTACTTTGGAAGGTGGGAGGACAAAGTTTTGGATTTCTTGAAAGGGATTGTTTGCACTAGGTGATTCATCTATGTTGGAAGATCTTTTGGATGACATGATGATGTTTTGTTTGTAAGGTTGAGAGTGATGAATATGCAAGCATTTTGGAAATCCTATTTATAGAAAAATAATGCATTGTAATGAATGCTTGACCCAAAATGTGGATTAAAATCTAATGATTAGATATGAATTTAAGGCATGTGATCAATGAGAACACAAGCATTAGTAACATACTCCAAAAAAAATGATAAAAAATGATGAAAATATTGAAGTTTTCATCCAAAGTGAGAAAAAAATAAAAGATAAAATTAGCCTCTGTCTCACGGATCCTTCCCTTGAGGGATCCGTCCAGCAATAAGGCTGGGATCCGTGGTACTGGTGATTCAGGAAGCTCAAAATTTTCTTTATGGAAACATTTGTGCCTAATGTGTGCCTATATGCAAACCATTTGAAGTTGCGGTTCTCTCGACTCCTAAAAAGAAAAGAAAAACAAACTAGAAGTGAAAAAGCACATTATTATGTGAGATAACCCGAGTGCTCCTAATTCATTGTTGCTTAAATGAATTTACCCGAAAACACATATTAGTTATGTATTCTCTTTAGCATTCAAAAGACATGATATGCAATGAAAACGGGTTTTTACTTTGTATTAATAATGAAAAAGCTATTTATCCTAGACGTGAGAAATGGCTTTTATGAAAGTGATACGGGAAGAGGTATCATTTTAGAAAACACTTTGAAAAGAGATTTCTTTGTGTGAATAAAACGTTTATTCCTTAAAAAATAGGTATGCAATTACGTGTTTGCAATAGGTACTTGTCTTGAAAAATAAGAGAAGACTGTGAAAGTACGAGTTATAAGTAAAAAATTATCTTGGGTTTTGAAAATTCCTGTATTGCTTGTGAGTTGTGCGTGGAATAAAGATCCTAGACTCAGAAAGAAGAAGGCTAGTGTTTACATACCTTGTACAGTTTAAAAGCAAATTACGACGATTGTTCCATGAAACAAGGACCAAGACGAAGTAGGTTGAATTGTTCCCGCTTCAACGGTTTGGTGAGGACGTCGGCTATGTTGTCTTCGGATGCTACTTTATCAATAGAGATGTTCCCCTTTTGAACATCTCTTAAGAAGTGATGACGAATCTCTAAATGCTTGGTGCGAGAATGTAATACCGGATTCTTGCTTAAATCGATGGCACCTTTGTTGTCACATAGAATGGCTATGTCACTTAGATAAATGTCATAGTCAACTAACGCTTGTTTCATCCATAGTGCTTGTTGGCATGCTTTGCCGGCGGAGACATATTCGGCTTCGGTTGTTGATATGGCCAATGCCGTTTGCTTCTTTGAGAACCAAGATGTTAAACAACATCCCATAAAAGTACATACCTTACTAGTACTTTTTCGGTCAACATAATCACCTACATGGTCAGAATCTGCATATACAATTGTTTCTACCCCCGTACCCTTAGGATAACACAATCCTAATTGAGTCGTACCCTTAATGTACCTAAAAATTCTTTTGACGGCTTCTAGATGTGATGTTTTAGGATCTTCCTGAAACCTAGCACATAGACAAACACTAAACATGATATCCGGCCGACTAGCCGTGAAGTACAGAAGACTACCAATCATGCCACGATATTTAGTGTTATCAACGGATTCGCCATCTTCATCTTTTGTGAGTTTAGTGTCGGATGACATTGGTGTCCTAATGGGTTTTGACTCTTCTAAACCGAATTTCTTTAACATCTCCTTTATGTATTTAGATTGATTAAAGAAGATACCATCTTTTACTTGTTTGATTTGTAGACCAAGAAAGAAACTAAGTTCTCCCATCATACTCATCTCGAACTCGTCATGCATGATTTTAGAGAAATCATCACACATGCCTTGCCAAGTAGATCCGAATATAATATCATCTACATATATTTGAACAATGATTATATATGACTCTCTTTTCTTAGTAAAAAGTGTGTTATCAACTAATCCCCATGTTGTAGTTGTGTTTGATTAAGAATGACTTGAGTCTATCATACCAAGCTTTTGGAGCTTGTTTAAGACCGTAAAGGGCTTTCTTTAACTTATACACATGTTTAGGTTTTTCAAAATCGATGAACCCCGGAGGTTGAGCTACATATACTTCTTCATTAATAAAACCATTTAGAAACGCACTTTTGACATCCATTTGATAAAGCTTAAGATCATTAACACTAGCATAAGCAAGAAGTATTCTTATAGACTCTAATCCAGCCACGGGGGCATAGGTCTCATCAAAGTCTATTCCTTCTTGTTGATTGTACCCTTGGGCAACGAGTCTAGCTTTGTTTCTAGACACTACACCGTTTTCATCTAACTTGTTTTTATATACCCATTTGGTTCCTATTATGGTTTGATTACTAGGTGGAGGGACAAGTATCCAAACATCATTAGAAACAAATTGATTTAACTCTTCTTGCATAGCCATTACCCAGCTTTCATCTTTTATGGTTTTTGTGTATTCTTAGGTTCTATGGTTGAAACAAAACAAAATAGGCTACTTTGATTTTGGACTTGAGACCTTAAGGTTCTTTCATTTAACTTTCCTATGACCTTATCTACCGGGTGATCTTTGGACTCTTTAATATTTATGATTTCATCATTTAAGGTTTCTTCTTCTTCGTTTATCTTTTTCTTTATTACAATAGCTTCACTTTCGACATTCTTGTCATCGACAAGAGGTAGAGTAAGGTTTGGGTGGACTCTCATCAAATTTAACATTTAATGACTCTTCAACCTTCATTGTTTCTTTATTTAATATGACGTAAGCTTTGCTATTAGGAGAGTAACCTAAAAAGATACCTTCGGTTGATTTAGAATCAAATTTTGTAAGGTAATCTTTAGTGTTAAGTAGAAAACATTTGCTACCAAAGACTCTAAAGTGATCTAACGTAGGCTTTTTGCCTCAAAGTAACTCGTATGGAGTTTTACCTAAAAATGGTCTAATTAAGACTCGATTAAGTATGTACGTTGAAGTATCAACGACATTGCACCAAAACTTTTGAGGTATGGATTGCTCATTTAGCATGGTGCGACTCATTTCTTGTAGGGTTCTATTCTTCCTTTCAACTACCCCATTCAATTGTGGAGTGCGAGGAGCCGAGAAGTTGTGAGTAATACCATTAGCGTCACAAAAGGCTCCAAATTTCACTTCATTATCGAATTCCCTACCATGATCCGTTCTAATAGACACTATAGGACTTCCTAATTGTCTTTGGATTTTCTTACTTATTATTTCAAAGTGATTGAACGTTTCAGTTTTGTTCTTTAAAAATTTAGTCCATGTGTATCTAGAGTAATCATCCACTATAACCAAAATGTATTAGTTACCTCCATAACTTTGGATAGCGGATGGACCAAATAAATCCACGTGTAGTAACTCTAGACACTTAGTTGTAGAGACTATGTTTTTAGCTTTGTGACTAGCATGGACTTGTTTTCCTACGTTACAAGCATCACAAAAGTGATGTTCATATTTTAATTTTAGTAGATCTCTTACTAGATCTTTGGATGATAGCGATTGAAGAAGTCGCATATTGGCATGACCCAATCTTCGGTGCCATAAGGTCGAAGTATCATCCATAGAAGTAAGACAAAGTTTGTCTTTAGGTTCATTACCAATTTTAATGACATAGACTCCATGTTTCCTGATTCCTCTACCTATGGTGATACCGTTTTTCAATATCTTACTACCGGTTTCGTTAAAAAGTACGTTACACTTTTTATCACATATTTGTCCTATACTTAAGAGGTTAAAGTTTAGGTTTTCTACGTGACACACATCGTTAATGGTTAGAGATTTGTTAGAAATCGTACTTTTACCGATGATTTTGCTTTTGCTATTTCCAAATACCACATTTCCTCCATAGAAGGATTCATATGTGGAGAATAAATCTTTACTGCCGGTCATGTGCCTTGTGCACCCGCTATCCTTGATCCACTCATCCGGATCTAGGTCGACCTTTAAGCACACCTAAGAAAACAATTAACTCAAAAGTTTGGTCCCCATTTGTTCATGGGTCCATTAGTGTTAAACATTCTATTCATGTTAGACATATATGGATAAGGTGAATATGCGTTCCATGGTGCAAAGTTTTGAAAATGATGGACCTTTGTTTCTTGTAAAACTTTGATTATATCTTGGAGGTGGTTGTCTAATGGTAACATGAGTTGGTTTCTTCTTATTAACAATAACAAAATTAGTTCTAGATGGAGAAGTTAAATAATTACCACTGTTTGCTTTAGCAGACCCACGGATCCCTGGCTGTACACTAGCCGGTTCCCTTTTTTTGGGATCCGTGGGATCCGTGACAACAGTGGTTTGTTTTTCTAGTGCCTTTACGAATTGTGTTTACCTAGACCTTTTTGGTTTTCCTGTTTTAACACTATCCAATATCATATCTAAGGTATTAGTGTTCATTCTAGCAATCTTATAGTCTAGATGATCAACTAGTGTTTGAAGTTGAACGCAAAGTTCACATTCGCCACTTGCTATCTTCCCCTTTTCTAGACGTTTTAATTTTGCCTTTAACTCTATAACTTCCTTTTCTAAACGTTGGTTTTAGTTTTTCAAAAACTTGTTTTTGTTAATTACTTTTAAACTAATTTTGCAAAGTTTATCATATTCATTATGCAATGAGTCATCATCTAATGATGAGCTACTATAGTATTCGTGACATACCTCGTCATTTGCCATGAGACAAATTTCTTCGTCCTCCTCCTCGCTCATTCCCCACGAACCGCTCACGAATGCTTTTTGATCATCACGTTTGGGACACTTACTAATAAAGTGGTTTGGGTCCCCACATTTAAAGCAAGCGTGATCATCCCTTGCTTTCTCGTCCTCTTTGCTTTTAAGGAATCCTTTCTTGTCGTCATACGGTTGTTTGACGTATCTTCCCTTTCTTCTAAAGAACTTTTTGAAGTCCCTTACCGCCATGGCATACTCCTCGTCATCACTATCCGAAGAGGAGTTCTCTTCATCGCTTGAGACCTTCTTGGCTTTAAGGGCAAGAGATTTTTGCTTCTCTTTCACTTTTGAGGCTTCGGAATCTTTAGCAAGGACAAGCTCATAGACCTTTAAATTGCCTATGAGTTCATCAAGGGTGAGGATTGTCAAGTCTTTTGATTCTTCAATTGCCGTCACCTTAGATCTCCACTCGGATGGAAGTGCCCTTAGATATTTCCTAACATGATTATGGCTAGAGAAAGATTCATCAAGTGCTTGTAAAGATGTAATTATAGTATTAAAGTTAGCAAAAGAACGATCTATAGTTTTCTCATCCGATTTTGAAAATTGTTCATATGTTGAACAAATAAATCTATTTTATTGTTTTTCACTAGTTGATTACCTTGATGAGTTACAACTAAAGAATTCTAAATTTCTTTAGAGGTTTAAGCATGGAGATTCTTTCAAATTCCTTTTTGGGTAAAGCATTATATAAAACCAATTTAGCTTCATTATTTTTGGAAAGCTTTTTCTTAATTTCATCGGTGAGTTTATCATGAGGTATGTTAACTAGAATTCCATTTTCATCTTTTGCAATTGCTTCAAAATCGCCTTCAACAATGATGTACCAAAGATCAATATCTTTAGACTTCAGTTTTGAATCTATTTTTCCAATATATAAAACCATTAGTTTCAAGTAGTGGAGGTCGTTGCATGGATTACCCTTCCTTGTAATTTTCAGAACACATAGTGATCGAAAAGTTTTTAAAATACGGTTTTCTTTAAAACTTTTATAAACTTAGCACTTGATGCCAATTGTGGAAAACTAGAAGGGGGGGGGGGGTTGAATAGTTTTTCCGATTTTAAGTTAGTTTCTAAAAACTTTAGATTCGATGTTGTGTGAAATCGTATGGATGAAGAGAGAGTATAGATCTAAGAGTAATACAAATAAAGAAAGTAAAGTAAGGGATAGAAATGACACAACCGATTTATAGTGGTTCGGCTACAAGGACACCTTCCTTGCCCTACTCCACTCCCCGAGTCACCTACTCGAGAGTTCAAGCACTATGTCAACAAACTCCTTCAACTTGGCGTAGAAGCCTTCACAACGTTACTTACACTTTTTTCTGGTACAAAGCTAAATACCGAGTCCGTAAAACGGAGGACCAAACCAACACGACTATTACACAACAAATATGTGAAATATCAAGTACAAGATCTTTGCTACAGAAATATTATGGAGGAACAAATCAATCAAGGACCCCTTGCTTGGATGACTTGTAGAATGCTCGTGATCTCGCCTTAGAGAAGGACCTATATGAGAATCACAATAGAAGAAAGAAGAACAACTCTCTAGATCAAGTGATATTTTGTTAGAAGAGTGTAAGAATATATGAGAGAGTTAGTAAAAAGAGGGTGAGTAAATATGAAGAAATGGCTCTTTATTTATAGGCAAAATCTTGCCACTTTTGCACGGATCCCACAGATCCCTCACTTGAGGGATCTGTCTAGTGTAACTCCAGGGATCCATGGGACGCTCCTCTTTGCCCATGGATTTTTGGGTTATGGGTCATGGGTCATGGGTTATGGGTTATGGGTTGGTCCATGGTTATTTATTTAGATGCAATGCATCTAGTCAATGGATCATGGGTTAAAACCATGGGTCATGGGTTGTGGTTTTTACCCATCCTAATAAACTATTACAACAAATGATTTATTACAACAATTTGTATTAAATGACTATATGTAAATGCTTTACAAAAGTAACATGTATCCTTATAATTTTACTTATGATAACATTATATTTTTTATCAACAAAACACAAAGAGATCGCTAAATATTAATAAACGTTTTTACGGTTTATTTGTATTAACAAGACCCATGACCTATAACCCATAACCCATGACCTATGACCCAAAACTCATGGGCAAAGAGGAGCGTCCCACGGATCCCCAGGATTACACTGGACGGATCCCTCAAGTGAGGGATCCGTGGAACAGTAGCCAAAATTCCTCTATAAATAGTGAGCCATTTCTTCATTTTGGGTTCCCACTCCCACACATACTTTCCCCAAGTATTGTCACCTTCTAACCTCAGATCCTAAGGATAACTCTATGTAGTTTGTATTTTGTTTTTGTGTGATTCTCTAGGTTCCTCTTAAAGTCGAGATCACCACCTCTTTAAGTCAAGCAAGCTCAAGTCCATGAGTTGCCATGCTTCGTCATCATCAAGACTACTAAGGTTCTCTTGTTGACACTTCTTTCTTTCTCCATAGAAGTGTTGTGTCAAAGGCATTAGTGAAGGATGCCGAAAGAGTCAAGACGAAAGCATTAGTGAAAGGTGCTTAACGTCCGTGTCAAAGGCATTAGTGAAGAATGCCAAAGGAGTCAAGAAGAAGGCATTAGTGAAAGGTGCCAAACGTCCATGTCAAGGGCATTAGTGAAGGATGCCTAGAAGTCAAGTCAAGTGGCATTAGTGAAAGATGCCAAGGGTGTATAATCTATGAGGTGCATCGATATATAAATAGAGATAGGTTATATCCAAGGATATTGATATCCTTGATGGTGTTGTAATAAGGAGTGGGTCTCCTTTGGTATAGGTGTTGTGTAGTGTTGGGTAGTATTTTCTCCATTGTAATGGAACTCGGTATTTAGCCTAGTACCGGATAAAGGGTAGGCGACGTTGCGATAGGTGTGGTTCTACCTTGTGGAAGAACCCGGTGTCTAGCCTAGTACCGGAAAAAGAGTATGTGACGTTGTGAAGGCTTCTCCGCCATAAGGAGTTGGTGTCGTGTAGTGATTACGAACTCTCGAGTAGGTGACTCAGGGAGTGGAGTAGGGCAAGGAAGGTGTCCTTGTAGCCGAACCACTATAAACACTCGTGTTTTGGTTATGTTCTCTTTACTCCTTATCTTTTATTACACATTTATATATCTATATATCAACGTCCAACATACACATCCAAATGGATTGACATAAGTCGATCAAAATATTTTAAAATAAAGTTTTAATCGGTAAAACTATTCAACCCCCCCCCTTCTAGTTTTCCACAATTGGCATCAGAGCTTCGTTACCAAGTTTCTTATAGTATGTTGTACTTTAATAACTTGATACGATCCGTGTATGTTTGAAAACTACAAAGAAGGATTTTTTTTAAAAGGTCATGTTTTAAAAATCATCATATTTTATAATGTTGGACAATGATAAAACGTTCTAATATTTTCATTGTTAAAGAACTCTCCATACTTGGATTAGGGCATCCCAAGAAGATCATGAAGAAGTTCTCTCTAAATACTTCTTTCCTTAAAAAGAATATTTAGCAAATGTATGATCCTTAATAAATTACAGATAATGTTTTCGTAGGTCATCTTTTTTTCATGATTAAATCTTAGTAGTATTTTTATGCTCTCTTAATAATAACTAAAGTAGTTATCTATATTAGACTCATCATCAAGAATAGTATTCTTCGTTGATCTCTATAGACAAAACTACAAACTAGTGATAATGAATTCCCGGCTATTTGATAGCCTTGATCATTACTCCTCACAAAAGGATTATTGACATTTCATCTATGTCAATGAGTATCCATGTGAAATTTCTTACATTATGATAAAATGAGATTTTATCATAATCTTTGAAAACTTCCCAATGAATTATAAATTATTCATAAAAAGGGAACCTCGTCAAATAGGACTAGTATAACCCGTCAAAACCCCAAACCATAAGTTATGGAGCATAAACATCGACCCTAGACAATTTAGAACTCCCAAACCAAAATTATCAAGGAATACTTAAGCTGACTAATTGATGTCTTGCCGGATCCCTGAGTTTGAACTAGCCAGATCCCTCCTACAAGGGATATGTAGGATCCGTGCAACAGAAGACAGCATAAGTAAGAAATGATCACTGTGGAAGTTCCACTATCACTTTCCTCTATCAAAGAGTCACGAACATAAACCTAGTTACTATTCACAAGAGCAAATTGATCATTTCCTTTAAGCAAAACAATCTCTTGTGTAAGTATAATCTTCACTACATTGTTATTTCTATTCCTTGATTCCTAGGATAATTTTCATCTTTCGAATTTGGGTTCAAATGGGTTTGTCATAATTTGTTACCACATTGTTTTCTAAGATAATCTAAATCAAAGAATTAACATTGTTAATACAAATTAAACTCATTCCTTGAATTCAATGAAGATGTTTTGTGCAAAATTGTGATTCCCTTTAGGCTACTATTCACAATTAACACCACATTCTGGTTTTGTTGTATAGGAACAATCATGCCTAGTAACCGCCAACAAGATTATCATGATACCGCCCACTACATCCCAATGTACCATCGAAAGGAAGGCCTTAGCCCGAAGGATAGGAAAGCTTTCAAGTTGCTTGAAAAGAAGCTTTTTCATGAAGGCCGTGTGGTAGAACCATCATTCCTTGCTAACACCAACATCCGACAAGTCTTTGAAGGAATTGGCTTTGATTGCCTTTTGGAGATAAACGAGCAAATTTGTCCGGTGTTCGTGCTTTAATTTTACAAGACAATGAGAATCGTTAGGAATGATAACGGGACCATCTCAATAGCCTTCATCATAAATGAGCATGAGTACACCCTCTCTCTTGTAGAATTTGGAAGAATATCCCATATCAAGGAGTTTGCATGTATTCCAATGAATGGTCTTTAGCGGAGCTACACGACATGGTAGATTATCATGAATTCTACTACATAAGAATCCCGGAAGCAACCACGGTAAGGGATACTGTATTCATGGAAAGGGCATCTCCATCGAGGGTCACGAGAAATTCCAAAGTGATCTATAGGGATCCATTTCAAATGGAGCTTTCCGAAATGTTCCCGTTGTACAAGAAATGGGAAGTCGTGGTAAGGGAGAATGTGCTTTGCTTGGGAGGCAACAAGGATCATCCCAATGCGTGCTTGAGCTTCATTATTTATTGCCTTGTGACTGACACTTGCTTCAACCTCGCATATTACATGGTAAAGAGAATGGCGAGTGTGAAAAGCATGGACAAGATGGTACTCCCTTATGGAATGCTCCTATCCCGTCTAGCAAACTTCATCTTTGCTTTAGAGCCTTCTCCGTATTCCTTTGATCATAACTTTTGCAACAAAGTCATGGTGCCATTATCTGAGGGAAAGACTACAAGGTTCATGGTGGATGGCAAGAGACCTCACCCACCAACGGATTCATCGGATGAGAGGGAAAGACAAAGAGAAGGAGAAGGAAGTAGCAACCCCCTTGCCACACCGATCTCGACCCTTTAGATTAAATCAATCAATTGCCGCACATTCCTAGCCCATCACAAGACTGGAAACAAACTAAAGGGGTCTTCAAGTGCTTCGCTAACTTCATGAAGAAAAAGAAGTAGAGGTGGTGGGATGAAGAGTGAAGGGGATGAAGATGAGGATGAAGACGGGAGTGAAATGGAAAGAAGTGTAGATGGAAGGTAAGGTCATAGGAAATTAATTTATGAGAACAATTTCTAAAATAATGGTTTGTAACATCTTAACAATACTTATGTAGAGTAGGATGTAGTATGTAGGAATTGCCATGATTTGGCATTGAACACCTTAAGTTAGGAACGAGTAAGATGAGATTTTACGACATCTTGATTTCACTCAAGTAGTCGTCGTCACCCATCTTTGATTACCTTTTAGTTCCCCCACACTTTCTATGCGTTATACTTGTTGCGTGCTTGCATTTAATGATTGTAGAAATGACTAGGATAAGCATTTTATAAGAGTGCAAATATTGCTCAAATGTTGTGAGGCTTCTGGTCTGCAGTAGCCGGATCCCAGAGCTATAACTAGCCGGATCCCTCCAATGAGGGAACCGTGGGATCCGGGCAAACAGATATTGATCATGTTTCATCAAACCTGTCCTCTTGATCACATCACTCTAGCTAAACATGACTCTTTAAGACTACTTAAGTCTTCCTTAAGCTCAGTAGGTCTCACACTCACTCGTGGCTAACTTAGGATCAAATTCAAAGTGTTTTTGATTTATCAACTAATCAAAACTCACCATATTTCCGCTCCAATGCTCACACATTGCTCCTCACATCTCAAAACACTTAGTTTGATATTTTAATTTTAGCAAATTGATTTTAGTCATTCTTATTTTAAAATAGGCTTAAAACTAGTTTTTCATCTGATCTTTAGGATCAATTGCCACCATTTGTCATACTCAAATCAATGAGTATCATCCTTAAACATGTTGTTACACTATCAAAAAGTCCACTTTCCTACCCCCAACACCATCATTAAGTATCCTCACTCTTTGTGGTTGGACATTTAAGTCACCTATCACTTAAGACATCTAAGGAAAGTCAAAACCTCAAGATTTATATACTTTAGACCCTACAAGAGCATAATCACTTCACCATAATTCTGTCTGTTAGGTCACTAGTTTTACAACACAAGCTTATAGAGAAAGAGATAAGGCGATTGAACAAGCTAAACACACACACACACACGTATAAGTAAAACCGGTTAGGCGTAGAGAGTGAGTGAAAGAATAACTTGAACAACCAACCCTCAAATGAGGGTTTACAAGAGTTTATATAGGCAAGGAGCTAGGGCAACACTCCCTCTCCTTCCCTATTCCTTATTGGGCTTGGGCCTCAGCTTATGGGCCTTCTACATAAGCTGGACCTTAAACAAACATAAAGGCCATAATAAGGCTACCTATTACATATGAAATATAAATACTTGAAGTACTGTTTAGGAGTGATTCCAACAATCTCCCCCTCAAGTATATATGAATGTAAACGGTGAAGGCGTTGATGTAATGGTAGCTGTGACGTCTTCTGACATTCTTCTTTCTTGTGAGAGGAATTGTCTTGATTCGAACAATCTCCCCAGTGTAGAGAGATCGTTATATTTGAGCAGTTATGCTTCGACGTCATCTTTAACTTTGTTCTTTGATCATTGTTCTTTGTGGTGAAAGTGATAGTATGTTGTTGTCTGCATCAGTCTGCCTCAGGTCTGCTTCGCTGCTCCAGTGTCTCTACGTCATTCTTCAACATGCTCACACGCTTTTTAACGTTGGAAATCAATACTGATGAAGTTCTGTAAGTCTTTAACTTTGTAGATTCTTTGATTGATGAAGAATCATTCTGACTGTTGTGTTGCATTCGAATAGAACTTTCATTAGTGATGATGTTGGCGTGATCATGAGAAGAATCAGCACGATCATCCCGCTCCGGAGCTTCCATAAGAAGAAAACATTTCAAACGGTTAGTAATAAGCGGTTTCCGGCACTTACAGGTTTGAACTTCGAGAGTGTTAACAGCATAGTGTGAAAACACAACCCTAATTCTTACAAAGGCCGTTCCTGAACTGGAGTCCCACAAGTGAGATAACGCGATGTACCGAAGTACATCTACAGTTCAGATGAGTCGCTGAGGTACACCGAAGCATCACCTCACGACTGTAGACCGTTTGAGACACACTCCGCGTAATCCACGGGGAGTTACCGAAGTGACCTGCTGTCAGGGCTGTTTGATGTTGACCCTGGCAGGAGTTTCCATTCAATCACTGAGGATCACAGATGTGAACCTCTCATAAATGTTCTCGACAGATTGCTAAGATCTGTGAAGGACTCGATATGAACCACTGATTCACTGAAGATCTTATTTGTTGATCAACAAGTGATTAAATGTCAAGTGTTCCTAAGAGATCTTTTGATGAATCTCGTGGCTCTAGACTCAATAGTGCGTTTTGGTTTTCCTGAGCGGAGACTAGGGAGAGGGTCTCCTTCTTCAATACCAGCGATCTCTAAGAGAAAGCCAATAGATTATGTAGGGTTCCCTGTGAGAATGAAACAAATTTCTGTTGAGAGAAACTTGAGTGGCTAAGAAGGTTTAGTGCATGCGTCACTGGGTCCATGACGACTTTTAATTTTCAATACCAGTGTCACTAAGTGACAACCAGTAGCATATGAATTGAACCCGGTGTCTGCCCTAAGTTGAATAATCTGGAGGGCTATTTCTTTTCACCCTTTACTTTACATTTCTTTTTGATTCTTCAACTCCTTCTTTCTCCGATTCTCATTTTCTCCTTTTTATAATCATTCCTAAGGACTTCTAACACTAACTAATGGTAGTGTCCTTGGGTAGATCCCTCCGGCTCTGGCGGATCATAGGACGGTTATTCCTAACCTTAGTCACCTTATAACTCCATGACTATCCTATGTTTGCCATTATAACCACTGTAAGTTAAAATATCTCTCAAAGGGTTTGTTAATGAAAAACATGTTTGAACCACTGTGAGAGATGATGTTTTGCATAAATACTCCCCCTCCACATGTGCTTAATAGTTTTAAAGGTTAAATGCACAGTGAGGAAAGAGCGCGCACTTTATGAATTGATCCACTAAAGATAGACAATCTCCCGCGAGACACGGTTACGTTGAATAGTTAAAGAGTTACATTGTCAGCTTTTAGGTGACAACTAGCTCTAATAACTACCTTGAAGGTGTAGACAAACCTCGAAAGGTTGTCATACCCGTCAGAGTTCATGTCTATCAAGAGCTTCTCGAATGGTACCTTCTACTAAGACGAGTCCTTTGCGAGACACGTTTACATCACTAGCGAACTAGCTTGAAATTATTACCCGTCCATCTTTTCGAGTTATAGACAGTTTTGTACCGTCAATTCGTTGGTTAAGTCTGAGGTACACGGATTCATTTGCATTCAGCACAACATATTTCTTATCACACAAATTTTCTCCCCCTCAAAAATGGCATATAAGATGTTATTTTTGAAACATTTTGAGAATAAATATGACCATTTTGAGTGTTGCGGGAAGAGTGACCACTGTGAACAATTTGTGAACAAAGTTTTAATCAAATACTCCCCCTCAATTAGTGATATAAACGGTTGAGGTTTTAAAATCATATGGGGAAGTACTTGTCTTTTTGAGCAAAACCTTGAAAAATGAAAGGTTTGATAGGTTTTACTCAAAAATAAGAAGCTTTCGCTCCTTTTATAAGGATTGTGGCACTGAGGCATACCACAGGGTCCTTTCTTGACACTTACGGGTTGTACACTGTTATGTGTGCACAAGCCACTCACATATATAATCATGCATCCAAAATCATATGAAGGAAACAATTCAAGGGGTACCAGGAAGTGCAGTGATGTTCCCAGGAGTGTGTTGGGTTTTAGGTTCCTTGGATTTGATGAGACAAAGTAAATAGAAGAATGAAACAAAGGGACTTAAAGTGACAAAGATTAAACCTACAAAAAGATGGAAGGACTTGCTTGCAAAAGAAGATTTATTATTTAGTCCTTCGTAGTATTTTGTAAACCCTAATCCTCTAGTATATAAAGAGGACATGGGGTGTAGGTTTTACATACAAGTCTTCCATAATGTAGTCATTAAAGGTGTGTGTGTGTAACCTAGACGTAGGGTATAAACGTCTAGGGTTAGAGTATGTTTAGTTTAGCCTCAAGGATCTTTGATCCCTGTTACAAGTTTAGTGTAACCGTATTATTCCGATCAAATAATATTTGAGGCTTGGAGTGATTATAAAGATAAACCTTGTGTCAATAACAATTAATGTTTTGTTCTATGTTCCGCTGCGTATAACCATTGTTATTGTTAAACCCTAAGGCTCAAAACGATCTCAAGGAGTCTAACAAACTCCACAGAGTGCGCACAGGGCGTTGAAAGCCGGTGATGTTTATCCTGGGTCTACCACCAACATAGCTCTCCAAGCGTCTGAACTGATCCCTTCTGAACAACCGTTCATCAATCATGGTGATGATCCTTCTCACATCCCTTCTATCTGAGAGTTCCAGCGCTTAGGATTCCCAACCTTCAAGCGTATATCCTTCAATCTGTACGCCAATCCATCCCTAACCATCTTCAAGGTATGATCCCCGAATTTATGGAGCTCACTACACGCCATTAAGCAGTTTCTGCGAAGTTCACTGCGGTAAACAATGCCGAAAGGTTTGCTGATGAGCGTAAGTTGTTTGAGCTGGTTGATGTCAGGAAGATCAAGCTGTGGTGGAGTGAAGTTTACACGTTTCTGATATGATTCAACAGCCATCTGGATATCTTCGACACGTTCTTTGATCACAATGCGTCTAATGAAGATGAGAACTGACTTGATGAATTCACGTTGAATTTCAGTCGAGAATTGTCTCATACGACCCTGTACTTTGGCAAGATACATGTCTTCGATGTCGTTGAGTGACAAGTTCTCAAAGTCAGCCTCTAAGAATTCATAGTCTTGTTCATCTTGTCGTTTGACTATGATATTCTTCAAGAATGTGTAGTCCCATTTGGACTTGAGATCAATGTGTTTGATGGCTACGATGTTCTTTGAGCAATACACTTCATGTTGAGACTTCTGAACTAGGCAGCTTCTGTAGTAGATTCTTCGGCGTTCAGGCCAATGATGAATCCCATACAATGCATCTTAACCGGACTTGCGGCTTCTTAGATGATGTCTTCGACGGATCAAGTCTTCAGAGTTGTACTTCACATAACGAGTTTCTTGTAGCATCGGTAGTTTGTGTAACTAGAGTTCAGGTTTACCCTGATGTGTAAGAACTTCTTATAGTATCAGTTTGCTGTTCTACTTGTTCTGATACTTAAGAATCTCCGACTGAAACTCTTGAACAGTGAGTTGCTGTAGCTTCTGTACATAGAACGGTTTCATGTCCCAGCATACTCTGTTAAGAGCTGACTTTAAGTTGCACTTAAGTAGTTCAGTCAAGAGTAGAAGTAATCTGCGTAACACTAGTTTCTTGCACAGCTTCTATAGGTCTACCGACAACTTAGTATAGTCTT
Source organism: Chrysanthemum seticuspe (assembly GCA_019973895.1). Taxonomy (NCBI): domain Eukaryota; kingdom Viridiplantae; phylum Streptophyta; class Magnoliopsida; order Asterales; family Asteraceae; genus Chrysanthemum; species Chrysanthemum seticuspe. Next base: position 102,007,024 of record BPTQ01000006.1, read on the forward strand.
TGCACATTTGAAGTGAGGTGGTGTCGAACTAGAAGGACTGTAGTTGGTCGAGTTTGTTGAATGCGAGTAGTCGT
>BPTQ01000006.1:102023016-102266093 GCA_019973895.1 Chrysanthemum seticuspe
TTCATAGTGCTTCGTGATGGATGTTGATTGAAATCGTTTGTGTAGGGTAGAGTTTGAAGACTTGGTGGTGGTTGAACCATTTGTGGTTGTGGAATTGCACCAAGTTGTGGAGTATGTTGCTGATTAAATTGTTGTTGATAAATGGCTTGTTGTTGATTCCATTGTTGATGTTGTGGAGTTAATTGTTGTTGTTGTTGATGATTATAAGTGTGAGGGAAGTAGTTAGAGTATGGTGGTTGAGACATGATGATAAACTTGTGTAGTAATAATGGATCTTTGTAGTCGAATGAACCTTTGTTGATGAAGTATCCTTAGGCGTAGAAATGACAAGAACCAAGTAGCACTTATGCGTAAAAACACCAAAAGTTACGCGTAACAAGAATAGTTACGCGTAGGATTTAGCTTACGCGTAAGCAGGAAAAAAGACTAATGTTATGCGTAAACAGTAAGTTAGGCGTAGAAAGTTAGGCGTAGGATTACCTTATGCGTAGGACTAAGTCTACGCGTAAGATGAATCTTAAGCGTAATATTTTCTACGCGTAAGCTTATGCTTAAGCGTAAGATTAGGGTTTTATCCCAAGTGATCTTTTACACTTCACAGTGCAAAAGAAATCCAAAGTCGACGTATTTTCAGACTTATCCAAGTAAGAAAACACGGAATAAATCAGAAAATTGAAGATCAAACCAAGGAATGTCTTACGCGTAATTTTAGGGTTTTGTTACGCGTAAGATTACTCGTAACTTTGATTCTATCCAAATGTGTTTCTAAACCAGTTTTTGTGTGTTGAAATAGCTTCAATAACACCAAAATAACACAAAAGTGTGAAACTTGATGATCCAAAGCACTTAAAACAGTTACGCGTAGGATAACACTTGCGTACAAAAACAAGCTTAAAAACAAGGAAAAACACGTAAAGTTCCAAACTTTTTGCCAAAAACCAATAGTTTAACACCTAATAACGTTGAAAGTACAAGAATCTTGGATTCAAAAGTGTAAAAAATCAGTTTTTAAGCGAACCAAAGATTGTGTTATCTTTACGCATAAGACCCAAAGCAAAACTTCAAAAACAAACGAGTACACCCAACTATTTGGCGATTGATACCACTGTTAGGTCACTAGTTTTACAACACAAGCTTATAGAGAAAGAGATAAGGCGATTGAACAAGCTAAACACACACACACACACGTATAAGTAAAACCGGTTAGGCGTAGAGAGTGAGTGAAAGAATAACTTGAACAACCAACCCTCAAATGAGGGTTTACAAGAGTTTATATAGGCAAGGAGCTAGGGCAACACTCCCTCTCCTTCCCTATTCCTTATTGGGCTTGGGCCTCAGCTTATGGGCCTTCTACATAAGCTGGACCTTAAACAAACATAAAGGCCATAATAAGGCTACCTATTACATATGAAATATAAATACTTGAAATACTGTTTAGGAGTGATTCCAACACTGTCTGACAGATGGATCCCTGGTTTATAACCAGACGGATCCCTAGTGAGAGGGATCCGTGGGATCCGTGTCTACAGAAAGCTTCTAATCAGCTTTTCTTTCAAATTTAAACCATCTTTGGTAAACTAAACACTTTTAGTTACCATTTAATGATTCCCTAGAGCTGAACAACATCATAGTTGACCTTGGTGCATGCCTAATTCTCTTAATGGTCATGAATTTAATTCCTTAATTCAAATTCACCCTTTATAAACCAAACACTCTTGAGAGGTTAAGTCATCACTCTTACCACATTCCTAAAAATCAGTAGTTAGAAACTTCTATTGCATTCTCACCATCACTATGACTAAAGCGTCTAGCAACAACTCTTCAACAAAAGGTTCATCCAAAAGGAATGGTCATATGATCCATGAGATATCATCCACCGAATCATCACCCGTAAGAGGTCATAATGTTGGAATCCCACCTCAACAATTGCTAAGAGAATCACAAGAATTAGTATTAGACCTCTTGGGTTAGAAAAGGGTTCATCAAGCTCTAAACCAAACGTACCTAGTTCTAGTAAAACGCCTAAGCCTTCATTCCTAGAAAATAGACAACATTCCTACACCGAACCTATTTCTCATCCAAATCTCTATTCATTAGAGCACTCACCATCAAGACCTTCCCACTCACCAACCTTCTCGTTAAATAGGGAACCACCTACATCACCAAATTTTCCACCATTGGAGACAATGAACCATCAAGGACTTGATCATATAGAGGACCTTCCATTACCACCACCTCCATTCTTAGTGGAACCTCATCCTACATTACTCAATGTACCTCCACCATCATTTGTAGAGCCTACTCAAAACATCCAATCTCCTCCAGTTCCTAAACAAGACAATAATTGCTCTAATTGTCTAATCACCCAAGGACTTATTCAAGAAGTACGAAATGAGTTACATTTCATGTTTAATCATCTTCTTGAACGATTGGACCAAATCAACAAGTCTACCCATCCTTAGATTCAAGCACTTTGATGCTTTTTAAGTTTTTGGTCACTTATTAGAAATAGTAGAAAGTGTATTACATGGCTAAATCATTCTCTTAGTTTTTAGAAATTTGTAGATCATTTCTCGTTGTTTTATTGAATGAATTTACATGTTTTATGTCATATTATCTTAAGTATATGTTTTGTGCAAAAGTTAATATCTCACTTTGATGTTAACATCATTTGTTACATCACCATTGCTGTTTTAAGCTTTCAGACAGACGGATCCCTCCATGGAGGGAACCGTGGGATCCGTGCAACAGAAGACTTATTTTCTACTAACTTGAATCTTATTTGCAGGAAATTATACATTATATATTTGTTTTCTAACCTTTGTTTTGTAGATTTTCAAATATACACATGAAGACTTTGACACCCTAAGCTAGGGGGAGCTTTGTGTCAAAACAATACATTGCAAAATTATTTGCAATATAATCCTCATTTGGATTACACTTCATGACGTCCCTTTGCAAAGTTGCAATCATCAAGGGGGCATTATCGTCACAAAGACGAAACCATTTGCAAACATAGTTGCAATGCATTAGCTTATTAGTTTTTCTTACTTGACGCCCTCACAAAGGGATGTACTCGTCAAGGGGAGTTAAGACGAGAACTCTTCCCGTCACTTGCTCTCTATATTTTCTTTTCTTATTACACGTTTTTCTTAAAACAATGTGTTAGTTTCTTTTCGACGCTCTTTTTGTTTTGACAAAAAGGGGGAGAAGAGAGTAAAAACTCCAATTCAAACATTTGCGAATTTTAGTTTTTCCTTAAAATAACTTTATGTTTTGTCATCAACAAAAAGGGGGGATTTTTAATACAAATAAGCTGTAAAAACGTTTATTTATATTTTACGATCTTCTAATGTATTGTCGATAACAAAAGTAAAATCATTTTAACGAAACAAATAAAATACGTAAATGGTTTAAGCCAATAGTTTACTATCACACTTACGTTTTCACATAAAACACTAAACAAGTAAAAGTGGTTTTCTGATCTAGTAATACATATGTACAGCAACTAGTGTTTACATATTGGGCAAATATATACATAACTAGTATGTATCATAATGGGTAGAAGTTTAAGTATTTGACCCATTAACCAAATACATTGAATGTTGTTGGGTAAAACCCAAAGTCCATGACCCATACCCATGGAGCATAACCCATAACCCATTGCATGACATCATGCATAAGTCATATATGGATATTATCCATGACCCATGGATTTAACCCATGACCCATGGACTAGATGTATTGCATCTTGTAGATACATTGTATCTACTTGGATACCTATGGTCCAAAGTCTAGGGCCCATGACCCATAACCCATGACCCGAAACCCATGGGCAAAGAGGAGCGTCCCACGGATCCCCAGGATTACACTGGACGGATCCCTCAAGTGAGGGATCCATGGGATCCGTGGCACAGTAGCCAAAATTCCTCTATAAATAGTGAGCCATTTCCTCATTTTTGGTTGCCACTTCCACACATACTTTCCCCAAGTATTGTAACCTTCTAACCTCATATCCTAAGGATCACTCTATGTAGTTTGTACTTTGTTTTTGTATGATTCTCTAGTGTTAATACAAATAAGCCGTAAAAATATTTATTTATATTTTACGATCTTTTAATGTTTTGTCGATAACAAACGTAAAATCATTTTAATGAAACAAATAAAATACGTAAATGGTTTGAGCCAATAGTTTTCTAACACACTTACGTTTTCACATAAAACACTAAAACAAGCATTGTTTTTATGATTTAAATACATATGTACAACAACTAGTGTTTACATATGTGCGTAAATATATACATAACTAGTATGTATTATAATGGGTTATATAAATGGGTAGAAACTTAAGTATTTGACCCATTGACCAAATACATTGAAAGTCCATGACCCATACCCATGGAGCTTGACCCATAACCCATTGCATGACATCATGCTTAAGTCATATATGGATAATATCCATGACCCATGGTTTTAATCCATGAAGCATAGACTAGATGCATTGCATCTTGTAGATACATTGTATCTACTTGGATACCCATGATCCATAACCCATGACCCATGACCCAAAACCCATGGGCTAAAGGGAGCGTCCCACGGATCCCCAGTAATACACTGGATGGATCCCTCACTTGGGATCCGTGGAACAGTAGCTATTTTTCTTCTATAAATAGTGAGCCATTTCTTCCTTTTGGGTTGCCACTCCCACACATACTTTCCCAACGTATTGTAACCTTCTAACCACAGATCCTAAGGATCTTTCTATGTAGTTTGTCTTTTGTTTTTGTGTGATTCTCTAGGTTCCTCTTAAAGGCGAGATCACCACCTCTTGAAGTCGAGCAAGCTCAAGTCCATGAGTTGCCATGCTTCGTCATCATCAAGACTACTGAGGTTCTCTTGTTGATACTTCTTTCTTCCTCAATAGAAGTGTTGTGTCCAAGTGATAAGGTTTTAAAATGTACCTTTTTGAGGGGTCGTTTAAGCCCTTATTTGATCACTTTTGTATCCGTTATTACTTAATATCGTTCTTTTTCACTTTTTAGGTCTCTTGAAGGCAAATTGCTGTAATGGCACTTATTTGGACGAAAAGGCGCGGATATACGAAGAAAAAGGCCAAAGTCAAGAATTGAGACACTCAAGCTGCTGAAATACAAGGTGACAGCGTCACTGCTTAACTGCGACGCCGTCGGAGTATTTTGTGACGACACAGAAGCCAAATTTCTTATTTTCAAGTGACGGTTTCAGGCTTTAAAAGAGTAGGCCGTCGCAACTCAGACGACCTAGATTTGATCCAGACGGCGTCAGAAGCTGAAGAGGACGGCATCACAAGCACAAGGTGACGCTGTCGCAAGACTAACGTGGCCAAGACGAAACCCTAATGACGGCGACCCGACGGCGTCACAAATCATAAGGTGACGCCGTCGCGATTGTAATATTATATATAGAATCTGAATTTTTCAGTTTTAGTGTGTAGTCTTTTGGAGTAAAAACCTAAACCAAACCAAGGCTGTCTTGTACAGTATTTTAGGGTTTCAAACCCTATCTTACATCAAGATAAGTGTTTTACTTCATTAATTCAATTATGTCTTTGATTATTTGTGTGTATGTTTGCATGTTCTCCATGTCCGGCTAATTTACTTGTGTGTTTGCTTAGGGAATATGAAACTTAATTATTAAATATTGATTGGTTGTCTCTTATCTTGATTGATTAATGATCTAGTAATGCGATAGGTCATTTGTTGTGAAATTAATGCTTGATTTATCTTTGTGAACCTTAGGCTATAGCACTTAGAGCGGTTGTAGGCTAAATCATCCAAAGAGGGCCTTAGAGTTAGAGTTTATAATCCCTAGAGGGTTTTGTAGACGAGACCTTTTGGTAAGTTCAAAGAGTTAGGGATAAACGCATACCCTACGACTTTAGACACACAACGCGATTAAGAATAAGGACGTGACAATTCAACCATCAATAGAAGATAATTAAGGAGTAATAAAACCTAAGTGAACACATCTTTAAACTATCATATGAGCACACAATAATTAGACATAGACTACATACACCTTAGATTAGATAATTAGATAAGTAGAGTAATCGGTAGAAATACCAACCCCCAAATCTAAACCCCGAGATTCGTACCTTTCCATTTCCTAAAAAACATAAAAAGATAAAAAAAAAATCTTCCTCAACCCCAACCTTAGCGTAGTAACTTCTCACTAGCATTCCTATTCCCATAGAGAACGATATCAATACCCGTGGCTTACCCTAATACTACACTACAACGATTAGGTTCACTGCCTAGGGTGTTATAAAACTTGCTCGAAGAAAAGGAAGTTCCTTTGACCCCGAACGACGCGTGTAGCTTTATCAAGTTTTTGGCGCCGCTGCCAGGGAATAGAATAGCTAGTTAGTAGTCCACCTCGTTTAGGTTTCTTTTCTTGATTCCTATCAAGTAAAATTTTTTCTCATTTTTAGCTTTCTCATTGTCTATCCTCCTTCTTCGTGACCTTTGTTCGTAATCCCATCACTTTTCATCATGGAAGGTGATAACCAACCACCATTCATCAACCTACCACCAAATGACCCGCCAAGAGCCCGTACTCTTGGTGAATACTCAAGACCAAGCCACCTAGGCTATAGGAACACCATTGAGCTTCCCGACCAAGCCCAAACTACGGCCCTGCGATCCGACACCATCCTGTTGGTGCAAAACGGATGTGCATTCCATGGACTTCGTTCCGAAGATCCTAATCAGCATCTGAGGGATTTTCTCAAAATTGTCGATTTCATTGACCTTGATGCTACTACTCGGGAGACTACGCGCCTGCGTCTCTTCCAATTCTCTCTACGGGACCAAGCTAGTAATTGGCTTGAGCGACTTCCCGCCGGCTCCATCTCAAGTTGGGATGATCTTACCTCTCGCTTCCTTGCTCAATTTTTCCCACCGGGGAGAACCACTAAACTTAGGAATGACATCTTGATGTTCCAACAACGTCAAGGTGAATCTCTCTACGAAGCATGGACTCGATTCAAGGACTTACTTCATAAAGTCCCTCATCACGGCATTGATCTTTGGCTTCAAGTCCAAATCTTTTATGATCATGTCAACTTCCCCACAAAGCGATCCATTGACCAAGCGGCCGGTGGAAAACTTAGTGATCTCACCGCGGAAGAATCATGGGGTATAATAGAGGAACTTGCTCTCTATGACAACGAAAGTTGGAATGACCCCCGTGAGTTGCCCAAAACCGTTAAGGAAATCTCCTTGCCTCCCATTGACTCACAATCTTCCGACCGTAGGATGATCGAACTTGAAGATCAAGTTAAATTCCTAATGAATTCCTACGAAAATCTCAAGTCTTCACGCCATGTGAACAAAGTTTCTTCCTCGTGTGAGCCGTGTAGTGATCCTCATAACACGCGCACTTGCACCCGATCCCCCGAACATACCTCCGTTGACTACGCATCCTCGCGTATTAATGGAACGGGAGGAAGATTCCCTACAACATTCGGACCTAGGAATTTCAATGAAACCCGAGAAGCATGGAAGGGCAAGCCCGACTTCTATTGGGGACAAACCAAAGAATTCACTTCCAATGATTTTTCATAGCCCCCATCTCACGGTCCTAACCAACAAAACATTGAGGGGATGTTGCAACACCTAGTCGCATCCCAAGAAGCTCAAATAGCTAAGCTCTCGGACCATTTTAACCAACAACAAGCCGAGATGGATAGAAAAATAGATAACCTCTTGAAAGCCATGACCAATAGTGATAGGAAGGTTAATGCTATCTCAACTCCCGAGCCTTCCGGCGTAGAGATTAAGGACCCAAGTAAGTTAACTAAACACGTCCAATTCGTCAATACCATCACCGTAGTAAAACCCAATGGAACAAATGACGAAGATGGCCATATACTTGAGGATAATGAAACAACCGAGGAAGTAGATGAAGTAGACTATGACTATTTCAATAAGTTTCCTACGGAAGAAGAGCTATCTCGCCACCCTCACTTAGTGCGTGACCTCCGTCACATGTATGTTAGGAAAAGCCCTAGAATCAAGTTTGGGAACCCTTGGAATCTTAACATACCATGTTGCATAGGACACCTTTTCGTGGCAAAGGCCTATATTGATCGCAAATCCCCAATCAACATAATGACTAGCACCTACTACAATTGGGTAATGAAGAAGCCTATTCCAACTAGGCAAGATAACCCTAGGGATAGGTGCAATTTTCTTGGTAGAGTTAAGGGATTGCCTGTTTATGTAGGTAGTTTCACGTTTCCTACGGACTTCATAATTGTGGATGATATTAGCACGGCCATAGATCCTAGCTTGTCCCAAGTTATTCTAGGAAAGCCTTTCATAGAAAACACCGGGATGACTTATGATCCCTCATTAGGAATAGTGCGATTCAAGGATGAGACCGATGACATAGCTTACCAAATGCCATTTAAGATTGAGAAGTTTTCATCACTCTCTAATGATAAAAAGGAACTTAAACTATCAGTCTATTATAGGAATGAGGAGGATAAGGAAAAAGGAGTAGATTATGTTATGGCTAAGATTTTCGGATTCTATAAGGATTGCTTGAACTTAGGACCGAAATATAGGACCGAGTGGGGAGAGGACGAACTCTTAGAAAGGTGCATCATAGGGCAATTCTACAACATGGAATCCCCCAATAGAGACTGTCATGACGAAGGAGGTGACGGTAATGAAGTTACGTAGGAGCACGACTACGAGTCTAGCTACAAGACTCATAAATAAAGAAAAGCGCTTCGTGGGAGGCAACCCATGCTTAATTGTTTGCTTGTTAGTGTCATATATCTTTTATTGATCATTTATTCTCATGTTTAAATTTGTAAAAATCCTTTACTTTGTTTTTAACCTCGTCTTAATTGCATATAAAGGTATTTTACATAAAGGATAAGTGTAGGGAGGATTACACACGTTTTCAAAGAAACGTAAACATGAGAATAGCAATTAATTAAAAGATATATATGTGTGTTTGTTCGATTCAAATGCTTGTATCGAGTCATAATGGATGTTTTGCAGAAATTTTTCCAGATTCTAAAGATGTAAATTTTCCAAAAAAATTTTTCAGAAAATCGCAGACCAGTTTTTGTCAGGATAACCTGACGGCGTCAGGATCGCAACCTGACGGCGTCAGGAAGGAGTAAAAACAACAGATTACTTTTTTCTCATTTTATGAGCTACTTATAAATTTTTAGAATTTCCAGGTCTTAAATTTCCAGAAATTCTGTAAACATCCATTCCACAAGCATTATATCCTAGTTTGGTAGTGTATTATATATATTGTTACTGCCGATTTTACGCGAAGGTTTTGTTTGTTTTCTTTAAATGTGCAGGTTTTATTTATCAAAAAGAAGAAACAAAAGATTGGAAGGAGCTTTTCACCATACATTTTTCTTGGAAAGGATTTAACCACTACTTCACACACGGATCCTACCGAGCTAATCAGGGGAGTACTAGTTTCTTTCGTTTTTAATTACCTTCCATTATCATAACTTTGATACTTTCGGGGAACATTGGGGACAATGTTCAGTTTAAGTGTAGGGAGGGAAAATAAAACGGGAACTTAGAAACTATGCTTATCCTTGATTATTTGCTTTGTCCAATTGTATTTGTGTAATAAACAATGAGAAAATGTCGGTTAGGGTAATTTTGGCACCAAATTTAAAATTTTTCATGACATATAGGAGTGGGCCATTAGTCTTAACAAAAGCGTCTCACGGATAGGAAGTTGCATGACTAGCACAAAAACCCTTTACCACCCAAATTCCACCCAAAATGTGAGGATCACCCTTAGATTAGTAGGAATTAAAGCATTCATCTTTAATGCTTAGAGTGTGAACCGGTAGTATAATAGATTCTAGAACTTGTTTTGTGATGCATTCCGAGATCGCTAGTAAGACTACACTTGTGTAGTTAGGAATAACTAAATGATAAGAGGCATTAGGATAACCCTTGCTTGATACCCGTAATATAATTACTTCTTCCACATCGGTTGAGTAATTCCCCCACACCTTTGCGTTGTACTCATCTTTAGTACACGATACCCCTAGTTAACCCCTCAGAGCCTATCCTTTTCACGGTTCTCGTGATGTTTCGGTTTTTCCAGAATATCAATGAAGAGCATTGTTTACACCCCACCCCCAAATGTACACCCAAATCTCCTTAGCCTACCCTGTATGCACTCACTTTTAGTGCATTATTGTTATCACCCTAAACCCTTAGTTCAATTATCTAGTTGCTTGCATGAGTTGCTAAGTCGAGTCATATCCTTTGTACACAGTTTTGGGACGATTGGGACTCATGGGAAAAAAAATTAAAGTTTATGAAATGATTGGAATGGAACGTTAAATTCCCTTATTTGCGTAATAACATACCCCAAGTTTTTTGATCTTTTCAATTCGGGTCAAATTAGTGTTAGAGTAATAAAAACTCAAGTGTAAGGATGTGCCTATAAATCCCTATCATTTTGATGTTACCGTAGAGGATGGTAGAGTAAAAGTGTATGAAAAAAAAATCGAAAAAAAAAGAAAAATAGAAAAGAAAAAAAAATAGTGTTCAAAAAAAAATACGGGCTACCATCCTACATCTATTCTTTAAATTTATGTTTGTTTGTTTCAGTTATCTAGAGTTTAAAGTGTCGAGTCTTGGCTTAGCAACGCCATTCTTCGTATGCTTGTAACATAAGAGATTTTTGACTTGCCACCACTAAACAACCTATCCCACCAAACCCTTTGTTTCCCTACCATAAGCCTAACGTTACAACCCTTTAAAGACCTCTTTGATAGTCTTTCCTAGGTGCTTATGCCAAAGCGATGGAGGTTTGATCTATTCTCAAGCCTATGGTAATCTATGTACTAGGACCGGTTAATGAGTGTTTATCTTCCATTTCCAAACTTGTTATATTTCATATACACCCAAGAGAGATGTGAGTATCCAAAGACCCCATGTGAGGTGCTAGTATGTAATTTCCGTGCTTGTTATGACTTGTGCGGGGCTTATATGTGTTGTGGACTGTTTTAAACCAACGCTTCATGACCCCTAACTTATAAATTAATTGGATAAAATCACATTTGCTTGAGGACAAGCAAATACCAAGTGTAGGGATATTTGATAAGGTTTTAAAATGTACCTTTTTGAGGGGTCGTTTAAGCCCTTATTTGATCACTTTTGTATCCGTTATTACTTAATATCGTTCCTTTTCACTTTTTAGGTCTCTTGAAGGCAAATTACTGTAATGGCACTTATTTGGACGAAAAGGCGCGGATATACGAAGAAAATGGCCAAAGTCAAGAATCGAGACACTCAAGCTGCTGAAATACAAGGTGACGGCGTCACTGCTTAACTGCGACGCCGTCGGAGTATTTTGTGACGATACAGAAGCCAAATTTCTTATTTTCAAGTGACGGTGTCAGGATTTAAAAGAGTAGGCCGTCGCAACTCAGACAGCCTAGATTTGATCCAGACGGCGTCAGAAGCTGAAGAGGACGGCGTCACAAGCACAAGGTGACGTCGTCGCAAGACTAACGTGGCCAAGACGAAACCCTAATGACGGCGACCCGACGGCGTCACAAATCATAAGGTGACGCCGTCGCGATTGTAATATTATATATAGAATCCGAATTTTTTCAGTTTTAGTGTGTAGTCTTTTGGAGTAAAAACCTAAACCGAACCAAGGCTGTCTTGTACAGTATTTTAGGGTTCCAAACCCTATATTACATCAAGATAAGTTTTTTACTTCATTAATTCAATTATGTCTTTGATTATCTGTGTGTATGCTTGCATGTTCTCCATGTCCGGCTAATTTACTTGTGTGTTTGCTTAGGGAATATGAAACTTAATTATTAAATATTGATTGGTTGTCTCTTATCTTGATTGATTAATGATCTAGTAATGCGATAGGTCATTCGTTGTGTAATTAATGCTTGATTAATCTTTGTGAACCTTAGGCTATAGCACTTAGAGCGGTTGTAGGCTAAATCATCCAAAGAGGGCCTTAGAGTTAGAGTTTATAATCCCTAGAGGGTTTTGTAGACGAGACCCTTTGGTAAGTTTAAAGAGTTAGGGACAAACGCATACCCTACGACTTTAGACACACAACGCGATTAAGAATAAGGACGTGACAATTCAACCATCAATAGGAGATAATTAAGGAGTAATAAAACCTAAGTGAATACATCTTTAAACTATCATACGAGCACACAATAATTAGACATAGACTACATACACCTTAGATTAGATAATTAGATAAGTAGAGTAATCGGTAGAAATACCAACCCCCAAATCCAAACCCCGAGATTCGTACCTTTCCATTTCCTAAAAAACATAAAAAGATAAAAAAATAATCTTCCTCAACCCCAACCTTAGCGTAGTAACTTCTCACTAGCATTCCTATTCCCCTAGAGAACGATATCAATACCCGTGGCTTACCCTAATACTACACTACAACGATTAGGTTCACTGCCTAGGGTGTTATAAAACTTGCTCGAAGAAAAGGAAGTTCCTTTGACCCCGAACGACGCGTGTAGCGTTATCACCAAGGCATTTGTGAAGGATGTCAAAAGAGTGAAGACGAAAGCATTTGTGAAAGGTGCTTAACGTCCGTATTAAAATCATTAGTGAAGAATGCTAAAGGATTCAAGACGAAGGCATTAGTGAAAGGTGCCAAGCGTTCGTGTCAAGGGCATTTGTGATAGATGCCTAGGAGTTAAATCAAGTGGCATTCGTGAAGGATGCCAAGGTCGTATAATCGATGAGGTGCATGGTTATACAAATAGTGATAGTTTGTTTCTAAGGATATTGATATCCTTGATGGTGTTGTAATAAGGAATATTGATATCCTTGATGGTGTTGTAATAAGGACTACACTACAAACCTGTAATAATGATATCTCAGTTATTCGATAGCTTTGATCATTATTCCTCACAAAAGGACTATTGACATTTCATCTATGTCAATGAGTATCCATGTGAAATTTCTTATATTATGATAAAATGGGATTTTATCATAATCTTTGAAAAACCTCCCAAAGAGTTATGACTTATTCATGTATCAAAACCCCAAACTACAAGTTATAGAGCTTAAACATCAACTCTAGGCAATTTAGAACTCCCAAACCAAAGTTATCAAGGAATACTTAAGTTGAACTTTTGCTGTCATGCCGGATCCCTGAGTTTGAACTAGTCGGATCCTTAATGCAAGGGATCCGTGGGATCCGTGCAACAGAAGACAACATAAGTTAGAAATGATCACTGTGGAAGTTCCACTATCACTTTCCCTTTCAAAGACTCACGAACAAAAACCCAGTTACTGTTCACAGGAGCAAATTGATCATTTCCTTCAAGCAAAACAATCTCTTGTGTAAGTATAATCTTCACTACATTGTTAATTTTATTCCTTGATTCCTAGGATTACAATTTTCATCTTTAGAAGTTGGGTTCAAATGGGTTTATTATAATTTGTTACCACATTGTTTTCTAAGATAATCCAAATCAAAGAATTAACATTGTTAATACAAATTAAAATCATTTCTTGAATTCAATAAAGATGTTTTGAGCAAAATTGTGATCAAACCCTTTAGGCTACTATTCACAATTAACACCACATTGTGGTTTTCTTGTATAGGAACAATCATGCCTAGTAACCGACAACAAGATTATCATGATACCGACCACTACATCCCAATGTACCATCGAAAGGATGGACTTAGTCCGGAGGATAGGAATGCTTTCAAGTTGCTCGAAAAGAGACTTTTTCATGAAGGTCGTGTGGTAGAACCATCATTCCTTGCTAACACCGACATCCGAAAAGTTTTTGAAACACTTGGCTTTGATTGTCTTTTGGACATAAACGAGCAAATTTGCCCTGTGTTCGTACTCGAATTCTACAAAACAATGAGAATAGTTAGTGATAACGCTACACGCGTCGTTCGGGGTCAAAGGAACTTCCTTTTCTTCGACCAAGTTTTATAACACCCTAGGCAGTGAACCTAATCGTTGTAGTGTAGTATTAGGGTAAGCCACGGGTATTGATATCGTTCTCTAGGGGAATAGGAATGCTAGTGAGAAGTTACTACGCTAAGGTTGGGGTTGAGGAAGATTATTTTTTATCTTTTTATGTTTTTTTAGGAAATGGAAAGGTACGAATCTCGGGGTTTGGATTTGGGGGTTGGTATTTCTACCGATTACTCTACTTATCTAATTATCTAATCTAAGGTGTATGTAGTCTATGTCTAATTATTGTGTGCTCGTATGATAGTTTAAAGATGTGTTCACTTAGGTTTTATTACTCCTTAATTATCTCCTATTGATGGTTGAATTGTCACGTCCTTATTCTTAATCGCGTTGTGTGTCTAAAGTCGTAGGGTATGCGTTTATCCCTAACTCTTTGAACTTACCAAAGGGTCTCGTCTACAAAACCCTTTAGGGATTATAAACTCTAACCCTAAGGCCCTCTTTGGATGATTTAGCCTACAACCGCTCTAAGTGCTATAGCCTAAGGTTCACAAAGATTAATCAAGCATTAATTACACAACGAATGACCTATCGCATTACTAGATCATTAATCAATTAAGATAAGAGACAATCAATCAATATTTAATAATTAAGTTTCATATTCCCTAAGCAAACACACATGTAAATTAGGCGGACATGGAGAACATGCAAGCATAAACACAAATAGTCAAAGACATAATTGAATTAATGAAGTAAAACACTTATCTTGATGTAAGATAGGGTTTGGAACCCTAAAATACTGTCCAAGACAGCCTTGGTTCGGTTTAGGTTTTTACTCCAAAAGACAACACACTAAAACTGAAAAATTCGGATTCTATATATAATATTACAATCGCGATGGCGTCACCTTATGATTTGTGACGCCGTCGGGTCGCCGTCATTAGGGTTTCGTCTTGGCCACGTTAGTCTTGCGACGGCGTCACCTTGTGCTTGTGACGCCGTCCTCTTCAGCTTCTGACGCCGTCTGGATCAAATCTAGGCCGTCTGAGTTGCGACGGCCTACTCTTTTAAAGCCTGACACCGTCACTTGAAAATACGAAATTTGGCTTATGTGTCGTCACAAAATAATCCGACGGCGTCGCAGTTAAGCAGTGACGCCGTCACCTTGTATTTCAGCAGCTTGAGTGTCTCGATTCTTGACTTTGGCGATTTTCTTCGTATATCCGCGCATTTTCGTGCAAATAAGATCCATTATAGCAATTTGCCTTCAAGAGACCTAAAAAGTGAAAAGGAACGATATTAAGTAATAACGGATACAAAAGTGATCAAATAAGGGCTTAAACGACCCCTCAAAAAGGTACATTTTAAAAACTTATCAAATATCCCTACACTTGGTATTTGCTTGTCCTCAAGCAAATGTGCTTTTAGCCAATTAATTTATAAGTTAGGTGTCATGAAGCATTGGTTTAAAACAGTCCACAACATATATAAGCCCCGCAAAAGTCATAACAAGCACGGAAATTACATACTAGCACCTCACATGGGGTGTTTGGATACTCACATCTCTCTCGGGTGTATATGAACTATAACAAGTTTGGAAATGGAAGATAAACACTCATTAACCGGTCCTAGTACATAGATTACCATAGGCTTGAGAATAGATCAAACCTCCATCGCTTTGGCGTAAGCACCTAGGAAAGACTATCAAAGATGTCTTTAAAGGGTTGTAACGTTAGGCTTACGGTAAGGAAACAAAGGGTTTGGTGGGATAGGCTATTTAGTGGTGGCAAGTCAAAAATCTCTTATGTTACAAGCATACGAAGAATGGCGTTGCTAAGCCAAGACTCGACACTCTAAACTCTAGATAACTGAAACAAACAAACAAAAATTTAAAGGATAGATGTAGGATGGTAGCCCGCATGTTTTTTTTTTTTTTTTTTTTTTTTTGAACACTCTATTTTTTTTTTCTTTTCTCTTTTTCTATTTTTTTTTTCATACACTTTTACTCTACCATCCTCTACGGTAACATCAAAATGATAGGGATTTATAGGCACATCCCTACACTTGAGTTTTTATTACTCTAACACTAATTTGACCCGAATTGAAAAGATCAAAACACTTGGGGTACATTATTACGCAAACAAAGGGAATTTGAATTTAACGTTCCCTTCCCGTCATTTCATAAACTTTAACTTTTCCCATGAATCCCAATCGTCCCAAAACTGTATACAAAGTATAGATGTAGGATGGTAGCCCGTATGTTTTTTTTTTTTTTTTTTTTTTCACTCTATTTTTTTTCTTTTCTCTTTTTCTCTTTTTTTTCGATTTTTTTTTTTCATACACTTTTACTCTACCATCCTCTACGGTAACATCAAAATGATAGGGATTTATAGGCACATCCTTACACTTGAGTTTTTATTACTCTAACACTAATTTGACCCGAATTGAAAAGATCAAAACACTTGGGGTATGTTATTACGCAAATAAGGGAATTTAACGTTCCCTTCCAATCATTTCATAAACTTTAACTTTTTTCCCATGAGTCCCAATCGTCCCAAAACTGTGTACAAAGGATATGACTCGACTAAGCAACTCATGCAAGCAACTAGATAATTGAACTAAGGGTTTAGGGTGATAACAATAATGCACTAAAAGTGAGTGCATACAGGGTAGGCTAAGGCGATTTGGGTGTACATTTGGGGGTGGGGTGTAAACAATGCTCTTCATTGATATTCCGGAAAAAACCGAAACATCACGAGAACCGCGAAAAGGATAGGCTCTGAGAGATTAACTAGGGGTATTGTGTACTAAAGATGAGTACAACGCAAAGGTGTGGGGGAATTACTCAACCGATGTAGAAGAAGTAATTATATTACGGGTATCAAACAAGGGTTATCCTAATGCCTCTTATCATTTAGTTATTCCTAACTACACAAGTGTAGTCTTACTAGCGATCTCGGAATGCATCACAAAACAAGTTCTAGAATCTATTATACTACCGGTTCACACTCTAAGCATTAAAGATGAATGCTTTAATTCCTACTAATCTAAGGGTGATCCTCACATTTTGGGTGTAATTTGGGTGGTAAAGGGTTTTTGTGCTAGTCATGCAACTTCCTATCCGTGAGACGCTTTTGTTAAGACTAATGGCCCACTCCTATATGTCATGAAAAATTTTAAATTTGGTGCCAAAATTACCCTAACCGACATTTTCTCATGGTTTATTACACAAATACAATTGGACAAAGCAAATAATCAAGGATAAACATAGTTTCTAAGTTCCCGTTTTATTTTCCCTCCCTACATTTAAACTGAACATTGTCCCCAATGTTCTCCGAAAGTATCAAAGTTATGATAATGGAAGGTAATTAAAAACGAAAGAAACTAGTACTCCCCTGATTAGCTCGATAGGATCCGTGTGTGAAGTAGTGGTTAAATCCTTTCCAAGAAAAATGTATGCGTGAAAAGCTCCTTCCAATCTTTTGTTTCTTCTTCTTGATAAATAAAACATGCACATTTGAAGAAAACAAACGAAACCTTCGCGTAAAATCGGCGGTAATAATATATATAAGACTCTACTAAACTAGGATATAATGCTTGTGGAATGGATGTTTATAGAATTTCTGGAAAATTAAGACCTGGAAAATTCCAAAAATTTATAAGTAGCTCAGAAAACGAGAAAAAAGTAATCTGTTGTTTTTACTCCTTCCTGACAAAAACTGGTCTGCGATTTTCTGGAAAAAATTCTGGAAAATTTACATCTTTAGAATCTGGAAAAATTTCTGCAAAACATCCATTATGACTCGATACAAGCATTTGACTCGAACAAACACACATATATATATCTTTTAATTAATTGCTATAATGATTACGTTTCTTTGAAAACGTGTGTAATCCTCCCTACACTTATCCTTTGTGTAAAATACCTTTATATGCAATTAAGACGAGGTTAAAAACAAAATAAAGCATTTTTACAAATTTAAACATGAGAATAAACGATTAATAAAAGATATATGACACTAACAAGCAAACAATTAAGCATGGGTTGCCTCCCACGAAGCGCTTTTCTTTATTTATGAGTCTTGTAGCTAGACTCGTAGTCGTGCTCCTACGTTGTCTCGTTTTGCATTCTTAATGAGAATTCTATCATATTGACAAAATTTTCATCGACTCTATATCTAGGCCCGAGGGTCAAGCAATCCTTATAATAAAGCCTCCTTCTTTCCCACATAAATTTATAACCTTTTTCAACATCGTCCTTGCTTTTGTCCTCAAAAGCTTTGATGTTGTCTCGTTCAAAAATGGGTAGATGGCCATATTCATTTGTTTTCCAAGGCATCCTATAAGTGATCTCATCGGTTCCTTCCTTAAACCTAACCGTTCCATCATACTTGTTATGGCTCATTTTAGATGTATCAACAAACGGTTTTCCAAGCACTACTTGGGATAAGCTATAGTCAATGACGCATCTTACATCTTCTAGGACTACAAAATCAACTAGGTAGGTGAAATTTCCTATAAAGACATGTACATCCTTGACTCTTCCCACAAAGTTGCAAACTCCACTTGGATACTTAGGGTTTCTCCTAATATTAAGTCGTTCATTCATAATGTCATTGTAGACAGCAGATGACATCACATTTATGGAAGATTCCGTATCTATGTAAGCATGGTCGACACTCCTATATCCGATCATACAAGGGATTTTTAGGTTCCAAGGATTTCCTCTCCTAATCTTTGGGCATATCCTAATGATAGGTGATCGGGGATTATCGATTATGTATCGATGTTAAGCAACCTCTTCCTTAGTGGGGTAAAGATTGAAATAAGCACTATCCTCTTCATTTACGTCTATCCTATGCAACTCACTAGGATCTTTGATTTCATCAATGATTTGGTTGCGAAGAGAGTTGAAGGACTGATGGTCAAGTGGTTGACTTGGGCTAGGTGAACAAAACTTAGCAAGAAAACGGGTAGTGAGATCTTCCCAACTTGAAATAGATCCCATGGGAAGATGAAAAAGCCATTTACTAGCTTGTTTTCTTAAAGAGAATTGGAAGAGACGCAGACGCGTGGTCTCCCGAGTAGTAGCATCAAGGTCGATGGAATCGACAATTTTAAGGAAATCCTTAAGATGCTGATTAGGATCTTCGGAATGAAGTCCATGGAATGCACATCCGTTTTGCACCAACCGGATGGTGTCGGATCGCAGGGCCATAGTTTGGGCTTGGTCGGGAAGCTCAATGGTGTTCCTATAGCCTAGGTGGCTTGGTCTCGAGTATTCACCAATAGTACGGGCTCTTGGCGGGTCATTTGGTGGTGGGTTGATGAATGGTGGTTGGTTATCACCTTCCATGATGAAAAGTGATGGGATTACGAACAAAGGTCACGAAGAAGGGGGATAGACTATGAGAAAGCTAAAAATGAGAAAAAATTAACTTGATAGGAATCAAGCAAAGAAACCTAAACGAGGTGGCCTACTAACTAGCTATTCTATTCCCCGGCAGTGGCGCCAAAAACTTGATAACGCTACACACGTCGTTCGGGGTCAAAGGAACTTCCTTTTCTTCGAGCAAGTTTTATAACACCCTAGGCAGTGAACCTAATCGTTGTAGTGTAGTATTAGGGTAAGCCACGGGTATTGACATCGTTCTCTAGGGGAATAGGAATGCTAGTGAGAAGTTACTACGCTAAGGTTGGGGTTGAGGAAGATTATTTTTTATCTTTTTATGTTTTTTTAGGAAATGGAAAGGTACGAATCTCGGGGTTTGGATTTGGGGGTTGGTATTTCTACAGATTACTCTACTTATCTAATTATCTAATCTAAGGTGTATGTAGTCTATGTCTAATTATTGTGTGCTCGTATGATAGTTTAAAGATGTGTTCACTTAGGTTTTATTACTCCTTAATTATCTCCTAATGATGGTTGAATTGTCACGTCCTTATTCTTAATCGCGTTGTGTGTCTAAAGTCGTAGGGTATGCGTTTTTCCCTAACTCTTTGAACTTACCAAAGGGTCTCGTCTACAAAACCTCTAGGGATTATAAACTCTACCTATAGGGATTATAAACTCTAACTCTAAGGCCCTCTTTGGATGATTTAGCCTACAACCGCTCTAAGTGCTATAGCCTAAGGTTCACAAAGATTAATCAAGCATTAATTACACAACGAATGACCTATCGCATTACTAGATCATTAATCAATTAAGATAAGAGACAACCAATCAATATTTAATAATTAAGTTTCATATTCCCTAAGCAAACACACAAGTAAATTAGCCGGACATGGAGAACATGCAAGCATAAACACAAATAGTCAAAGACATAATTGAATTAATGAAGTAAAACACTTATCTTGATGTAAGATAGGGTTTGGAACCCTAAAATACTGTCCAAGACAGCCTTGGTTCGGTTTAGGTTTTTACTCCAAAAGACTACACACTAAAACTGAAAAATTCGGATTCTATATATAATATTACAATCGCGACGGCGTCACCTTATGATTTGTGACGCCGTCGGGTCGCCGTCATTAGGGTTTCGTCTTGGCCACGTTAGTCTTGCGACGGCGTCACCTTGTGCTTGTGATGCCGTCCTCTTCAGCTTCTGACGCCGTCTGGATCAAATCTAGGTCGTCTGAGTTGCGACGGCCTACTCTTTTAAAGCCTGACACCGTCACTTGAAAATAAGAAATTTGGCTTCTGTGTCGTCACAAAATACTCTGACGGCGTCACAGTTAAGTAGTGACGCCGTCACCTTGTATTTCAGCAGCTTGAGTGTCTCGATTCTTGACTTTGGCCATTTTCTTCGTATATCCGCGCCTTTTCGTCTAAATAAGTGCCATTACAGCAATTTGTCTTCAAGAGACCTAAAAAGTGAAAAGGAACGATATTAAGTAATAACGGATACAAAAGTGATCAAATAAGGGCTTAAACGACCCCTCAAAAAGGTATATTTTAAAACCTTATCAGTTAGGAATGAGAATGGGACCATCTCAATTGTCTTCATCATAAAGGAGCATGAGTACACCCTTTCTCTTGTAGAATTTGGAAGAATACTACGTGTTCCATATCAAGGAGTTTTCATGTTTTCCAATGAGTGATCTTTGGTGGAGCTACACGACATGGTAGATCATCATGAAGTCTACCACATGAGAATCCCGGAAGCAACCACGGTAAGGGATACCGTGTTCATGCAAAGGGCATCCCCATCGAGGGTCACTAGAAATTCCAAAGTGATCTATAGTGATATATTGCCTTGGGACCGAGACTCGCTTCAACCTTGCATATTACATGATTAAGAGAATGGCGAGTGTGAAAAGCATGGACAAAATGGTGCTCCCGTATGCAATGCTCCTATCCCGTCTTGCAAGCTTCATCTTTGATTTAAATCCTTCTCCGTAATCCTATGATCATAGCTTTTGCAACAAAGTTATGGTGCCTTTATCCGAGGGAAAAACTACAAGGTTTATGGTGGATGGCAAAAGACCTCACCCACCAACGGATTCATCAGATGAACGGGAGAGACAAAGAGAAGGAGAAGGAAGTAGCAACCCCCTTGGCAACACCGATCTAGACACTTTGGATTACATCAATCAATTGCCGGACATTCCTAGCCCATCACAAGAATGGCAACAAACCAAAGGGATCTTCAAGTGCTTCGCCAACTTTTTGAAGAAAAAGAAGTAGAGATGGTGGGATGAAGAGTGGAGGGGAGGATGAAGATGGGGAGTGATATGGAAGGAGATGGGGAAGTAAGGTAAGGTCATAGGACCTTAGTTTGTGAAACCTTACCTTGTGAAAACAATTTGAAACAACGGTTTGTAACATCTTAACAATACTTATGTAGAGTAGGAAGTAGCGTGTAGGAATTGCCATGGTTTGGCATTGAACAATTTAAATTAGGAACAAGTAGGATGAGATTTTACGACATCTTGAATTCATTCAAGTAGTCGTCATCACTCATCTTTAGCTACCTTTTAGTCTCCCCACACTTGCTAAGCGTTATACTTGTTGTGTTCTTACATTTAATCATTGTAGAAATAACTAGGAGAAGCATTTGCTAAGAGTGCAAGAATTGCACATTTGCTGAAAGCCTTCTGATCTGCAGTATCCGGATCCCAGAATTATAACTAGATGGATCCCTCCTAAGAGGGAACCGTGGGATCCGAGCAGACAGATACCAGATACAGATCACTATACATCTAAGTTATCCCCTTGATCACATCTTGTTGGCTAAACATGATTCTTTAATACCACTTAAGGCTTCCTCAGGCACAATAGGTCTCACATTCACCCATAGGTAACTTAGGATCAAATTCAAAATGCCTTTGATTTATCAAACTCACCAATATCCACCATATTTCCGCTCCAATGCTCACACATTGCTTCTAACATCTCAAACACTTAGTTAGACTCTTAAAAGTCCACTTTCTTACCCAAAAACCATCATTGAGTATCCTCACTCCTTATGGTTGAGCATTTAAGACATTCACCACTCAAGACATCTAAGGAAAGTCAAATCCTCAAGATTCATAGGTACTAGACCTTATAAAAATCATAATCATCTCATCACATCTTTGTCTGACAGACAGATCCCTAGTTTATAACCAGACGGATCCCTAGTGAGAGGGATCCGTGTCTACAGAAAGACTTTAATCAGCTTTTCCTTCAAATTTAAACCATCTTTGGTAATCTAAACACCTTTAGTTACCATTTAATGATTTCCTAGAGCTGAACAACACCTTAGTTGACCTAGGTGCATGCCTAATCCTCTTAGTGGTCATGAATTTAATTCCTTAATTCAAATTCACCCTTTATAAATCAAACACTCTTGAGAGGTTAATTCATCACTCTTATCACATTCTTAAAGAAATTCAGTAGTTAGAGACTTCTATTACATCCTCACCATGACCAAAGCACTTAGCAACAACTCTTCAACCAAAGGTTCATCCAAAAGGAATTGTCATATGGTTCATGAGATTTCATCCACCGAATCATCACCCTGTAAGAGATAATAGTGCTAGAATCCCATCTCAACAAACCCAATCAACAATTGCCAAGAGAACCGCAAGAATTAGCATTAGACCTTTTGGGTTAGAAATGGCTTCATCAAGCTCTAAACCAAACGTACCTAGTTCTAGTAAAATGCCTAAGCCTTTATTCCTAGAGCATGGACTACACTCCTTCACCGAGTCTTTATCTCACCCAAATCTCTATTCATTAGAGCACTTACCGAGAACTTCCCATTCACCAACTTTCTCGTTAAATAGGGAACCACCTACATCACCAACTAGTCCATCGTTGGAAGTAAGGAACCTCCAAGGACTTGATCATACGGAGGAATTTCCATTACCACCACCCCCATTCTTAGTATAACCTCATCCTACATTACTCAATGTAACCCCACCATCATTTGTAGAGCCTCCTCTAAAAATCCAATCTCCTCTGGCTCCTAATCAAGACAATAATTGCTCTAATTGTCTAATCACCCAAAGACTTGTTCAAGAAGTACGAAATGAGTTGCATTTCATGTTTAATCATCTTCTTGAAAGATTGGACCAAATCAACAATTCTACTCATCCATAGACTCAAGCATATTGTTGCTTCTTAAGTTTTGGTCACTTATAAGTATTAGTAGAATATGTATTACATGGCTAAATCGTTCTTTTGATTTTTAGAGATTTGTAGATCATCTCTTATGTTTTATTGAATGATAGTTTATATGCCATATTGCTTTAAGTATATGTTTGTTGCTCGAATACATATCTCACTTTGATGTTAACATTATGTGTTACATCACCATTGCTGAATTTTGTTATCAGATAGACGGATCCCTGAGTTTTGACTATACAGATCCCTCCAAGGAGGGAACCTTGGGATCCGTGCAACAGAAGACCAATTTTCTACTAACTTGAGTCTTATTTGCAGGAAATTATGCACTATATACTTGTTTTCTAACCTTTGTTTTGTAGATTTTCAAAATACACATGAAGACTTTGACACCCTAAGCTAAGGGGAGCTTTGTGTCAAAGCATTACATTGCAAAATTACTTGCAATATTAGGATTACATTTCATGACATCCCTTTGCAAAGTTGCAATCATCAAGGGGGAGCATTATCATCACTAAGACGAAACCATTTGCAAACTTAGTTGCAATGCATTAGTTTAGTAGTTTTCATTTACTTGACGCCCTCACAAAGGGATGGACTCGTCAAGGGGGAGATAAGACTAGAACTCTTCCCGTCACTTGCTCTCTATATTTTTTTTTTCTTTTACATGTTTTTTCTTAAAACATTGTGTTAGTTTCTTTTCAACGCTTTTTTTGTTTCGACAAAAAAGGGGAGAAGAGAGTAAAAACTCCAATTCGAACTTTTACGAATTTTAGTTTTTCCTTAAAATAATTTTATGTTTTGTCATCAACAAAAAGGGGGAGATTGTTTATACAAATAAGCCGTAAACACGTTTATTTATATTTTACGATCTTCTAATGTTTTGTCGATAACAAACGTAAAATCATTTTAACGAAACAAATAAAATACGTAAATGGTTTGAGCCAATAGTTTTCTAACACACTTACGTTTTAACATAAAACAATAAAACAAGTATAAGTATTTTTATGATTTAAATATATATGTACAACAACTAGTGTTTACATATTTGGGTAAATTACATAACTAGTATGTATTATAATGGGTAATATAAATGGGTAGAAAATTAAGTATTTGACCCATTGACCAAATACATTGAAAGTCCATGACCCATACCCATGGAGCTTGACCCATAACCCATTGCATGACATCATGCTTAAGTCATATATGGATAATATCCATGACCCATGGTTTTAATCCATGAACCATAGACTAGATGCATTGCATCTTGTAGATACATTGTATCTACTTGGATACCCATGATCCATAACCCATGACCCATGACCCAAAACCCATGGGCAAAAGGGAGCGTCCACGGATCCCTAGTAATACACTGGACGGATCCGTGGAACAGTAGCTGTTTTTCTTCTATAAATAGTGAGCCATTTCTTCCTTTTGGGTTGCCACTCCCACACGCTTTCCCAAAGTATTGTAACCTTCTAACCACAGATCCTAAGGATCTTTTTATGTAGTTTGTCTTTTGTTTTTGTGTGATTCTCTAGGTTCCTCTTAAAGGCGAGATCACCACCTCTTGAAGTCGAGCAAGCTCAAGTCCATGAGTTGCCATGCTTCGTCATCATCAAGACTACTGAGGTTCTCTTGTTGATACTTCTTTCTTCCTCAACAGAAGTGTTGTGTCCAAGGCATTAGTGAAGGATGCCGAAAGAGTCAAGACGAAAGCATTAGTGAAAGGTGCTTAACGTCCGTATCAAAAGAATTAGTGAAGAATGCTAAAGGAGTCAAGACGAAGGCATTAGTGAAAGGTGCCAAGCGTTCGTGTCAAGGGCATTAGTGAAAGATGCCTAGGAGTCAAATCAAGTGGCATTAGTGAAGGATGCCAAGGTCGTATAATCGATGAGGTGCATCGTTATATAAATAGTGATAGTTTGTTTCCAAGGATATTAATATCCTTTATGGTGTTGTAATAAGGAGTGGGTCTCCTTTGGGGTTAGGTGATTTGTAGTGTTGGGTAGTAGTTCCTCCATCATAATGGAACTCGGTACTTAGCCTAGTACCGTATAAAGGGTAGGCAACGTTGTGGTAGGTGTGGTTCAACCTTGTGAAAGAACCCGGTGGTTAGCCTAGTACCGGAAAAAGAGTAGGCGACGTTGTGAAGGCTTCTCCGCCGTAAGGAGTTGGTGTCGTGTAGTGATTACAAACTCTCGAGTAGGTGACTCAGGGAGTGGAGTAGGGCAAGGAAGGTGTCCTTGTAGCCGAACCACTATAAATACTTGTGTCGTGGTTATGTGCTTCTTGCTCTTTATCTTTCATTACACATTTATAAATCTATCTATCAATGTCCAACAGACACATCGAAATGGATTGACATAAGTTGATCTAAATATTTTAAAACGAAGTTTTAATTGGTAAAACTATTTAACCCCCTTCTAGTTTTCCACATCTAGGTTCCTCTTAAAGGCGAGATCACCACCTCTCTAAGTCGAGCAAGCTCAAGTCCATGAGTTGCCATGCTTCGTCATCATCAAGACTACTGAAGTTCTCTTGTTGATACTTCTTTCTTTCTCCATATAAGTGTTGTGTCAAAGGCATTAGTGAAGGATGCAGAAAGAGTCAAGACGAAAGCATTAGTGAAAGGTGCTTAACGTCTGTTTTAAAGGCATTAGTGAAAAATGTAAAATGAGTCAAGACAAAGGCATTAGTCGTCCATGTCAAGGGCATTAGTGAAGGATGCCTAGAAGTCAAGTCAAGTGGCATTAGTGAAAGATGCAAAGGGTGTATAATCGATGAGGTGCATCGATATACAAATAGAGATAGGTTATATCCAAGGATATTGATATCCTTGATGGTGTTGTAATAAGGAGTGGGTCTCCTTTTGGATAGGTGTTTTGTAGTGTTGGGTAGTAGTTCCTCCTTTGTAATAGAACTCGGTATTTAGCCTAGTACCGGATAAAAGGTAGGCGACGTTGTGATAGATGTGGTTCTACCTTGTGGAAGAACCCGGTGTCCAGCCTAGTACCGAAAAAAGAGTAGGCGACGTTGTGAAGGCTTCTCCGCCATAAGGAGTTGGTGTCGTGTAGTTATTACGAACTCTCGAGTAGGTGACTCGGGGAGTGGAGTAGGGCAAAGAAGGTGTCCTTGTAGCCGAACCACTATAAACACTCGTGTCGTGGTTATGTGCTCTTTACTCTTTATCTTTCATTACACATTTATATATCTATCTATCAACGTACAACATACACATCCAAATGGATTGACATAAGTCAATCTAAATATTTTAAAACAAAGTTTTAATCGGTAAAACTATTCAACCCCCTTCTAGTTTTCCACACTATAGTCACGTTATATATGGCATTTCATTAGTGTGAACTTTTGAGAATATTTATATGTTAACCCTATTTATATCCCATTTTGCGACATCAAAATTCTAAGAATTAGCATAAAAATTAATAAGTGTTAGTTGTAATGTCAGCTCGACATGTTAATTGCGTTTTGGTGCTCGCCTAACCCGCTAAATTTTCCATTTTACAAAATACATAAGATGAACATATTTGATGTTAATAACTTTTTTTATCTTTGACTAAAACAGTAAATGCACACTATTTGGGTGCATACCCTCTAACATAATTCTTATGTAGTGGTTATGTAAAGTGTCGTTTGTTTTTTTTCCAATAAGTGCTTTTTCCTTTTTTCCACTTTTTTTGTTTGCAGGAGGGTAGATGTTTCTATTTGTTTTTTTTGTGCAGACATAAGTGTTTCTTTTCACTTCTTTCCTCTTTTAAATTTCAGACATTATCTTTCACTTTTTACCTCTTTTTTCACAAACTCTACATCCATTTCTCAATATCTTACATCTCGCTTACGTTTCGTCTGTTTTTTTACGTTTTCATTCGTTATTTTACATTTTCGTCTGTTTTTCTACGTTTTCGCCCGTTTTTTACTTTTTCGCCCCGTTTTTTTTACTTTTTTACCCGTTTTTTACGTTTTCGCCCGTTTTTTACATATTCATCCGGTTTTTTACGTTTCCGTCCGTTTATTTACATTTTCATCCGTTTTTACGTTTTCGTCCATTTTCTTAAGTTTTTGTCCGTTTTCTTACACTTTCACCTGTTTTTTTTTATGTTTTCATCCATTTTTTACGTTTTTGATCGTATTTTACGTTTTTGTCTGTATTTTTTACCTTTTCGTCCGGTTTTTACGTTTTCACATGTTTTTTTACGTTTTCATCCATTTTTTATGTTTTCGTCGGTTTTTTCATCCGTTTTCGTCTTCTTTTTTTTTACGTTTTCGTCCGTTCTAACGTTTTCGTCCATTTTCTAATGTTTTCGCCCGCTTTTTTAAATTTTCGTTTTTTTTTTACGTTTTCTTCCGTTTTTTACGTTTTAGTCCGTTTTTATATTTTCGTCTATTTATTTTATGTTTTCATCCGTTTTTTGTACGTTATTTTATGTTTCCTTACGTTATCTTACGTAACAAAACGTAAGAAAACGGATGAAAAAGAAAGAAAACAGAAGAAAACGTAAAAAAAAAGTCAAAAATGTAAAAAAACAGAAGAAAACAAAAAAAACGATCGAAAACTTAAAAAACAGACTAAAGCATATAAAGCGGACGAAAACGTAAAAAATAGGCTAAAATGTAAAAAAAATGGATGAAAACGCTAAAAACAGACGAAAACATAAAAAACAAACAGAAACGTAAAAAACATGCGAAAACGTAAAAGAAAGTAAAGAAGCAGACAAAAACGTTAAAAAACATAAGAAAACGTAAAAAACAAGACAAAAATATAAAAAAAGAGATGAAACGTAAAAAAACATACGAAAACATAAAAAAACTGACGAAAACGGACTAAAACGTAAAAAAAAAACCCTACGAAAGTGTATAAAACAGACGAAAACGTAAAAAATAAAAATAAAAAAAGACAAATGCGTAAAAAAACAAAAACTTAAAAAAGACAGACGACAACGTAAAAAACAGGCGAAAATGTAAAAAACAATCAAAAAACATAAAAGAAAACCAAAACGTAGGAAAACTATTGATCCATTTGACCCATATGACAAAAGGATTTATAGCACAAAAAAAGAAATAAATAAATAAATAAATAACTAAAGAGAAAGAAAAAAAAGTACTTCAATAACACAAAAAATAAACAATCTTCTTGCATGCAGATAGAGACTTTAGATGTGCCTCTTCTTCTGCAGACATGGTTTACATGTAGTTTGTTTTTATGCGATTGATGGAGTTTGTAGATATTTGGTTCTTTGTTTTCATGTTAGATATGCAACTAACATATGAGAGGATGTAAACGTACAAATCTATGCTAGAAGGGTGCCTGCGCAATGCGACGGCGGGTATTCGGTGCATAATTTTATGACGAGCAAATGTTTTTTATTTATACGTTTTTTCTAACAGTAACTTTACGAATCAATGACAACTTTTAATTGAATAACTATAAGCAATAGCAATGCAAACTGTTTTATATCCAAATAAAAGTTTTCATTCTATTGCTATAATCCGAGAAGCAAATCTTATTTATTTCTACTGTAGGTAACCGAATGCCAAGATGAGAGTAGATTTATCGAATTTTGTGTGTGTGTGTTTTTTTTTATCGGTGCTCGAATAAAAGAAGAGAGAGTGTGTTTCGTATTTGTGTTTGTGTTTTTAGGTTGGCTTATATATCATTGAGGTTTGGACTGTTACAAGTCGACACTTAATGGACTGTATAAATATTTGACTGTATTAATAGACTGTATAAATATTTGAAAGATGTTACAAAGTGTATGAAAGGATGTTACTTTTTATTTATGAAAATTGTCATGGAAGCTATATGGTAAATAACATTAACTAATTGCTTATTAAGTTCCTATTAAAGAGTTTGGTTTTAAAAATTTTAATACTTTTTTATTTATAAAGTCCTAAACACTTTATAAAATAGTATAAATGATGGGTGGGAGTGTTTAATTTTTAACTTATGGACACTTTGGTAACCTAGCGATCTAGTGAGAAGAAAATTTAAATGAAAATAATGAGAAATAATGAGATGCATTTTCTTTAATTAGACGCATCTTTATCATTTAGATACATCCCAATTAGTTTCGTAAGTGCTCATTAAGTAAAAATGATGCAAAGTAGTACTAGCATAGGGATGAGTATTTTGACCCGAATCCCAAAACTGAACCGGAACCGTACCGAGACTATGAAATAAGGTGAAAAAAATCGGGACCACTAATTCGGTACGGGCCCGGTACCAAATCGGGAAATTTCCAAAAAAAAAGGGAAAACCCGATTTCCTGGTATCGGTATCCGAATCCTGTTCGGTGCGGTACCGGTACCACTAATTTATGCTCGGGAAAAAACCGGTACCACTAATTTGGTACGGGATCGGTACGAGACCGGTACCAAGCTCATCCCTATACTAGCATCATATTTGACTTGCAAAGGACGAAAAATACGTATGATCCGCCTAACTTGAAGAAATACATCTAATATATATATATACATTTAATTTTAAGCTATAAAATATATTATAATGCATCTAATTAAAATTGATACATCTGTGATGATAGTTATATTCCATCATTTTCATTTTAAGATATTTTTCTCACTAGCTAAAGGTTCGTCCTCACCTTTTTTCAAGAGCTTATCACTAATGAAGTTTAGATATGCGAAAAATTAGTATTGTTTCTACCGATTTCAGCTTGATAACCCGCTCTCAAAGAATACGTCACATTCCGAAATTAAAGTAAACTACAATAATTATACAATATATCATTTTCCGTTTAAACGACGTCGTTTTAACATGAAATTGTCACGTGCTCCTCTTCATTACATATGCTACTCTTCACTAGAAGTTTCACTACCAGAACTTTCACTCCCACTACGATCAAGTTATATTCAAAACGCAAAATTATTATTTGTTATAAGGAAAGATCTTTAAAAGTAGTATTCGTTCTCAATATTTGATGTAAATTTCAAAGTAAGCAGTAAACCCTCTTCATTACACGTGATACTCTTCACTAGAAGTTTCACTCCCACTACGATCAAGTTATATTCAAAACGCAAAGTTATTATTTATTATAAGGAAAAATCTTTAAAAGTAGTATTTTGTTCTCGATATTTGATGTAAATTTCAAAGTAAGCAGTAAACCCAATAAGAAAGAATATGTTCGAACTGTATGAAAAAACTACCATTCGAATTTGATTCCTAAAACCAACCAAAAGAATCTTTATCTTAAAACAATGCAACAAGTAGATTTAAATATCTGTAGGTCTTGTTGTTCAACTATAAAAAGCTCACTTACATACTCGAAGCAAGCAAAACAAACATATGCTCTTGCATTCACTTAACTAAGAATGGCAGGTAAGATATATGTGATGAAAGGCTACTCAGCCTACACCAATATTCCACATCTTCAAGGTGGCTATGACCACGGGTCTAAAAGCCCAGGCCGGACCAACACCGTTGAGAAGATTCATGCACCGGCTGCTAGGTTCAAGGAGTTTGATGGTTCACCTTCAGAAGCTGAGCTCATGGAGGAGTATGTACACTCCCCAACCATGTTGACTAGTCCTAAACATGCACATGCACCAATCAGCCATTTTGATAGACATGGGCCAAACTATGGGCTCAACTATGAGAACGTAAGCCCGCCAAAGTATCACCGACAAAATGCCAACTATGGAGCCCACAACGCAAATCTTTTTGCAAGCCCAACGCATGATTACCCATCTGGTCCTAACAAATCCTGGCTAAGTGTCGGCCCATCAGCGACACATCACCCTCTTACAAACCCGACAAACAATATGGATGAAGCTTTGGGGCTTTTGGAAGAACCTGTGTATTATTCACGTGCTAACCCAAGACGAAGAGGGGTGCTTGACGACTTGTCCACTCGTGCACAACCGCTTGAACCACATAGTCGATACGCAAGGCCTGTCTCTTATGATGTTCGATATAACTTTAATAATACGGGAAGCACTATTGATAGTCGCGAGGCCGTGAGGAGGTACGGTGGCACTTTTGTGCCATGATAGGTTAAAAAAATGATGCTATGACCTTTTCTTTTTATATGAGTCTTAGATAGTTAGACTCATATCTATCTATCTACGTATCTATCAATCTATGTTGTTTTAAGTTTTAAGTGTGGTATGTAAAGCTTTTCATGTTTTTATCATAAGTTTCAATATGAAGCATTGTGCTAGGTAGAAATGCTGTTTTTAATTAATAATATGATATAAAAAACCTATTATAGTATGTACATGGAAAAGAAGTTGCATACTCGTATTAGTTCCACCAAATAAGTCGATAATCATTAAGAGATGATAAATTACTTGTTCTCATTCATGACTTATAATAACGGATGTGTAATTTTAGAATTATGAATTTTCATAAGCCTTCACATACAAATATATTAGTCTAAATAAAAATCCCTAACAAATCATCTATTTATTTTGACCCATTAGCAAATTTGTATGGACAAAAACTTGTATTTTAAACTGCGTAACACGCTGAGTCTTTATGCATAAGGTTAGGACGTACAATTCATAAGTGTGAGCACCGAGCGGCACGCAAATATATCTTCGTAACTATATGCTATTACAGTATTAAAAACTAGTTATTAGTGTTGTCAAAGTGAGAAGAGAAATGTTGAAACTAAATGTACGTATTCTTCATAAATTTCCGCATCGTAAAGGAAATAGCCATTTCATTTCATTTTAGTACGTTAACGCTAAACGGAGTGGGCAAAATTTTGATCGTGAGTGAGTGACTCACGGCGTGAGTCCCATTCCTCTTGTCCAAGACGCCCGTGAGTTGGCTCCAAAAAAAGGGCGTGTATAATGAGTTACTCACCAACCAAAGAACATACGATTGTAGGGCCCAAAATTGAATTTTGCCGTTTGTTAATAATAATAATAATTCCCACTATCCAATACTTTATCTATATATACCCAATAACTTCACCATTTTTAAACCCAACTTCAATATTATTTATACTCACATAATCTCAACAATTTACTTCTCATTTTAGCTACAAAAAATGTCTCAAGAAAACACTCTCCGTAACACCAACCGTCGATAACGAAGAACTAGCCAAGTCACTCCCCCGACACCTTACGGAACATTTGTTCTCGGAAATACTCCACAATCACACTTCCGATCACAAGCATACTATCCTTACCCAAACCTATCCCACAACAAAAAATTTCTCAATTCTCACAACCAAACACTTTTATCCAATTCTCCTCACAATCAAACGTGTTCCCATTCAATAACCTCAAGTACCCGTTACAAACCCTGGTGGATGGTACGTCATCACAACGAGCCATGTCTCCCATTAAATTATTTCCAAATAAAGACTTGTACGAGCTTACATTTGACGAGGGTTTTTATGAAAACACCGCTCGTGGGGACTCTTCCGTCGAAGTCACGCCCCAAAAAACAACACAGGCCAAACGTATGCCTAAGAAACACGGAAAGAGGACGACTCGAAACGACGATGGACCATCCCGGCAAATTCCATGGACCACTGAGGTAGAAAATGTGCTCTAAAAAAGTTAGGTCAATGAAACAGAAAATAGTGCCATGGGTAACTCGAGGAAGGGAGACGGATTTTGGAATGATGTTATAAAAGACATGTAGAGAAAAACATAAAATAGTCGTTGAACGTACGACATGGTGAACGAGAAATGGAAGACGGTGCACCCAAACGTGGCTCGGTTTTGTAGAGTGTACAATAACCTCAAGCGTTCGGCGCCGATAAGTGAAGTCGGGGATGAAGGTTACTACAACACGGCAATGCTTAACTATGAAGCTGAATACGAGTACATTTTACGCTTCGTCATTGTTGGGCGATTTTAAGAACCTGTGAGAAATGGAATAACGTTGAAGTTCCTAACTGGGAAGAAAGTGTCCGATTAGGATCAGTTTTCAAGAGATACAAGTCATCTGGGTCTAGTTCGTTCAACCCAGAGTCTGGGGATGCTAGTAATAATCTGAATAATGATACTAAAGACGACGAGGATAATGAGGTGCAGGAACAGAGACGACTAGAAGGCAGGGACAAAGCTAAAGCTAAAGCGAAGAAGAAAGGGGCGGGATCGTCGGGAACGTCAGCAACTACGAATGACGAATCATTGGCTCGGCTGATGATCTCCGAGTTGAAACAGCAGAACGAACGTGAAATGGAGATGAAAAAGAAAGAACGCACTGAATTTTTAGAGATAAAAAAAAGTGAGCTGGAAATGCAGGAGTATAGGGCAAAATAAAAGGACTTAAGGTGTATTTGGGGAGGGGTTTATGGGGGGCTTATGGGGCTTGGGCTTCTAAAATAAGCCGGCTTATAAAATAAGTCTTGTTTGTCATGCGGGCTTATGAAATTATAAGCCCCTAAAAGGGGCTTAAAACTTTAGCCCCATAAAAGGGGCTAAAAACTTTAGCCCGGGGATTATGAACCATAAATTACATATTTACCCACAAAAATATCTAACATATACCATAAAACTCATTTAATTATATCCTTTTTAGTAATTGTGCAATAATAAGCCCCAACCTTAGCCCATTTGCCAAACAATTCTACAAAAATACAAATTTCAACTTAAACTTATAATAAAAGCCCTAGCCCCAACCCCAGCCCAAGCCCCAGCTCCAGCCCCAGCCCATTGTGTCAAACATACCCTTAATGTTTTGTAAGTAGTCATATGATCACTTGACTGGAGATGCACTCAGGGTCATGGAAGAGATAAGGGCGGGGATCAAAGCGAAGTGGGGTTTGAGGTTTTAGTTTACATATTTTATTCAGTATGTTTAATTTTTAATAATCTATGTAATGTTTTAATTCCGCAGGCTTAATGTTTTAATAATCTATGTAATGTTTTAATTCTGTAGGGTTAAGTTTTTAATATTCTATGTAGGGGTGGGAATTCTCGACACGACACGATAAACAACACAAACCCGACACGAAGTTAAACAAGTTTGAGTTGAGGAAAAATAGATTTGGGTAAAAAAAGGTCAACCCGTTTAATAAACGGGTCGTGTTTGAGTTGAGTAAGTATTAAACATGTCAACCCGTGAACCCGTTTAAATATATAAGATCTTAAAAATAAAATATATAACCTGGTTTTTATGTTGGATGTGGATTAAATGTATTTTGTTATTTACTTAGTATGAGTGAATTATAATTTTATACTTTAGATATCATGAAAATTGACGCTTATAATTCAGAAAATTGTCGCATAGTTATTTGTATGTTGTTCTTATCATATTTTAGATCCTTATATCATTTTTTGCATTTAAACTAGTTAAATTGACAAACCACCAACTTTATTCACTGTTTGACCTACTTACTTAAATGGGTTAAACGGGTCACAAATGGGTTACACGTGTTATGTAGGTCTGGGTTAGGGTTGAGTTTGTTGACACGATTAATAAATGGGTCATGTTTGGGTAAAGGCTATACTAACCCGCCAATATGCAAACCCGAATAGGTTAACACGTACACGACTCGATTGCCACCCCTAATTTTATAGTATTGTTTTAATGTATGAATAAATATTTGGGTTTTGTCCGTACAGTAGCAACGTACTTTCAACTTTGTTCCATTTTAGTACGTGTACTTTTTTTTGTTCCACTTAATGTAACGTACTTTTGTGTTTTGTGCTACCTTGGTACGTGGTACTTTCTTTTACCGGATACAAACCTTTGTATCCTACGTGGACATGCCACGAAGGCATTCCACTTACAATATACGTTTTTTATACTCATTTATACCTTTTTCCCCAAATATTTCACACAAGAATAAACAAAAATCCCCTAAACCTAACCATCTAATTAACCCTAACCAATCTTCCCCAAGTCTTAAAATGTCTTCCTCATCATTTAATCGATTCCGTTGTGATCCACCACCTACCCATTGTGAATGTCTAGAACCAGTGATTCTACAAACCTCAAAAACAATTACTCATCCACTGAGACGATTCCTGGGATGCATAAATTACTCTAAAGTAAGTTAAAATATTATTTTTGTAATGGTACGGGTATTTGATTAGTTGTGTTTATTTTGTAGGGTTCAAAGTGTAAAACATTTGATTGGGTGGATCCTGATCTACCAAATGACTACTACAAACAAGAGGTTTTCAAATTGCTGAAAAAGGTTAAAGTTAATGAAAACAAGATGGATGAAGTGAAGTGCAGAATAATAGAAATAGAAATGTCTTTTGACTTTGAAAGGTCAACTATGCAGAAAAAAGTTTTGGGTCTGCAAATGGAGTTGAAAGAAATGAAATCAAGTGTAGGTTTTTATAGGAAGCTTGTTGTAACAATGTGTATGATTATTGTTATCTTGTTGCTAGCTAAGTGATCTTTGTAATGTGTTCATGGTGATAATGAAAAGTTTTTGTAATGTTAACTGCATATGGTGTGTTATTTCTTATTTTACTGCACATGGACCACACAGACACCATAAAGGCACATACATTATTGGTATTTCGGTGCACTCTTTTCCTGCAGATGGACCACACAGTTGTTGGGACAAACAAGAGACACAATAAACATCCATCTTGGATTCATTACTTCAATTGAAAATTTGTGGACATAAAGTCCACTATCCAAGATAAAGTTATAGATTCTAGTGCACATACAGTTAAGACAAACACATGCTAGATATTGTTTTTAAGTCTTCTAAATTACAAGACCCTAGACATTGTTTTTAAAGACCAACACATCTTAACTTCTAAGGTTCTCTCAAAACATCCTCCACATCCCATGCCTTATCAGAAGTTGAACCTGCACCATCTGCCCCAAACTGGAATGGTTTTCCTTTTTTTGCAATTCTCTCTAACTTTGCTCTTCTCCTCATGGTGAAACTGTTAACCAAACCAACTGCAATTGCATCATCAACCACCTTTGCAGAAGTATTTGCTGTACTTTGTTGGGTGGTGATGACGTACCCTATGATCAGGTCGAAGGACCCCCTTCGGCCTCAGTTGAATTTGCATTACGAAGACCCAAGCCTTTCTTCATAAGTCATTAGTGGCGTAAAACCATTCATCATTGACATGGTTACCAGTTGGGAATTCGCCAGCCGAAGGCCTATGCCTTTCGGTGTCTTCTCTTGAAGATGCCAAGACAAAGAAGAACCTTGACTTGGTCTTCCCCCACGTTCCCACTATTTCCTTAGCTTCCCCTCCAAGTACGAGATAGTGGGGATGAAGCCCTAGCCACAAATCAAGGGACGCCCCCATGATCTCCTAAACGTGTGCTAACACTCTCCAAGCTATTTTCTTCACCTATAAATAGGTTGGACGAGTCATTTCAATGGTATGTTCACTCAACACAGTATTTCACATACTCCATCTTATTTACAACACATATCACATACTTACTCTCACGCCGGAGGTGGTTCGCAGGGCCCAACCCCTGCGCAATCACTTAACGAAGTGTCTACTATTTCTTATTGCAGATTGGCTACAAGTTTGGCGCAAGCATATCACCCCTCATACCCTTCGATCGCCATCGAAGGCCTGGTCGTACGAATTATTGTACAATCAGTGGCGCCATCCGTGGGACCCGCTACTATTGGTCTCGTTATTCCAAACTTACACCCAGTAAATCACTCTCACTAGTTTCACGGCATGAATCAAGGAAGAGAGGATACACCCCCTCCGGGTTTCTCAACCTTGACACCAATCCTAGTCAATGATCCTAACAACCTTCCCAATATAACCGCATCCACCTTTACCACACGATCCCACCCTGAAATAACTCCCAACAACCATGCTTCAACCTCGGCTAACCCTGAACCGGTAATCAGTCCAGCATTTGTCGAAGCTAACATCGAAGCATTAGAATCTTTACTGAGGGCTCGAAGGAGGCAAGCTCGGAATGTGGAGATGCATAGGGAGTTAGAATACTCAAGCGATGAATATGACGAAGAGTTGGAAATGGAGGCTAGGCCCTTGGCTCCTGGGGCTACACGCTCAGTGCTAAGGATAGGGTCTCCGAGCAGTCGAAGGCCTAGTGGAAGGTCGGTTGGTTTTGAAGATGTTCCGGAGAGGGCTCCGACTAGAAGGGAAGGCACGATAGAAGGCTCCAATGGAAGGAGTCACCAAAGGGATACTACGGAGGTTAATTTGCCACCACTTTTGGCGGCTCATCTGGGAAGAACTAAGGCAGGAGTTCTGTTGCAGCCTTCTCACGCATCCGGCGTAGAAGGCAATCCATCTCAAATGAATGGGGGAGGAAATCTTCCTCCTCATGGTATGTACCCTCCTTTTCAGGCTCAATCTTACCCTCAAGGGGTTTATCCCCCACCTAATGGGCAGGCTAGCAACCCCAATTTTACTCAACCATACAGAAGCATGCCCTACAGGCAACCTATGGTATATCCTTCGTACCCTGTCGGAAGTCACC
Source organism: Chrysanthemum seticuspe (assembly GCA_019973895.1). Classification (NCBI taxonomy): domain Eukaryota; kingdom Viridiplantae; phylum Streptophyta; class Magnoliopsida; order Asterales; family Asteraceae; genus Chrysanthemum; species Chrysanthemum seticuspe. Next base: position 102,061,009 of record BPTQ01000006.1, read on the forward strand.
CACCTTATATACCTACTGCTTACCCTCAATATGTTAACCAAAACCCTGTTGGAATACCTCCAAATCATAACCCGTACAATGCTGCCCCTACCTACATGCCACCTTATAACTGCCTTTATTCGGAGCCCATGGGCTCCACAACACCCTTCGTAAGATGGATAGAAGACTACCCTTTTCCTGATGGGTTGAAAATGCCCGAACATATTGGCACTTATGATGGGAAGGGGGACCCGGATAACTTCTTACACATGTTCGAAGGGGCTATCAGAATGCAGAAGTGGGTTATGCCCGTTGCTTGCCACATGTTTACATATACCCTACGAGACTCTGCTCGTATATGGTGGAACGGGCAAAAACCAGGTAGCATTGTGAATTTGGATGATCTCAAGGCCAAATTCAGATCACATTTCAGCCAACAGAAAAAGTTTACAAGAACGCACCTAACAGTGCACAACATCAAGCAGAAGGAAAACGAGAGCACCAGGGCTTTCATTACCAGATACACCGATGACACCTTACAGATAATGGGCTTGCACGAAGACCAACGCATCTCAGGTTTCGTGCATGGCCTTCGAAACAGAAGTCTGGTTGAATTCCTCTCCACTGACCTTCCTGCAACTTATAAGGGTTTAGTGGAGAAGGCGTACACTTGGATCGAAGCCAAAGAAGTGTCTACCAACGGGGCTCCGGTCGAAAATAAAGAAAGTCACAGCAAGGCCCCGAAGCATCCTTCGTGGGAAGGGTCAAAGAACAGACACAAAGGAAGGGACAGGTTTACACCATACCATAAAAACATCAACCACGGTCTCTTGGCTAATCTGTCCAAATCTCCAAGGGAGATGCTAGCTACGGAAAAGGTTGCGAAGACCTTTGATCCTCCTCCTCGCTTGGCAAATAGAGGAAGGCCCAGAGATACTTCCAAATACTGCTACTTCCATGACGATTACGGGCACGACACCAACAATTGTAGAGAGCTCAAGAAACAGATAGAAGAGGCCGTGAAGTCCGGCCAATTGGGACATTTGGTGAAAGGTATAAAGAAAGGTAAAGAGAAGATCTCCGACACGCAGCTGGGGAAAGACACCACACCTACCGAAGCACCTATCCTCATGGTGTATAAGGATGATTCTGGTTTAAAGATAAAAGAAGCGGAGGAAGCACTATGCGGAGTAGGAGATGTCACTTTTCCTTCAATCACAGGGAAAGTTCTTTCAAATGACCCCGTGGTCATCAAGGTCTTGATCTCCAACAGAGAAGTAAACAGGGCCTACCTAGACTGTGGTAGCTCCTGTGAAGTGATCTACGAACGCTATTTTTTAAAGCTCAAGCCTTCGATAAGGTCGAAGAGAGTAGATTCGAAGGTACCCTTGGTAGGGTTCTCAGGGGAACACTCATGGCCCCTGGGAGAAGTCCCTCTAGAGGTTACGATTGGAGAAGGAAGGCTAAAAAGAACAGAAACTCTGGTTTTCACGATCGTAAGGTCTGAATCTCCCTATAACCTATTGATAGGGAGAACGGCAATGCAGAAGATGGGCATCGTTGTCTCCTCCATACATGCCGCGATTAAATTCCAAACACCTTTCGGTATTGGAACGGTTTTCTCCAGCTACAACGTGAAGAAGCCTACGGAAGTAGGCAAAAGGATCAAACAGGTTTCGGAAGAGCCTCCGAAAGATGTTCTCAGTTGCACTGACGCTGAAGAACGCATTGTAGTAAATGATCTCTATCATGATAAAACGGTGGTAATCGGAAAGCAGCTCCCAACCTCCTTTAAAGCAGAATTGGAAAAGGTACTATGGGCCAATGCAGATGTCTTCGCATGGACCTACTCTGACATGATGGGGGTCCCCAGAACTCTCACCATAGACGGAAAGCCTTTCGGCACTGAACACAAGCTCAATGAGTTCAAACATATTGAACCTATCAAGCAAAAGCGTCGAAGCCTGGCTCCTGAAAAAAATGTCGCCGCATGCAAAGAAGTAGATGAGCTCGTAGCAGCAGGCATACTCAGGGAGGTGAAGTATCAAACTTGGGTAGCCAACCCGGTGATGGCCAAGAAGCATGATGGAGGGTGGCGAATGTGCGTGGACTTCACGGATATTAACAAAGCCTGTCCGAAGGACTGCTATCCACTGCCAGAAATTGACTGGAAAGTAGAATCCTTGTCAGGGTTTCGGTTGAAGTGTTTTCTGGACGCTTATAATGGTTACCATCAGATAAAAATGGCGGAAGAGGACGAAGAGAAGACAACCTTTTTTACAGGAAAAGGCGTTTATTGTTACAAAAAGATGCCTTTTGGTTTGAAAAATGCAGGTGCCACCTACCAACGTTTAGTGGACAAAGCCTTCCACAAGCAGATAGGTAGGAATCTAGAGGCGTACGTAGACGATATGGTTATCAAGAGTAGAATGGAGGAGGACATGCTCTTCGACATCAAGGAAACCTTCGACCAGCTTCGCGCCATTAACATGAAGTTAAACCCCAAGAAATGTTCCTTCGGTGTAGAAGAAGGACAATTCTTGGGACATCTGATCACCAAGCAAGGTATTAAGGCCAATCCTTCGAAGGTTAAGGCCATCACGGATTTGCAGCCTCCTAAGTCCCTAAAGAAAGTGCAAAGTCTGAACGGAAAGCTAGCAGCCCTCAGCAGGTTCTTATCGAAGGGTGCAGACAGATCTTTGCCGTTCTTCAAGACACTCAAAGGATGCACGGATAAAAAGATGTTTCAGTGGAGTTCGGATGCAGAAGCTGCCTTCCAAAAGCTCAAGGATTTCATGGCTATTCTACCTACACTTACTGCCTCAATCAAAGGCGAAGTGTTGTTTATGTATATCGCAGCCTCCTTCGAAAGCATCAGCGCTGTGTTATTGGCAGAAAGGGAGAAGAAGAAAATCCCTATCTACTTCGTTAGTAGGGTTCTACAGGGAGCTGAGCTAAATTATCCAGCATTGGAGAAGCTAATTTTGGCCTTGGTCCATGCTGCGAGACGCCTTCGAAGGTACTTCCAAGCTCACCCCATAACCGTACTTACTAACAAACCCATTAAGCAGATACTCTCGAAGCCGGAGAAATCTGGAATGATAGCTAAATGGGCTATCGAGCTAGGAGAGCACGAAATTGAATACAAGGGTAGAAACTCGGTCAAAGGGCAAATATTGGCAGACTTCTTAGCAGAAACACCCTCCGAACCAAAGCAAGACACAAAGGTTGCTGAAAAGAAGCCTGATAAGGCGGTCGAAGGGTGGAAACTTTATACTGACGGAGCCTCCAGCTCCGACGGTTCTGGCGCAGGTCTCATGCTTGTTGACCCCAAAGGGAAGGAGTACCCTTATGCACTCCGCTTTGAATTCGATGCTACTAACAATGAAGCAGAGTACGAAGCCTTGCTAGCAGGCCTCTGATTGGCTAAGGACATGGAGGTAGAAGACTTGGCTATTTTCGTTGACTCGCAACTGGTAGCCAACCAGATAAAAGGCTCCTACGAGGCGAGACAACCTGTGATCAAACAATACCTGGATAAGGCCAAGGAAATGCTCGAAGGGTTTACATCCTACAACATAGAGCATGTTCGGAGAAATCAAAACAAGAAGGCGGACGCACTTAGCAAACTGGCATCAATGGCATTTGCTCATTTAACTAAAGAAGTTCTGGTCGAAGTGTTGGCAGATAGGTCCATCGTTCGAAAGGAGGTGTCTGACGTAATACAGGAGGAAGACTCAAATTGGATGACTCCAATTAGAGAATATCTAATAAGTGGTATACTGCCGGAGGATCAGAAATTAGCTCGAAAGGTCCGCATCAAAGCACCACAGTACCGAATCATGGGGAACTATCTATACCGAAGATCCTTTTTGTCTCCATGGCTTCGTTGTGCAGGACCTAGGCAAGCCGCCAACATCATTCAAGAAGTGCATGAAGGATCATGCGGGCTTCACGCAGGACCCCGCTCCGTTGTTTCTAAAATCATGAGGATCGGATATTACTGGCCTTCGATGCATAGGGACGCTGTCGAAATCATTCAGAAGTGTGAAGCCTGTCAAGTTCACTCAAGGGTTCCAAGGCTACCAAAACAAGATATGACCTCTGTGACGTCCGCATGGCCCTTCAGCCAATGGGGGATAGACATCGTAGGTCCTCTGCCAATTGCTCCAGGAGGAGTAAAGTTCTCGGTCGTAGCCATCGACTACTTCACTAAATGGGTGGAAGCGAAGCCTTTGGCATCCATCACAGGAAGGCACATGGAAACGTTTGTGTGGGAACATATTATACGTCGGTTCGGAGTACCTCACATCATCATTTCAGATAATGGGAAGCAGTTCGCCGAAGGGGTATTCCCAGTGTTTTGCAGAGGCCTGAATATCAAACAATCCTTCACTTCCGTCTACCATCCTCAAGGTAACGGACAAGTAGAAGTTACTAATAGAGACATCATCCAAGGAATAGAACAAAGGCTGGGATACAGTCACCACAGTTGGGTAGATGAACTACCTCAAGTACTTTGGGCTCACAGAACGCATACAAAGTCAAGTCATGGGGAGACGCCTTTTAGCTTGACATATGGCACGGAAGCTGTCATCCCTTCGGAAGCAAGTGTCGAAACAGAAAGGGTCATGAACTTCGAAGCTGCAGACAACGAAGAAATACTCCGTAGCAACCTAGACCTACTCGAAGAACGAAGGGAAATAGCCTCAATCAGGGAGGCTATCCATAAGCAAAAAGTCGAAAAATACTACAACAGTCGGGTTCGGCCTTCGACCTTCAAACCAGGAGAATACGTCCTCCGACTCAATAGCGCAAGTAAAGCTGAGTACCAGGGTAAACTAGGACCTACATGGGAAGGGCCCTACGTTATTAAGGAAGCATATGGAAACGGAGCCTACAAGCTGGAAACCCTTGATGGAGACGCTATTGATAGAACTTGGAATGGCACTACCCTTCGTAAGTTCTACGTATGAAACTTACAATGTCTAAAGACATTTTTTATTTTGCTTTCAATCAATGTATTTGCATTCTTCTCACCTGGGGAAAGAAGCATTAATGGTAGGCGTCTAGTATTCATTTCTTAAAATGATGTAATCCTCCCTACCCACTTAATGATATAACGCATTTCCCTCAAATCTCTTGTTTCGTTCAATACAACAAAGATTTGTCCACCAAGTCACTTTATAAGTTTCAATGTCGAAGGGATGTACAAAGACTAACAACATGTCTTGCTCATATGCATAACATCCACCTCAACTTCACATTAACTTTCCTATATGGCCTTAAGGTATTTTAAGCCTTTCGCTGCCCAAAGGACTAAGATGGAGTGGGTCGCAACCCACTGTCAGTAGTCAAATTATACGATTGCTAATATTCTTGGTGAAGTAACTACACACAATGAGGCTATGCATCTACCATACGCCTTAGGTTGTAAAAAAAAATTACGCAAGTAAAATAAAAAGAGAAGAATCACACATGGCAAAATGCAAGCCCTAGTGGCTTTAATGTAGATTAATGACTAGTTTAACTAGTCTAAACAGGCCGTAGCCTTAACGATCCAACCAAGCAAAACATTGTCTTAGGCCGTAGCCTACATCACACACACCAAATGTTAATTGTTTCATCAGGCACAAAGCCTAGAAAGGAACACAGACAAATTGTTTTAAACAGGGTACATACTACCCTGGGGATCAAATTACAACCACATGGTTGCCTTCATCAAAATTTGGAATGAGTGGGATCAGCTAAACCTGGGGAGGGAGCCTTGGGTGACGGAGTCTTCTTAGAAGGAGACGGAGACTGGACTTTCCTTGGCTTCTTGGCCAGCAAGTCCTCAATAGAGGCCGCTGGGTCCTTCGTCACATCTGTAAGGAAAGGGAACTCTAAAGCAGTTAAGTGATTACCTGCATTATCATACTCTTTCTCATGAGTTGCCCTGTAGTAAGGAACTTCCTCCAGCTTCACCGGTTCCTCCGTCGCAGCTATCTCCTCCAAAGTGGTACACTTGCCATGGAATATGGCCGCATTCACCAGGTTCCCAATTGAAATCCCTACATCATCGCTATGGTAAAGTTCCATAGCAACGTAGGGGATGACCTTGGTTACCAAGTCCACCTTATCCTTCTTCAGCATCTTCAGACGAAGGTTTAACCCATCTACCTTTTCTCTGAGCTTGATCTCTTGGTCCAACAGCTTCGCTCTCTCTCCTTCGAGGCCTCCACACTTGGATGAAAGAACATATATCTGCTCTTTATAGCCTACGACCTTTGAGCCTTCGATAGTTAGCCTGCTGCATTCAGCCTCGCTCGTTGCCAGTTGACCTTTGAGCTTTTCATTCTCAGCTCTGAGATCTTGCACCAAGGGGTTCTTGTCAAAATCCTCCAAGGCATCCTCACACTTCTTCTCCAGGTCTGCATACTTCTGATCCCTAGCCTTCTCCCTTCTCAGCATAACATCCATTTCTTCTTGAGCTTTGGTGACAGTACGGAGCATCTCCCTTGTCCTAGCATTGAGTTGGTTGTCTAGCATGCACTGTCGGACATAACTTTTGTCATGAAGGTCGCAGAGCCTTTCTATGGACATGTTGTCCATCACCCCTTTCCACTTGGGTGGGATTACATGGCCCACGAGTTGGTGACAAGCTAGGGGAGAGGGAAGTTCTTTCATATCAGGAAGTCCTACAGCATATATAAATTTTTTAACATATTATTAATGTTATCTAATTTTTTGTTACAGGCAAGAAACATTACCATGGATATCATCACCGTTGGGCCCTTCGATGGCTGGAAATTCCACAACCTTACCCTGGGCACTCTTTTGCCGGGTAGTTCGAGAGGGAGGAGTAGGTAGGATAAGCTTCCTCTTCGAAGCGGACTTCACAGCTTTTGCACTGGTACCTTTCCTGCTTCGAACCCTCTCACCAATGCCGGAGGGTCCTACGATGGCCAACTTTCCTTCGGAGACTGGTTCATCAGAATCAACAACATTCTCCACAAGTTGGTCTTCCACATCTATGGGTTCCTTTGACGGAGGAGCAGAGGATACAGGTTCGATGGGCTGGGCTTCCACATCATTGTCATTTATTGACACTGACGGAGAGCCCACGCCATAGCTCGTCTCTTGGGGATTCTTTGGAATGAAGCTCACCTCCTTTGCACCACCAGCTACCACAAAGTTTCTGAATGACATTTCTGCACGAAGGAGCAAATAAGATAAATATCAGAAAGATAAGTTTTTATTTCTTATTTTAATCAAAAAAATACATACTTTCTCCATCACAAATAATCTCAGGTACCAAAGGAGATCCCTCCAATCTTTCAGCAATGCCAGCCATGAAAAGAATTGGCTCAGGGAATGTTTGGCAATCAGCTGGATGACGAGCCAAACGCTGATACAAAGGATTCCTTCTCACAGTATAAGGCAAGGGATCGTTGAACCTTTTTTCGTCATATTGAAATTCTGGATTTAACAATGCAGGGTAGGTCGGAGGGATAATGGTGTTTTGGATGTAAAAGAATTTTCCTTTCCAGTTCCTGATGTTCGTAAACGGCCTATCTATGAGAATGGGCACATCCCTTTCACCCCTCTTAGCCAAGGTCAACTGATGAGTGTCTAAATACTCATCATTTTTGTACCATTTAAACTGCAAAAACATCTGAAAACACTCAGAAATGCATCAAAATGATAAAAATATCACAAATAAGTGTTTTATGTGTTTTAAATGCAAAAATATCAAAATCTGGTGAAAAACGTATCAAGTTTGCATAATTGGCAGTTTTAGTCCCCCAAGTTTCAAAAGTTGTCAAAAACAGTCCCTGGTAAAACCAAATAAAGAAAAATGTTATTCAAGGTCCCTGAATTATTCTAACTTGTCAAAAATGGTCCTTGAATAAATCTTTTGTTAAATGGCAGAAAAGGTCCCTGAACTTTCATAAAATGTCAAGTTTGGTCCCTGGAAAATTGAAAATGTCAAAACTAGTCCTTGTACTATTGGAAATTGTCAAAATTGGTCCTTGTGACAACTTTGGAGAAATGACAGTAATGGTCCCTCTAGTTTGGCAAAATTGCAAAGTTAGTCCTTGTTATATTAAACCAAACCTTGACCCTTTCCCATTTTTGACCCCTGCCATATACTGCTTTTGACCCCTGCCTTAACCCTTGACCTCCCCTTTTTGACCCCTTGGTCAAATCATCAGTCAAACCTCACCTTTTGCCGCCCACTGTGTTTCTTCCCCATCCAATTGCCCTGCAACACCTCTCACCCCTCTCCCATCATCCCTGCAACCCTTATCCCTTCCACTCTCACCCACATAATCATCACACCTCTCACCCCCCCCCCCTAGTTGCAGTCTAAAAGTCAACAGAGGTCAAAAACCCCTTTCCCGCCAAAATTGGAAAAGTGGCCAAAACGACTTCTACTCTCCCATTGGCTCTCAAATGAGGTGGGATGTGCTCAGAAACATGTGGCAAGACTTTTTGAGTATAAAAGAAGGAAGAAGAAGCAAGGGAAAAGGGGTAGTTAGTTTTTTAATTTTTCCTTAATGTCGTTTTTTAAAATTAATGTTTTAGTTTAAAGCAAATGTTGTAATTTCAGTTTGTATGTATCATAATTAAGTTAACAAACCTTTGTAATGTGTTTTTGAGTTTTCAATCCAAGTTTTAGATAAATTCCATGTTTCATGTTACTGTTGCAAATTTCATTCTCAAATTCTTTTGTTTAAGCTTTCAGTAGCTTGTATTTAATCTCAAACAAGCTTGTATAAGCTTATGATAGCTTTGTATAAGCTTACATTCAAGGTTTAAGTCATTTTGGTACTTGGTCAAAGAAAGTCAATGGGGCAGTGAAACTTTGGTTCAAGCAGCTTGGTAATGGATAATGGGAGATGCAGTGGTGATGTTGGGTTGAAAAAGGTTAGGGTAGTGTAGGATTGGGTTTGGCCATAGCCTGCAATAAGCTGGATCCATGTGAGTTGGCATTTCACTTTTCAATCTCAATCCATTTGCATTTTATGCTTGTCTGTTTATCTGTGGTCATTATTAGTTTAAATGTGCTTATTTAGTTGTATTTAGATCAATCAAACTCAGTTTGATTAATGATATATGATAGTTCAGTGTTTAGCTTATTTTATTTGCAAAACAGTTGTCTATAGTGGTGTTTGGATCAGCTGTTTAAGCTGTTTTTAAGGATTGTTCAAGAGTTGATTCTTGTTGTTTAATGTTTGTGTAGTCCTAATTGACTCATTTGAGTCAGTTTCTTGTGCCTGCACTTGCTCCAAAGTCAAATTACATCTCCACTGTCTTTAATGCTTAACTGTTGAAATATTTGCAAATCAAAATCTTGTTTTGTGTTTAAATTTCATAGAACTAGATTGCATTAGCTTCATTTCATCCATAAACATCATATTCAGTCCTCAAAATTGATCCAGACCTCAAATTAGTCAACCTTTCAGTATTGCTTAAAAAGTCAAATTGCATAAAAATCCAGTTTTGAGCCCAACTAGGGTGATTTTTATTGGGCTCATTTTTGAGTCAAATTCAATGAAACTTATGGGTTTTAAAAGTTCAACTGGTCTAGTTTATTGTCATCGTTTTTGTAAAATTTTGTTAATTTTCTATAAGCCCCAAATAGGCTTGTGATTATGGACTTATCTGCCCTGTGCAGGGCAGTAAGTTTGCACAGGTTTTGGCAGATCTTGCAGATCTTGCCATGAGCTCATTTGAGCTTGTCCAGGGCTCTTACTTGGTTCATAAGTAGTTGGCTAGGTCTAGAATAGGATCCCCTATCTGGTTTTTAATTTCTAGCTTATGTGATAGCTTATTCATAGGTTGCAAATTGGCACCAGAAACTGTTTTTAACCAAAAGCTCATTTCAGCAAATCTATGCAATTTGCCAATCCAGAGGTTATAGCTTGTTGATTCTAGTTGCATTTGGTCACTTTTAGCATATTTTAGCTTGTGTATCAGTTTGGTGCTTGTTTTGTTCCATTTGCTTATTCAAAGTGCTTATTTATAAGCACTTGGCACATCAGTTTCAAATTCCTCCACATAAGCCCTTGTTTTTCCATTTTTCCTAGATTCCTCATAATATTTTAGAGTTTTCCTAAAATTTTCATATTTTTCCAAGCTTGTTTGCTATTTTTCTTAATTTAAATTAGTTTTTAAGCATTTTTAATTAGCATTTAAATCAAAAAATTAAGAAAAGTTTCAAAAAAATAATTTTTCATTTTTCTTAAGTTAAGATAAATACAAAAAAGTCAAAAAAATATTTTTCTAGATTTTTCTTAGTTAAATTTGTATTTTTAAGTAATTTAAGTAGTTTTAAATAGTTTTTAATTCATAGAAAATACAAAAATAATCAGAAAAATATAAAAATAGTTTTGAAAATTCTCTTTTGTTATTTTAGATTTTTCTAAGTCATAGTTTTATTTTTCTAGCTTTATTTCACATTTTATTGTATTTTAGGTTATTATTAAATAGTTAAAATTAGTTTTTAATTAATAATAATTAATTAAATAGTTATAAAAATAATTTTATTTTTCTATAAATTTTCTTTTATCATTAGGTTTGTAAAAATGTCATTTTCATATTTTTAGGATTTATATTGTGTAAGTTTCACTTTTTATTTTGTACGCTACGTAGTTTTTAATTCAGTTTTTATAAAAACATAAAATCAAAAACAACATTTTGCAAATAGTGATAGCGTTTATTTAATATTTCTTATCTTTTTAATTTCCTTTAATTTGCATTTAAGCCCCTGTAGTTTATGGGCTTTTCCTTAGTTATAATCATATTCAAATCTCTTTTCCCGTTCAAATCTCTCGATCACTACACGTTTGGCTATTCTCGCACAGCTCGTTGGGACTTAACGACCTGGGGAAACACTATACTCTCCTGATCTTCATTGCATTTGTGCTTAAACTGTTTTAAGTTTGTTACGGTCGGTCATTCACAAGTGGCAGGCTTGAGTGATAAAACTTGACGGTTTTGCACGGATCATCAACCAATCTCCTCCAGGGTATAAATTCAGAAAACCCCTAAGCACAGTCAATCATGGTTCAAACTCATAAGCTTTTCACATCACAATGTATGTCGTAAGCTTGGCTAGGCCAAAAGGGTTGAACCTAGAAATGTGTACCTCATAGTACTGGAGGATTTCTAAAATCAAAGGGTGCAACGGTATCCTAAGGTTGGAGGTGGTGAATGCATGGGTATACTTGCCTACATAGTTTTCGGGGGCATCAAATATCCCTTGATTTCTACTAGGTAACATGATTTTATGTTCTTTTGGAATTGAGTAATCGGTGAGGAACGCTTTGAGCTCCTCCCTCGTCAAGGTGCAACCTTGTTGTTTGATTACAAATTTTTTATTTGTAGACATTGATCCTTCTAAAATCCACAATAAAGTATTTGAAAACAGATACGAAGGAACACTTTACCTTGTTTGATCGAAAGCTTGATCGGAAGAGGTTTTAGTAGGTGAAAAACTTGGGCGTGAGATAAAATTATGTTAGGGTTTTACTGTTTTTTAACTTTATATACCCCCACATATGTTAAATCTCGGCCCTACACGTGTCCTGACTTATCCCCTTACCACCGGATTTCAAACCTTTTTTAAATTTTGAAATGACATTTTCTTTTATCGAGGAAAAGGGAGTGGTTAGGATAAGTGTTTGCATTAATTACGGTCAATAAGTACAAGACTTTTCATCTTCGTTTGTTTTTTGTGACGAAGAGGAGGTTTCGTTTCTATTTCTGAGTCGTAAGCAATATTTCTTGTTCGTACATATCACTTTCGACTGGGGGGCTTGATGACGTACCCTCCGATCAGGTCGAAGGACCCCCCTTCGGCCTCAGTCGAATTTGCATTACGAAGACCCAAGCCTTTCTTCATAAGTCATTGGTGGCGTAAAACCATTCATCATTGACATGGTTACCAGTTGGGAATTCGCCAACCGGAGGCCTATGCCCTTCGGTGTCTTCTCTTGAAGATGCCAAGACAAAGAAGAACCTTGACTTGGTCTTCCCCCACGTTCCCACTATTTCCTTAGCTTCCCCGCCAAGTCCGAGATAGTGGGGATGAAGCCCTAGCGGTTACCACAAATCAGGGGACTCCCCCCATGATCTCCTAAACGTGTGCTAACACTCTCCAAGCTATTTTCTTCACCTATAAATAGGTTGGACGAGTCATTTCAATGGTATGTTCACTCAACACAGTATTTCACATACTCCATATTATTTACAACACATATCACATACTTACTCTCACGCCGGAGGTGGTTCGCAGGGCCCAACCCCTGCGCAATCACTTAACGAAGTGTCTACTATTTCTTATTGCAGATTGGCTACAAGTTTGGCGCAAGCATATCACCCCCCATACCCTTCGATCGCCATCGAAGGCCTGGTCGTACGAATTATTGTACAATCAGGTGGGAATGTCATCACCCTAGCCTTCTTGATCTTCAGTGACTGTTCCTTCTGTTTCTTGGGTGGGAATGTCATCACCCTGCAAATACATAAGGGGTAAGTATAAGTCATTATGCATCAGTTGGATCTACATAAGGGGTAAGTATAAGTCATTATGCATTAATACCTAATGTACGACACCACTTGGTCCTGCATCAGTTGGATCTGCATTAATTGGATCTGCATCAGTTGGATCTGCATCCATTGGGTCTGCACAACTTGGTCCTGCATCATTTGGGAACACAAAGCTAGATCCAGCCTTCTTTCTTCCTGGTTTTCTCTTTTCCTTAGCTGGTTTTGGCTATTTCTCTTTTTTGCAACTTTTTTTGTTATGGCCCTTTTCCCAACAGTTCTGACAGGTCATCATTCTACCACTTCTGCTAATTTCATTGACCCTTTATGTGACATGCTTAATTCTTAGTTTCCTAGGCCTTCCTGGCATCTTCCTAAGGATTGGTGGTGTAACGCCCCGACCCGCCAAGGGTAAAGGAATCACAAGTAATGGTGTCATATCAAAGCAAAACATAAATAACCAAAAGAAGTCTTAATCATAAATGCGGAAATAATCCAAGTCAAACGACTTCAATACATAGGTCCCAGCGGAAACATAATAAACCTCAACATAATATTCGAAATAAATAAGTCTAAAATGGCATCATAAGAAATCAAAGCTAAAATCTCTAAGGTAAGTCCACTCAAGCACTCATCCCAAAGCAACCCAGCTTCCAATGCTTAGATACCTGCCGCGGAAAAAAAGAAAAGTGCGGCTGAGCTTCAAAAGCCCAGTGAACAGATATGAAAGCAAAAGCGAATACTAAACGATATCGAATACGAAATAAAGTGAATGAGCGATAGCAAAATCATAATCATTTTCAAAGTATAAATCATAATGTTCAAAATAAAGTTTATAGTCAACTACCACGAGCCCAGAAACATATATCAGATCATATTCATATTCACATAAGGCAACATTTGTAGGGGAGACCTACCAGAGTTATGAAGGACGTGCATGCACGCAGCATCAATCATCAGATAACAGATAACATATAACAGATAACAGATCTAGGATGCATCCATACGCCCCTTCCTACATATTCACAAATATGCTTCACCATCCAGAGACGTGGCAGAACATCACTCTACTGCCCTAGAGTCATATCAGAGGTGCATCACTGATACGGACATGGAACCCTCATGACTAGTTAAATATTTGGCTCGGGTGTCAAACTATCTTAGGTCAAATCAGAATGTCATAACTGACACAGATCATATTTTATCAGAAAATCATTCATATTTCCAAAATCATAGTTTTCATATCAGATAGTTCAAAATCAGATGTTTCATAATTCAGAAATCAGAGTTCAGATAAGCAATAGCTCAACAAATCAGATTTGGGATTCATAGCAAAGGCTTAGGAAACCCTAATACGAAAGAAAACGTTAAAAGGAAACCTCTACTGAAAAGGTCAGAATATATGTACCTTATTCCAACGCAAATGATCAAAAAGCAGAAAGACGAAAGGCAAAGGATTACTCCCTCTTCACAGAACCTATAGACATTAACGGTCGTCCATGTTATTTATGATTCCATAATCGTCAAAATGATCTTTTAATATTTGGTGTTCATAATTAATGATCTTCATACTTTAGGGTTTTATTAAATGAGACTTAAGTATTTTATAATTAACGTTGTAGATTAGGGTTCGTTAAGTCATTTATTAAAGTCTAGGGTTAAATGTGAAAATAGCTTATAAGTCATAACTCACGCATGAAATAACGAATTACTATATTTAGCTCAAACCCTAATCGACTCTCATTTATGTTCTAGGGTTTTCTTATTCTTTACTATCTCATTAATATGCATTTACTTTACATGTTACGTCTTAATGACTCGCTTCTTAACCTAACTCATAATGATAACAATCTTTCCTTTTACACTTTACCATGCACGTTTATGATTTCATGTGACCGCAAGTTATTAGGGTTTGGTATACTTTATTCGGTTCCCATATTTAACCCAGGGTTTATGTTTACGTGACCCTTACTTGTTTATTACACGTTCAAAACTCATGTATAGATGTTCGGTTCAAATAAGGGTTTCGGCTAGCAAGTTATACGCAAGTCCTAGCTCATCTAAACATGTTACATATTCAAGTTATTAAGTTTTATACCTTATTCGAATACACATATGGTTCGGTCCAACCTCATGCATGGTTCGGCCTAGTTCAACTCGACACAACCATGACCCGATTCAATAATACTTATCACGTTACATGTTCCTTACTAGTTATAAAGTCTAATCTTTATGGTTTGCCCTTGTTTTGGTTTACACGGCTCGGCACAAACAAAAGAAAACAAAACTCGACCAAACAAAATATAACTCGACATATACATGCAAGGTACGTTAAAGGAAGTCGCATAAACGTTATACCTTAGCTCGTTTGAAGCAAAATCTCGACACCAAGGGGGTGTATGAGTCTCGGCCGAACAAGAAGAAAGAAAAAAGAGAGGCAAAGCAAACTAGGGTTTCACTTTTGATATTATGTGTTGTATTTATAGTTGTAGTATTTAGTTTAGGTTTAGGAGGGGTTGGGTTTGGGTTGGCTTTGGGTCCAACCGAGCTCAAAGGCTCGCCCACAATGGGCTTCGGCCCTTGATCTCACGAACACAAAACAAACGCCCCTCTTGGGCTTCTCTTGGTCCTCGGCTTGGCGCAACACAAACAAAACAAACGAGCCCATCCAACAAATGAACGGCCCAACATATAAGCGAAACGTTTAAGTCCTTCGTCGTACTAAAGTCGTTCACGTAATAATATTCGTTAAGTTTTATTTATTAGGTTTTTAATGTCGATCATTTTATAAACGGGTTTTACGTATTTTATTATTCTTGGTTCCAAGGGTATTTTCGTCTTTATATATGTTTTAGATTTTCGGGTTTTATAGGTGGCAAAGGAGCCTCATCAGAAGTACAAGGCCACATAGATGAGCCACCAACTGGCCTAATGTAATATCTATAAGCATTTACCCACATCCTTTTAGAGTACCAAGCACTAACCCCTAAGACTGGATCTGTTTTCAGGAAACCAAATGCTGCTACAACATGAACACATGGAACACCACTCAAATCCCACCATTTACAGGTACACTCCCTTTTCTCCATGTTAACACCAAATGACTCATCACCCTTCCTTACATCAGTATTGATTATCACCACAGGGATAGACTGCCCAGAATCTTTGGATATCTTTCAAATGCTCTATTTCTTTCCTAACTGATGGTGTAATGTTGTCTACTAGGTTATATGCTAAGTTATGCATGCTATATAACCTTTGCATCAAATAAACTCTTATTTCTTCTAACATTGTAATTATAGGCTTACCTCTTGCAATCCTTATGGCATTGTGATAGGATTCTAAAATTCCATTCTCATAGGCTGCACATCCTCTGTCCATCTTGAAGAAAGCCCTAGCCCAGCTATTGGGATTCCTATCTACAAGCCACTGTTTTGCCTCTGGATCAATGTTCCCAATTAAATTCATCTTGGAGTAGAACTGAAACTGTAGAGTTGTTGATGCAGCACCCCAAAACAAGCTTTTGTAATGCAGGTTGTTCCATTTCTTCTTAAAGTTGGCATAAATGTGCCTGGCACATAGCATGTGTTCTGCATTGGGCAACATCTTTCTGACAGCCTCCATCAATCCCTGTTGCATAATTATATTTGTTAGTGTATATCAATTATATTTGTTAGTGTATACCAACTAAAGTGTACAAAATGAACAATGAAATTATACCTTGTGACCATCTGAAAGGATAGTCATGTACAACCCAGGTCCAAGTTTGAGATCCTCACAAATACAGGCCAAAAACCATTCCCAATTATCTATGTTCTCAATGTTCACCACAGCCCAAGCTATGGGATACATTTGGTTGTTAGCGTCTCTACCCATAGCTGTCAACAACTCACCTATGCATGTGCCTTTCAGAAAACATCCATCAAGTCCAATAAATCTCCTACACCCTGCACTCCACCCATCTTTCATAGCCTTGAAACAGATATACATCTTTTTGAAGTGGATGTTTCCATTGTCTTGCTCATCTACTTGAAGATGGACTGTTGAACCAGGATTGGTGTTCAAAATTTGGTGCCTATAATCCCACAATCTGCTATAATGTTCTATGAGCCCACCTTCATGATCAAATAAGGCCCTTTGCTTTGCCCACTGACCCACACTAACATTTATCAAATATTTCTTTTTTATTTGTTCTTGGATACTCCTACAAGTAATAGTAGGATCCTGAATCACTTTTTGAGCAAACTGCTTGGCTATCCATTTAAATGTCACCAATGCCCCTAAGTCAAAGTTCCTAGAGCAACAATGTTGGGGAATCAATGTCTTGATCTGAAAACAGGTTCCATCTTGTGCCCAAGAAGCCCAAAGCCTGAATGTGCAACCATCTTTTGTCACCTTTGCAGATATTTTTTTTTCTTTTCTTTGTTGGTGTCTGAGTCTCTGCACACTTGGTTTTTCCTTTCTTGGGTGTCTCAATCTGCACACCCTTGTTCTTTCCTTTCTTTGGTGTCTCAATCTGCACACCCTTGTTCTTTCCTTTCTTTGATGTCTCACTTTTCCTAAGTTTGTGACCACCACTTCTACCTTCTACAACATCTCTACCACACAAAACCATCAAACTTCTATAATCATTTCTCCTGTACCAAAGCTGGTATCCATTGGCCACACCATAATTGGTCAAACACTCTTTTAGGTGATCTGGGTGTTCAAACCTAAGACCTAATGTTGGTTTCATTTCATTCCATGGAAGTTTAGGGTCAAACTCAGGATAAACTACACCAGGAACAATCTTATACTTTTTGTCTACATCTTCATCATCACTATCTATGTCTAACTCCTGACCACTAGGTTGGCTACCTTCACCACTATCAGATTTGTCACCAAAATCACTTATAAAAGTCCCATTGCATAATTTGTTCAAAAAAGGATCATTAGTGGACCTATTTTGTATCACTACATCATCTTCCCCTACAAAATCACTAGGACCATAGGGTTGTATATCTTCCATCTCACCAACATCAGACAACTCATCATTCTCTTCTATCTGGGACTGAGTCCAATGCTTTAGGTCATACCCATGATGTTCAATATAAATATCAATTACTTTTTGATTCTTAAAACCTAGACCAATACAGTTTGCTAAGTCTGAATCATCCTTAATCTCAATTAATCAATTACTGAGTTCTTTACCAGGAGCAAGAAAGAAAATACCTTTAACGGGGTACATACATGCACCTTTTAGATGCTTTGTCAGCCCAATAACTGTCATACCTTCAAATTCCAAGTCTTTTATTGTAGATACGTCTCCTTCGTGATACATTAGATGTGATGGAACGAACGTCCCATCATGTTGGAAATTCACTGTTAAACGCATTTTGATTGATCAACTGTGATTAATTATTTGATTGTTTACATGAGATCTAGGGTTAGGGTTTATAATTGAAAATGGGGAAATGTTTCGTGTGTGTGTGTTTTTTGAGTTAACCGGTAAAAAAATACACGTAAAACCCATTTTGTCAAAAAAAAAAAAAAAAAAAAAAAAAACCACGTAGACATTTAACCGGTAAAACTCATTTCTTAACCGGTAGCCTGTACTTTGACGTACTAAAATGGAACAAAACACAAAAGTACGTTATATTCAGTGGAACAAAAAAAAGTACAAGTACTAAAATGGAACAAAGTTGAAAGTACGTTGCTATTGAACATACAAAACTCTAAATATTTTTAATTTCGTACGTGTACGTTTTTAGTTTCGTACAATTGCATTTGAGTTTACGTTCACATCTGCGTTTTTAATTTATAAATAATTAAATAAAAATGGGATGTATGGTGACTGAAAGTGACCAAAATGAATGTATGATGAATGGGAGTGAGTGAAATTAAATTGAGAGAAAAAAGGTGACGGTGAGTGGGTGCTTACCACTACTTCTAGTCTAAGTTTTTATGTGACTCATTTTAGTAGATCAAATATGTGTTTAAATTACTTTGAATCGTATATTCTACTCTTCTTATGATATTTTCGTTCTCACTAGTTACAACCATAACCATAAGTTAAAACAGTCTTAAACTACTCAAATGACTCATGCATTGTTTTTATGAAGATAACCTGCATTACCATTATACAAAATCAACAAGCAACCCAATAAATAAGGGAGGGTACTAAAAAAGATATCCCAAAATTAAATCCTTGTTTAATTCACCAACCACAAAGATACGATGATGAAATAAGGGTTGTGTTAATATATGTTTTGTTTAAGCATTCTAAATTTATAAAAATGATAATCAATGAACTCATATAATTTATAATCATATACTTTTAATGATAATTATATAATATGAAATTATGAATGCTTACACAAAAACCATCGGCTTGTGTTTAGTAAAACTCTGAAAATAAAACCCCGAACTTTGTTTTTTAAAATTTAATACTCAATAAATCAATTTGTTGAGAATTATTCCAACAGTATCTGAAACATTCTTCCAATAGAATTTCGACAAATTCAGATTCTAATACATGTCATCAACTAACTAGTAACTACATACCTTCCATATCTCCAAACTCCAATAAACAGTTGACTTCATAAGAGAACCTTAGTTTAATAGTTTTTGAAACAAAATATATTTGAAAAAATACATCAAACATGAATACACGTTACATACAAAGCTACTTGACTTTAATTTTTAAAAGCAACTATACTTATAAAATACTATTAACGAGACTGTCACTGGTCCGCCGCGTTGCGGGCGGGCGAATTTTTTAGCCGAGGTGATTGTGCATTAATAAATAGTAATATAATCATTTTTTTTTTTTTTTTTTTTTGGGTACTTTTTTAGCCGAGGTGATTGTGCATTAATAAATAGTAATATAATCATTTTTTTTTTCGGGCGGGCGAATTTTTTAGCCGAGGTGATTGTGCATTAATAAATAGTAATATAATCCTTCTTTTTTTCTTTTTTTTTTTTGGTACTATAGCAGCCCGGCCCATTTCGTACTGTAGCAGCCCGGCCCATTTCGTATTGTAGCTACTGTAGCTACAATACATTGCGTTTTAATATATACTTATAATTAGATGTGACAATTTCGATCATTTTGAATTGTATTTTATCACAAATAGAATAAATAAACATGTAAAGAGTATAAAATGCGACTGAAATATAATCAAGTCGAGTACATCAAAATTTGCCCACAAAACTTCGTTTAACCTTTTGCTAATTTATATACTCGAAATTACCAAAAAGGAAAATAAAATTAGCAAGTAAAACATGGATATTAGTCATATTACTAATATATACTATGATGTTAGTTTTTCAAAATATTATTTCATAAAAGATTATAATAAGGGTATTTAAGATTTGTGTATATAAGTTGTGCTATTTGACTTTTGTCATTCAAATCTTTTACGTAGTATATAATAAAGGAATTACATTATTTATGAGTGATTTTGCTAATTCATTCTAATTGAAAAAACAATTGAGCCAATATGAGAGCTCGATTTCGCCACATAAGCAAAATCGTGTAATGTAATTGATTAATAAAAGTCAAAATTAAATTGATTTTGGTCTAACTTTAATAAATTTGGCTGATAAAAAAAACACATAAAAATATAGTTGTTAAATTTGTGAAAACAAAAACTTAAAAAAAGAGGATGTAATTAATAAAACTTTTTGAATTTTTAAAAATTATAGAGTTAATTACATAAATCGTCCTTGTGGTTTGGTTAAAATTACGGATCTTGTCCCGGTGATTTTTTTAAGCGGGTCACGTCCCCGTGGTTTCTCAAAGTTGCGAATCTTGTCCAATTGACCCGCTCGTTAAAAAGGACGTAACTTGACATGATGGACTAACGAAGGGTTAACCTTCTAAAAATCCGATTTCTCTCTCAAAATACACAACACAAGGACGATATATGTAATTTACACTTACAAAAAAAAAAAAAAAAAAAAAAAAAAAAAAAAACTTTTTAAAAAAAAAATGTTAAAAAAATATTACAAAATTAAAAAAAGAAAAAAACAAAAAAGAAAAAATCATTTTACAATATCACTTAAAAAAACTGTTTATTTAAATAATTAATATTATTAAACTTTTTTCACTATAATACTTATAACAATTAAAAAAAAACTTTAAAAAAAAATTAATTTTGTTAAAATAATATTAGAAAATTAAAAAAAAAAATCATTTTACTATAATATTTAACAAAAAAATTTATTTAAAAAATAATTTTATTAATTTTTTTTAGAATAAATTAAAAAAAAATAGAATTTTTTTTTTAATTTTATTATAAAAGCGGAAAAAAAATTGTCCGTTTTTATAAAAAAGAAAAAAAAATGTATAAAACGGATGAAAACGTATGAAGACGTACAAAAACGGACAAAAACGCAATAAAACATATTAATGTCCGTTTTAATGCGTTTTCGACGTTTTTTATAAAACATACGAAAGGCCGAAAGCGTACAAAAACGTACGAAAACGCACTAAAACGGACATTTATACGTTTTGAAAAGGACATTTATACGCATTAGAACGGATATTTATATAGACATTTTTTCCTTTTTATAAAAACATACATTTATACGTATAAAAATTGCGCTTTCATCCGTTTTATAATAAAATTAAAAAAAAAAAAAAAAAAAAAAAAAAAAAAAAAAAAAAAAAAAACTATTTTTTTTAATTTATTCTAAAAAAATTAATAAAATTATTTTTTTAAATAAACAGTTTTTGTTAAATATTACAGTAAAATGATTTTTATTAATTTTATAATACAGTTTTTTTAAATTGTTATAAGTCTTATAGTAAAAAAGTTTAATAAAATTAATTTTTTAAATAAACAGTTTTGTTAAGTGTTATAATAAAATATATATATATATATATATATATATATATATATATATATATATATATATATATATATATATATATATATATATATATATTTAATTTTGTAATATTTTTTTTACAAAATTTTTTTTAAAGTTTTTTTTTAATTTATTATAATAAAATTAAAATATTTTCGTAAAATGAAATTAGAGATTTTTTTTTAAGTGTAAATTATATATCGTCCCTGTGGTTTGTATTTTGGAAGGGACATCGGATTTTGAGAAGGTTAACCCTCCGTTAGTCCATCATGTCAAGTTACGTTTTTTTTAACGAGCAGGTCAAAATTTGGACAAGATCCGTAACTTTGAGAAACCATGGGCATGTGATCCGCTTAAAAAAAACCACGGGGACAAAATCCGTAATTTTAACCAAACCACAAGGACGATTTATGTAATAAACTCAAAATTTTATAAAATTAAGTGTAATATTATATGCCTCCATGGTTTTTAATAACTTTGGATTATAAAAAGATATCCCCTTATACTTTATTCACTTTATACTTTATATCTTAAAAATTACAATGTATATGTTGTTTTAAAATAACAACATATAAATTTGCATAAGATTATAAGTATCAATTTTTTACTATATGCGTTCAATAAAGACTCATTTGTTTCATTTTTAAAAGTTTAACCTATGTGGATACGAGTTTACATTTTAAATACGGCTAAATTACAGAAAACGAGAATATAATTATCAAATTTTAAACATAAGTTACTTTAATATAAAAATAAATATACGTGATTGTACCTATAACAATGACTCATGTAACTCTTATTTATTTATATAAGGATATCTAGAAAAACATTTTTAAAAAACTTTAAGAAGTATACTTTAACTTTATCAACGCTCATTATGTGCTATTAAACTTGCATCATATGTACAACATAATATCAGTAGTGAAATTTAAATAATAACATCAACATTTTTGTCAGCTAAATAAAATTAAATCTTAAGTTACCCAACATAAATTTTTACAAATATTTTACCAAAATCTAATGGATATTAATGCATAATAAAAAACTCGTGCATTAGTATTAGTTGTACTTATATCACAATTTTCATGGGCAAATTCTTGTATGTGTTTATACTGAACTAAAATGTTAAAATAAAATTGATTTATGTGTAAACTTCGTGTGTGCACGAAACTTATAACTATATAATTATATGCAATTACCTTTAAAGTCACGATATTCAATATTAATACAATTTTTTATTTTTTTTATTTTTTGTCAAAACTCTGTACATGTAAGGGTATTATAACTAGTAGCTAAAACAAAAGGAAACAATTTTCAGCAATTTGTTTGGTAACTTCATGCCGTAGCTGAGGTCAGAAGTCATATTTCTAATTTATTTCATGCCGCGCGTACGGTTTTTATATCTATACTACATAAAATGGAAAAATAGTCAAAGTGGAAAAGTGAAAAAGTTTAATGGTCAAATGAGAGAGAAATATATTTGTGTAATTAATACTCTTATTAAAACACTCCATTACTTAAAAGTACAATAATTTATTCACATTGTACAACCAATTAAAAGCATATCTACCAAATTAAAAACAACCAATTAAAACACCCCTTATTAAAAAGTACAATGAAATTTTCACAATGTACAATTTAAACAAGCTACAACATAATTCTAAATATAAAATAATTAAACACACTAATTAATGTTATTTTTAAAACACCCTAAAATGAAAAGTACATGTTATTATACACATCATACAAATTAATAAAACACACAAAGCTTCATACAAGCTAACAAGTTGATGGTACATATAGTTTTAAAAATCGGACCGGACCAACGGGTTCAACCGGAAACCGGTGTCGCCATCGGTTCGGCTAACCAATAACAGCCATCCGGAAACGAACTAGAGAGGACCCGTTAAAACCGATACAAACTGGTGAATCAGGTCTCATCGAGATCTATTTCTCCGGTTAATCGTCACAGGGTACTCGCCGCCGCAACGCGGCGAGTACCCTGCTATATTATATATAAAGAAAAAACCAAAAAGTAAAAAGTAAAAAGTAAAAATTTGAAACTATTAACACATATCGAAAACCGGATTGACCCAGTACGCTTCAAACCCGGTGGGTTGACCCTGTTTAATTTGACCCGTTTTGACCCAACCCGTCATATTGGCTCGGTTTAAATCGACCCGTTTTTCAACGGGAACGGTTCAACCGGTTGAACCACCCGGGTCGAACCGGGTTTCAAAACGTTATGTCTAATCCCCAAATCTTCAAACTTTTATTATTTTTCGTTTAGAACCCACAAACTTTTTTTTAACACAAAACGATCTGTCGCTATATAAATATATTATCTATAAGTTTTTCTTCAAAAACGATTATATTGTTTTACAATTATGAGAAAATATGTGCCCGTTAGTGCACATTTAACTTTTCAATAGGCTAAATACGCTCATTTCAAAAAAAAAAAAAAAAAAAAAAAAAAAAAAAAGGCTAAATGTGCCCAAATCTTTTACAAAATAGTCAAAATTAGCCAATTTTTATTTTATTTTGGGCTAATCATATTCACGCTAATTTTGGTCACCATTAATCCCATCCTTGTTAGTTTTTACGCGAAAAGTAACGTGTGTTGTTAGTTTTTATCCCATAACTGATGTAATGTTTACTTTCATTTTCATTAAATGATTTTATATGTTGTTTGATAGATGTTAAGAATTTTGTCTAGACTTTAATTATCGTATAGTACAACCGTTTGCAATTGCATTTTCATCGGTTCACGTTCTATTTTAAACGCTACACAAAACACTCACCACAATATCACAAATCATTAATTATCTGACGCTAGAAACAGCTGCCGCTAGGCGCGGGTACTCGCCTAGTATCTAAACATGTGCATATATCATAATCGTGGACAAAAGTACCAATCGTAGCGAAAATTACGCAAACACTTACGTCCATAAATGAATATACAAAATAAATATTAATGAACAATTTCTCATAAATAATAGTCCACCTAAAAGAAAGTGTGATTTATGGCGTATTTTGTAGCCTCGTCATACAAACTTAAGCCAGGAGATAGAATTTATCCAACTTAAAGACTTTAAGCCAAATTAGGAAATGGTAAGGTATGGCTTTTGGATTACTTGAAAGTGAATAAAATTCCTTAACCTTATTCCACATATACACTAAACATGACATCACAAGCTAAGAATCCCTCCTTTTACATCTCACAAGACTCCTTTATGCAAACTCATTCTTCCAAAAACCCACATTCATGAGTCATGACACCTCAAAAACACACATTCATTTTTTGTTCAAATTAGCCATAATAGTTGTCACTTGAACCTGTGATCCAGTTTCACATTCTTCTTACAACCCTATAAAAAGTTGCAGTTTGTTCCTTATTCTTTGAGCTTTTGATCATAGACTCACATGAAGAATACACACAGACTTCATCGATAAGCTATCACGATTTCTTGTTCAAGTCCGTGGAGAGAGTTAAGGGTGTAAAGAAGTCACTGTTTTTCATCTTAATCAATCAATAGCCTTAAAGAAAGAAGGTTATTTTTATCGGAACTCGTATTTAGCCGAGTTGCATCAACACCTTTGTTGGGAGATCACCTCCATGTTATCAACTTTCTCATACATTTGTACATAGCAAGTTTTCTGACCCAACATATAGAGGGAAATCACCTCCATGCATGTTATCAAGCACGAGTCTTCCTAACACTAGCATGAAAGTTTTAAGTTTCCTTGATTCTTTAAAGTTTTGATCATGTTCCACATGGAGAAGAACCGCAAGCTTGTATTGATTCTGACTTTATCCATTTCTTTTGCTATATTCATTGTTTTGGCTTTATTTTGCGTCTTTAGAAGAAAAGGGTCTAGCAAAAATAAATCTTTGGATAAAGAAGCAAGCATGGGAAGTAAAAGAAAAGGTGCACAAGGTATGGAACTCAAGGGGAATTTGATTAAGTTTAGTGGTGGTGAAGATCTCACTAGTGTTGAAATATTAGATGCACCTGGTGAAGTTATTGGTAAATCTAATTATGGGACTTTGTACATGGCTAATTTGGTGAGAAATGATTCAGTTGTTTGTTTGAGATTCTTGAGACCAACTTGTACGAAAAAGGTGCAAGATCTTATGCCTTTGGTACAGCTTTTTGGCGCAATTAGGCATCCAAATTTGGTCCCTTTTTATGGTTTCTATTATGGGCCTAGAGGTGAGAAGCTTCTTGTGCATCCCTTTTATCGGTTAGGAAATCTGGCTCAATTCATCAAAGGTAACTATTACTCATTTATTTTGTTACTTTTTCCTTTTCATTTTCTATTCGTCTTTGAAAATCATGATCATATAACCAACTAAACAAAATAACGATTAGTCGTGTAACGTCAATAGTATATTACGTTGATAAAAAAAGAACACTGAGTTTTCCATTAGATGTTGTTATATTTATGTGTTAGGATATGGATTATATGGTACAATCCAGAAATGAAAAGAGCTAAACAAAATGCAGTAAGTTGGTTGTGTATGGGACGCATGACTTTTCCTAAAGCAAAGGCAAAGGTGATTGTGTTCATCCTTGCTATAAAGCAAAGACACAACTTTATGCTATTTTTATATATAGTCAAGCTTTATGCAAAGGTCACTGGTCAAATTTCATATGTATATTCTTTCGTATAGTCTAACGTACGAACTATGTTAACATATGTCTATATGTTTCTATTGACCAATTTTTGTATTAGACTCCGTTAGTTAAAGCCTATATCTTTTCATTGTTCATCTTCATTTTATACGTCTTATCTCCTATTACTAGTATCAAATTCTTTTTCTATTTTTGTACCTTTACCCTAGTACAGAACCTAATAACTCAGATTTGCATACCGCCACTTGTTTACCAAGTTTCAAATAATCTTATACTCGTATTTTTAACTATGCGCAGATGGAAAATGTCATAAATGGAGAGTCATTTCTAGGATATCAACTGGCATTGCTAAGGGATTAGATTATCTACATACCGGGCATCAAAATCCAATAATCCATGGAAATCTAAAGTCAAAGAACATACTTTTGGATCAAAATGATCAGCCAATTATATCTGATTTTGGTCTACACGCTTTCTTGAAGCCATCCGCAGCTCAAGAAATGCTGGAAGCGGCTACAGCTGACGGGTATAAAGCACCTGAGTTGATTCAAATGGAAGATACATGTGAGGCAACTGATATCTACAATTTTGGACTGATTTTGTTAGAATTGCTTACTGGTAAAGAACAAGTTAACAAGAATGCAAACGGTGATCAAGATCCTTATTTGGCAACGTTGATGAGGAAAGTCATGTTGGATAACCGGATTTCAGATTTGTACCATCCTGATATATTGCTTGATGAAAACAATGCTGATGGAACTTTGATAAATGAAGAACGCGTTAAGGGGTTCTTCCGGTTGGCAATGGATTGTTGCTCCCCATCGCCTTCGCTTAGGCCAGATATAAAGCAGCTTTGTAAGAAACTAGAAGAAATTTGAGAGAAAGGGGATCAAATTATGAGGAGAGTATGATGATCGTGGTTTGAGTGTGGTTAGTCAAATGGGTCAAAAAAAAAAAAAAAGGCTA
Source organism: Chrysanthemum seticuspe (assembly GCA_019973895.1). Taxonomy (NCBI): domain Eukaryota; kingdom Viridiplantae; phylum Streptophyta; class Magnoliopsida; order Asterales; family Asteraceae; genus Chrysanthemum; species Chrysanthemum seticuspe. The sequence continues at coordinate 102,087,981 of BPTQ01000006.1, forward strand.
AAAGGAGAGCAGGGGGTGAAATTTGTTCAAAGTGTAATTTCGTTGTATACAACATCCTACTCATGTTATTAAAGAGTTTAGATGAGTATTGTAAGGAATAGTTTTGTAATCATATTTAACAGATTTCTTCTTTATAACTAAAAAATGCACAAAGATGCGTTCTGACCCTGTCAACTCGACCCGACCACTTTGAACCCAACAACACGATAACAATAATAAGCGTGTTGAATAACCCAAAAATATCTAACTGAATCTGAAATCAAGAAGTTTACTACTAAAAGCTTTCCATTTAATTGTAGTTGAATTTAAGCCTACTGAATCAGTATGCTATTTTGGTTAAATGAAAGAGGTAACTGAGTGAAATAAAATGTTAAATAATTGACTATAAAGGCCGAATGAAGCTATATAAACTCATGCTATCTAACTTTATTTATATTGAAATCATGTGTGTAATTCATCTTAGAATCAGCAAAGATCAAAAGGAGTTGAGAAAAAGATTGATGAAACATGTATCACTCAACCTAAATAGGAATTAAGTAATTAACCTCATGCCTTACGAATATACCCAAATTAAAAATTTCAAAACTCCTAACAGCACAAGAATTTACTAAACATATATACACTAATTATACGACTAATACTTTGAAAGGAAAAGGCTAAAGATGTATTTATACGTTTAACTACAGATATTTGACGTAACTACGAGAAATAGTAGTGAATAGTATGTATCTATCAGACATGACAAAGATATTCAATGAATAGAAAAGCACCTAGCCATGAATCAACGTACGGAATACACATTCAAGAATCGGAGTTAAAATCACAAAGTTTCTGACAAGTATGCGACACTAAATTGTATCACATAACCTGCACAAGAATTTCCAAAACCATTATAAGATCATGTACTATAAACGAGTGGAAACGTCTTAAAAAATAGCAACTCCTGGTGCAACCTATGGAACTTCTGCTGAATCAACAAAGGAACGATTGACGTGGTAAACATCTCTTAAATATTAAAGCAGATTCAACTAGAGGATAACAGTGCAGATGTACGTTCCATACATGATGAAAGAAGGAGAACGCATTTGATCAACGAGATTGTCATTGATCTAAAGATACAAAAGTTGCCCATTATCATCAATCCGAATTCCAAGGATCACTGGAACAGTATCATTCCAGTAGACCCGACTAACCGTGCACAATAGTGCAGGTTAACTCGCGTCATTGGAATTCAAATGCAGCTACTTATGTATGGTGCAAGTGAGCCACCTGAGTGTGCCACTATTCACATATTCTGATATCTATGCGCGAAAAAAATAAATAAACAAAAAGGAGAGAAGTGTTGAGTAAAGAAGATATGGTTTGGTGGCGCACATTTTTATTTATTTATTTTATTTTTTTTAATTTTTGTGTGAGGATATTATGTTGTATGTTTGTGTTAAAGTGTAATACTTTTATTTGTTTAATTTAGTTGTCACTACTACGGTTGTTTGGTGGTGGGTTTGGTGATGTGTTTAACGATGATATGACACTGCGTAGAGATGGTGAGTTTGATGATCATTGCATACGGTCTAAGGATTTTTGCATTTTTTAATTTTCACATTGCATTTGTTATAAGATACATGTCATCCGTGATGGAAGATTATAAAATAACATCAATTTTCACGCAATTGAAAAACATCTTAAAATTCTCAACCTAATTATAACCTGTCAGCTAATTTAAAAATATAAAAAAAATAAATTCTAGAACTCATATCATTAACTTTCAAAGGTATTTCAAAATGGTCATCTTAGTTGCTTGAAATTGTTTCAACATTCACCTTCTAATATTTACCGTTTACTTTAAACTTGTTGATTAAACATGTCATGTGTTGAATTCTTAACACATGTATGTTTGTCATATAAGATTATGAGAAGATTATAATTATTTTTTAGAAAAATATAAACTTTGTTTGTTGGACATAACTTATCATAGACTTTGTAAAAACAATTTTCTTATAATTCTTTAAAATCAAATGCTACTTCATCTAACTTATAAAAATAATCTCAATTTTTAATCTTTCGCTCTATCTACAACTACATTTCCAATTCAAACAACAGTTACTTTCGTCAAACATACACTAAAGAGTTAGGCTTCAAATATATAAACTCGTTAAGCATGAGGTGTAGTGGCGCCACTCCCATGCCAAACTAACGTGACACCCTTTTAGCTTGAGCCAAAGCCAAGCCACTACTCCCCCACTACCCCACTGCTTGCGCCAAATGAAATGTTTTTTTTTATAATTTTTTTGTGTTGAGTTTGTGTGTTAATTGGGTATGGTGGGTCCTAAGAGCATCGAGTCACTTGACACACTCGTCAAGTCGACGTGTCCCTCTTCAAACCCCACGCCACTGCACGGGGTGTGCATGCACCAAACCACACGCCAAGTTTTTGGCTTGCGTCAAATGGGAGATTTTTTATTTTTTATTTTTTGGGTATGGTTGGTCTCAAAAATGAGGTTTTTGGCTTGAGTGATTGGGGCAGGGTTTTTTTTGTATGTGAGTGAAAAAAAAGTGAATGAAGAAAATGGTGAGGTGATGTACAAATGTTTGTTTTAGCTTAAGCCAGTGCTCTGATGCTCTAAAAGTAAATTTTTAGTTTGAGAATGACTAGGAATAGGGTTTTTGGATGCTCTAGTGATAAGGGTGCAGGGTGTCAACAACGGGAATAGTGACACAGGAAATTAAAAATAGTGCACCTTTTTATACGTAAAAACTCTTTTATTTTTTTCCTTTACCAGAACTTTAGTCCCGTACGTATTAGGAGAGAGAAACCACTTTTTGAAGAGATATATTGTATTTTATTGATTGTTGTGAGTATGTACGTGTGTATAAGGATATTTTTAAAGGAATTGATACTCACACCACATCTTTTGATGCATACATCATAATTTGTGCATTACAGTTTGTACCGTGCAATACTGTAATGCACAAATTGTGATGCATGCATCAAAAGATGTGGTGTGAGTATCACCCCCTTATTTTTAAATGATAAAAAGTAGAAAAAATTTATTGAAAGAGATAGAAGGTACCGCAATTTCACAAAAAAGTGTAGATTGGCGGGAACACCCTGACCCCTGGTGCCTTTTGGCACCGGTCATTGTCCACCCCACAAGGAATAGCTCCGGCAACTCTCCTTGCCTAGTGGGGCCTCAACTGGACTGAGCACGAGCCAAAACTCGGACCCCTGAGCTCTTATTCCACAAAGTCTCTTCAGTTGCCTATAGGTTTTGCGAAGATAGGTACCTATATGAAGCACAATGTCAAGAATTAGACTTGAACCTGGGTCAATTGACTCAAAAGTGCTTCAATCATTAGACTAATAATTCATGGTAGAAGGTACCACAATAATTGAGTAAATGTTAAAGAAAATGATAAAGGAAGTGTTTTTTTGATTATGTGTAGCTAAGAGCAATCGGTATGGAAGTCTTTTCACTCGCCAAATGCTCTTAAAATTAACAGATGGCGTGCCATCATGGTACCATCAAATATGTTAAATGCATGCCAATTGAAATTAAGCCATTTCAGTGGCTCACGCTAAAAGCAAAAAACCACTTTTTGTCTATTTTATTTTCTTTTTTTTTTAATTTATTGTGAGTGAGTGAGTATTTTTAGTGGGGTATTTTGTGAGACCCAATAACATGTTAGTGTGTGTTATGAAGGAGCGTGTTTTAGTTATTGATGTGTTATTGAGGGGTGTCTGATGTGACGCTTAGGTGGCATACCAATAACGTGTTATTGGTATCTCCCTCACCTTGTGCTCTAATTTGATGAAGTGAAAGGACTAACCTCAGTTAACCACACGCAACAATCTGAACTAGTTCTCATTCCGTCCGTTAGAAAATTCCAGAAAAACAAGTGCCACATTCCAATACATTCACCTCCACAAATAAAACCCTACACGAGCATCCTCCCAATTGGTTAATTAATCATGCTGACTAGTCATGATAGTATATAGTTTAGTCAAACGTCTAATTTTCACGCCTACTGTCACTTTCCCAAACATAAAATAAAAAACCAAATCATCACCTCTTTTATAAAAAGAAAAAAAAAACATCTTTTTTGATTTTTTTGCTGTTCCTTTATTTCTTTAATATTCGCTCCTCATAAATCGGATTACTATCATTTTAACCGCTAATTCAAAGGTATAACAAAAAGCTTTCGTTTTTCGTATATATGATCTGCTTGATGATTTGTTGTATGTATGGTCAATTATTAGTTTTTCTTTTTGGAGATTATTCATGTGATTATTAGGGTGTTTGGGATTGCTTATTTTTTAAGCAGTTTCTCATAAGCAGGAACCTATTATGAATGATTTCATTTGAAAGCTTCTAATACTTTTTTTTTAATCTTAGGGGGTGTTTGTTTAAGCTTATATGTGGGCTTACGAGCTTATTTGGTTTCGGCTTATATTTCATAAGCCTTATATTTAATAAGTCATGATATTATATAAGCCCAAAAATCTGATAATAAGCCGGAAAATTGAGGCTTATGAAATATAAGCCGAAATCAAATAAGCTCATAAGCCCACTTATAAGCTTAAACAAACATCTGCGTCGTTCACAAAATAAGCAAATCCAAACACTATTTCTAGAATTACTTATTAATAAGCAGCTTATACTTATTAATAAGCAGCTTATACGTAGTTATTTTAAGCAGATGCATTAGCGGAAAAAAAAAGAGAGTGATTTTAAACATAAGAGTGTGTAATTGACTTGCGTTTGAAGCTATTTAAAACTAATAATAACGTCAATGGCAGTATAAAGCTGCGAGTTTAGTTAAAAAAACAAAAGGGTATTTTAGATTGTTTGTTAGTGATCAACGGGTTACATGATGTTTGGTTGTCTTTAGGTAAAAGTTAAGAGATTGTATTGAACTATTATTACTATAATTTTAGTATTGAAAAGCTTTGACAACATTTAAGTTACAATTGAAACGGTTACAGTATGTATGTGAATACAAGTCATTGTTATGGATTGAAGTGTTCGGTGGTAGCATTAAGAAAGAATTAGCTATTAACCGAGAAAATATATAGCATGACCTTGTACCATGTCTTGGTGCTAATATGAAACAAGTAAGATTAGTTTATTGCAAACGATACACTAACTCTAAATGTTAACGGAAGCTTTGTAGAATAATTTAGACAGTCAAATTAGCATTATTATTAGTATGCGTAGAATTCAGTATTTGATAAAATTTGCAACTTGTCAATGTAGGGTTTGGATATTGAAACCTGCTTGTACTATCTAGCCCGAAAGGAGTAACCTTGATAATATAAGTCTATTTACCGATTACAAGTTTCATCGTTTGTACTGAGATCAGCTTAATGCCTTCGGCCGTTTCACCTCAGTGGCAAGAGAGGGCCAGTGGCTTCTTTTCCTCTTCAGGTAACTAACTTATCGATGCCCCACAACAGTAAAGATGCCAATGTCAATCCTGTTACCTTATAATGGGTTTATTTGGGTTGTATTTTATTTTCAATGGGTCAAACGCGTTAAATTTTTTAAAACTTAGTTAAATTAGAGACAGAATCGATCGGTTGAAAGTCTCCCGAAGCGTTTCAAATGTTTGAATCTTCAAAAATCGTATTACTAAAAGAGTTTGGGTTATAAATTGTACTATAGAGTTTTCATGACCGTTCTTAAAACATCAGTTTATATAGAATTTAAAGCAAATGGAGAAGTATTGACTGGCCCAATGAATCCCGACCCGATCCATTTGGACCCGAATTATAATCTTATCCACTTTAATGATCCATTACCCGCGCCACCCATTTTTGCCATATCTACAAAAACATACCTTGCTAACTTATGTATTGCTTTACTTTGCAATTTTGAGTTCCTCTTCATACATCTATTGTATAATTCAGGGACAAAGCTGAAAGAGGCTGGGCAGTCTGCAGGGTCGTTTGTTGGCGAGGTTGCTAAAGATGCAAAAGGCAATGTATCTGAAGTGGCGGAAAGGGTAGGGTCTGTGGTTAAAAGCCGATGGTCGCTTTTTCAGCAACCATCCACGAGGCAAGCAATGCAAGAACGTCTTGTATCTGCTGCCGCCACTACTAGTTTCTTTCTGAGAAGGGGTGTGTCCGAGACAAAAGAGAAGGTGGTTGTGGGGAAAACTAAAGTCGAAGAGGTAACTACTAGTCCTGATAAATTGCTTGGTCAAAGTATTTGGTTTATCTATATGTATATGTGAATTATTAAGCTATAGGAGATACCTTTTGGCTGTTGCATGTGCTGAACTAAAAAAATAAATAGAAAGTTTCCGGTCGACCATTAGCTAGGGCCAACAAAGACGGAAATTGGAAACTTAAATTGAACTGCTCTGAAATTAATGATTTGCAGATCATGGCCGAACTGAATTACCGAAGATATATAGACAAAGTAACTACTAATAGTCTAATATTAGCAGAAAAACTCTGAAAAAGTTTTTTCACTACTCGTAGAATAAAATATAAGACGTATTGAAAATTCATAATCTTAATTACACAAGCAGTACTTGAATGAAATGTATTGTTTGGACTTGAAATTGAATGGGAATTATTGGTTTGGACCTGAATGACTTCTTATGTGATTGGAAATAATGAAGATGTAGGCGGGCGGACCATTGTGCACGAAGAAGATATTAGGAATAGATGGGGAGAGTATTTCTCCTCCTTTTTCAACGGAGGAAGCACTGAAGGAAGCGGGGAAGAAGAGTACTATACCCAACGACCTGAATGCTACTATTCGAGGATTAGCCAACCAGAAGTGAAGGTTGCACTATAGAAGATGGGTAGAAACAAAGCGGTAGGGCCGGACCAAATCCCCATAGAAGCTTGGAGGTGCCTGGGGAAGGAAGGAGTAGAATGGCTGACTTGCATCTTCAACAAGATTTTCTCCGGGGCTAAGATGCCGGAAGAATGGAGACTCAGTGAAGTCATTCCCATCTACAAGAACAAGGGGGATGTGCAAGTGTGTAGCAACTATAGGGGCATCAAGCTTCTTAGCCACACCATGAAGCTTTGGGAGAGAGTTATTGAGAGGAGGTTGAGAAGGGAGACGAGGGTGACTGAGAACCAATTTGGTTTTATGCCAGGAAGATCTTCGATTGAGGCTATACACCTTCTCAGAAGCCTCGTGGAGAAGTATAGAGAGAGACAAAAGGACCTGCATATGGCATTCCTCGACCTTGAGAAGGCTTATGATAGTGTCCCACGAGGACTGATTTGGAGAACTCTTATTAGCAAGGGAACACCAAGGAGATACGTGAGAGCCATTAAGGATATGTACGAGAGGGCTAAGACCCGTGTACGGTCCATCGTGGGGACCTCTGAGTTTTTCCCAGTGAAAGTTGGGCTACACCAGGGATCTGCTTTAAGTCCGTACCTTTTCGCCTTGATTCTAGATGACTTATCTCGAGGGATACAACAGGGCATCCCGTGGAACATGATATTTGCTGACGACATTGTGTTGGTGGGAGAATCGGCGGAAGGGTTAAACATCAGCCTTGAGCGCTGGAGGGAGGCTCTTGAAGACAACGGACTTCGGGTGAGCAGAGAGAAGACTGAATACCTGAGATGCGATTTTGGGAGGAGCGAGTCAGGTCACCATGAGGATATTCGTATCGGTGACCAAATCCTGCCACCCAAAGAGGCTTTTAGATATTTGGGATCGATGATTCATAAAACAGGGAAGATAGAAGAGGACGTAACCCACCGGATCAGAGATGGTTGGGCGAAATGGAGGGCGGCGTCGGGGGTCATCTGTGATAGGAACGTCCCCTTAAAGTTAAAGGGGAAATTTTTTAGGGTGGCGATTAGACCGGCTATGTTGTACGGGGCCGAGTGTTGGCCCATCACCAAGGCCCATGCTAACAGGGTAGAGGTGGCAGAACTGAGAATGCTAAGATGGACTTGTGGTAAAACCCTGCTTGACATGATCCCGAACGGAGTTTTCAGAGAAAAACTTGAAGTCGGAAATATTATTTCGAAGATGAGAGAAGGGAGGCTGAGGTGGTACGGCCATGTCAAGAGGAGGCCTCAAACAGCGCCGGTTAGAAGGGTCGAGTCGATAGTAGTAGATGGCGTGAGAAGAAGGGGAGACCCAAACTCAGGTGGGAGGATAGACTTAAGTTTGACATGTCGGAGCTTCACTTGTCGGAGGACATGACCTCAGATAGGAAAGGGTGGAGAGATAAGATTAGGATCGGCGGATAGTTTTTGGTTGGAGGCTTTGTGGGCTTAGATAGTTTGGGTGGGTTTAGCTTCTAGGCGTCTCGTTGTTTGCCTTGCCCTGGTGTTTCTTTCCCGTAGTTTGCCTGCTTTTTCTTGCCTTGCTTTTGCTTTGGTGCCTTGTTTTTGCTCTGCCTTTGCTTTTGGCCCGTGTGTCTTTTTGCTTGCTCTTTGTTTGCCCGCTTATGTCTGCCTGCTTTCTTTGCGCTTTCTCTTTGCTGCCTTGCCTGCTTTTTTGTCTTACTTGTGCTTGTTGCTTTCTGTCTCCTCCTCTCTTTTCTTCTCTTTCTCACCCGCACACCTGCACTTGCCGGAGGTCTCGTTGGAAGCAGTCTCTCTACTCCCGGGTTTATCCTGGGGCAGGGGTATGATCTGTCTACATTTTACCTCCCCCATACCCCGCTTCGGCGGGATTGGGTATGTTGTTGTTGTTGTTGTTGTTGTTGTGAATCATAATGCTGCTCCAAAATTGGGGCCCCGACTATCAAAACCACCACCTAAACTGAGACGTTTGACCCACTAAACTTACAAATTTCCAGCTTCTTGGTTGTCTTGATGGTTCTCAGTATGGTGAAACAAGTAAACATGTCTGCTCCTATAGAATTTCTTGAACTTACCAGACCGAGCTACGTATATAGTTACCATCAATTGTCAGTTATAAGTCAAGCTATCGCTGCTGTTTGAACTCTGACTCTGAGCCACTTGTATCGGTTTTGGAGTTGTAAAGGTGAAACCTTTCATATCATGTTTTAACTCACCTTTTGTTTTCCACATCCCCATTATTGCGAGTTCTCAACTTAAAAAGTTGTTCAAACTTATGCTCTGTCAAAATCACTCTTTGATTAGGAACACCTAAAAAAGTTGGAGCTTTGCTTACGGCTCTTAAATATCAGTACCAATATAGCCAAATGGATATCATGTCAAGAAAAGTCTATGTCATTAAAATTGAGGCTTTATATAGTTATACATAAAAACTTATTAGAGAGAATCGGGATTCGGGTAAACAGTTTTATAGTTGCATACTAGGCAATAGGTTGTATAATTGGAGCAATGGAGTTTGCCTTTACTTGCAAGTTCATTAAGATTTGCAGTGCGTTATTTATGTAAGGGTTAACCTGATCACCGGCATCTCTGACTCTTTGAGATAATAACTTCTCTCCAGGTGGCAAAGAAAACTGCCCAGAAGAGCAAAACTTTATTGACTGATATTGAACGGTGGCAAAAGGTATTTGTTTCCCATGATATTCCTTTTTACATCAAGTAAAATAGTTGAACATCTATTGACTTTACTTTTTCTTTAATTTGGCAGGGTGTTGCAAGCACTGATGGTAAGTTCCCATTTATTTTACTGGCCAAAAGAAAATGTGATCTGCATTTCAACTTTGATCATTTTATTTGTAGCTAAAGCCTCCTATTGTTTTCTTCAGTGTTTGGTGTGCCATTAGAGGTTACTGTGCAGCGCCAAGACTCCACCAAGCCTGTACCTTTCCTTTTGGTCAAATGTGCTGATTTTCTCGTATTATCAGGTATGATTAGAGGTGGCATTTTTTAGACATTTGTATAAAGATGGATTGGTATAGGGTGTTAGAATTGTCACAATTTAAGAAACTAAACTAGAGCAGGAAAAGCTTCTAAGGATCCTAATTGATTTTGATGTATCTTCTTTTTATTATAATATTATTATCATTATATTATAAAGGAACTCCATTGAGAATATACACTTGATTTATTTAACCTTAATATAGGTTATGTTTAATCTTTCACGGGTCAAATTGGTTAAATTAAAAGATTTAACCGAAACATAGATACACCAAGGGCATCGAGGGGGTCAAACGGAGTGAAATTCATTATAATTGGATTCAAATGCATATAAGCTTTTTTTTTAAAAGTTTTATGATATTATGGTAATAATTTAATTTTGATCATTTCTGAAATATACCACCATTTTTGACCCATTACCCAACACTCCCATTTTGCCACTCCTAAGATATAATAAATCAGAATCTATTTGAATTTCCGTAACATCTTCTGTTAATGACTTCTGGAGGTTTGTTTAGGACTGAACTCCCCTGATTTATTCAAGTCTGAAGGAAATAAGAAGGCCATCCAGCAACTAGTATCATTATACAACCAAGGTACTAATTGCGATCCAATTTTCTTTAAGAGTTTCATTTGTTTTGATTAACTGATTCCCTTACCACTTTCTTGTCTTATATAGACTTGAATGCACCACTACCCGAAGGTGTGAACCCAATCGATGTTGCTGCTCTTGTCAAATGTTACCTGGCTAGCCTTCCTCAGCCATTAATCACTTCCGATCTACACAATGAAATCCGAGGTGTCCGTTCCAGCATACCACTGATGAGAAATATATTAAAGAAACTTCCCACGGTCAATTACATGACACTAGAACTCGTTACTGCATTATTGCTCCGTGTTAGTCAGAAGTCACTTCTCAACAAGGCACTCTCTCTTACTCTTTCTCTTATCTTTTATAAAACTCGAACATGATTATTTTATAACTATCGTATAGGTTGAATCAATCAGTAATCCTATAAAAGCTAATAGGAAACCCCTTTCTCCATGTCTACGCTTCATACGCTATTCACCAACATTTTTCAAAATCCAAGTATCCCTTGTGCAAACAAAGTATTATTTCTTCATGTTCCTCTTACTGAAGTAAAATTCCGTTGCTAACCAAAAGAAGGAAAAATTTGTGGTTACTGTTGGTAGGTAGAGATTGGACCAACATACTGTAGCTAAATCTGTTAATTACATACTGTAGCTAAATTTGCTAAGGATTTCTGCAACTCTTCTATACATTATATGATCTCCCAATCTTCATAATGGAATCTTCTTATTCCATTCACTTGTTTATGTATGTGTGTGTCATGTAGTTTATGCATCCCATATAACACGACCGTTTCTTCTACATGCTAGCTACCGCAGACATACAGACACACACATGTATACTATTAAAGCATGTCCTTCATGCATCCGTCTTTATTCAGCCTACTCATACATGTGTTTATGTGTTTGGGTTATAATGGCATTTTCAGCTTACCACAACTAAATCTTGACTTCACTTAATTACAAATGGCTTCTTTTTTTGTGCTTCTTTTTTTGTCTACTGATCACTTGTTTCTTTTTGAAGAGAGTTTGAGCATCATCAACATTTTGTATTCAAACCTTGACTTACGTTATGCGACTTTAGACTCAATACTCTTATTTGTTTTATTAATATCGCATACCAGTTTCAGCATTCACTAATGAGTTTGACGTTCTTTGTGGCTGCTTTCTTGCTTTCTGCAGATGGATGCTGGTAGCCTTGCTATGGAAATGGCACCTATCATTATGTGGCAGAAGGGACAGAGACCAGAAACATATAAACAGTTCTGGAACCAGCCATCAAGACCTCAGTCCAACACTAATGTTGATCCTGTACAGAACTATAACGAATGGGATATGCTTGCAGGTTTGTGTTCAAGTGCATATATTCCTTTGTGTAAACTCTTTAACCATAGTATTCATATATGTCAAATGTGAGTGCCAATTTGCATCAATAAGAGTTCACGTCTGACTTTTGAGCTGCAAAATCAACATTGATTACTCTCTTTCAGTAGGATAATTTTCAAAATACGGACAAATCGTATAGACAAAAACATTCTAGGGATAGAAGGTCCAACAAGTTTGAAATTTGCATTTGGGGTGAACTATGTTCGGATGTTTTTAGTCAAGAATTTAGTGAGAATGGAAGTCTCTTAAGTAGAGCCGTAGAGGTGGCAGGCCCGACGCGTCAAACTGGAAATTAAAAAAAAAATGAAATTGGGTGAAACTAGTCGAATCTCTGCCTGATTTGTGGTAATATAGTTTCTATAATCATTTTTAACACACATTATAATTTAGAAAATGAGAAGACAAAAAAGTGTATTTGAGTTGTCCCTACCTGATTTGGCATGTACCTATAAAGTAGCAATCTCTGCCTGTTTTAACCCATTACCTTTTGTACAAGTATCATGGCTGCATTCTCCAAACTCAACAAATCAACTTTCATTTGAGACAGAACTGATACTTGATATGGATACGTTTCATGAATGAGCTTAAAGTGTTCTAATCTTGAAATGTTTTTTGCATCTTTTGTTTGATTCAGATGAGGACGAAGACATGGATGTATCTTCGGCCATCCCCTTGGATGATGGCACGCCGATTGACTTCAGTGCCATAGAGGTTTTGCAATGCTTAATAGAACATCACAATGCTATTTTCACGGATGCAAATGAGACTGTTTGGAGGTGACCTGCTCGTATGTTCATCATTTTTCCTCAAAATTGATTCAACTTTGTGACCAATAATTCTCAGATCATGAACATACAGAAAAGGTTTCCAGATTTTTTGGAAGTTCATTTGGTGATAATATGTATATTTTGTGAAGTTTAATTTAGGCTATCCTTATCAGTCACCTGAAAACACCCTCACTCACCGGACACCTCAGCGGCACATCATAAATTAAAAAAGTTACATAGATAATTAAAAATGTAACGTACGAAGTTAAAACATAAATATTCATAAACTATAAACCGTATTCATTCATTTAAATAAAAATACGAATTCAGCCACTAAAACCATAAATCTTGTATCTTTTTTTTTTCATAATTTCCCATGAGATAAACAACTCTGAGATCTTGTGATGTTATGAGTTCCTTTTTCTTTCTTAAGCATGAAGAACTAATAAAAAACACAAACCCTTTTGAATCTTGAATAATCATATTCTTATATTTGAGGGTTTGAGTTTTTAAAAGATTTGTGATGGAAATTCTAAGTCTTGTTAACACTGTAACACCCCCAAAATATTGCAGCAGAAAATAGTGTCACAGAAGTATTACCAATTAGCACACAATACAAGTTATAGAAACGTACTCTAAATGAGACGTTTTGAAAAGATTATCATTCGATTAATATAAAACATCAGAGTTTACAAAGAGGTCCCAACAAGTTTCGATTACATAAGTAGTAAAACATAAATGTTTAAAAGCTTTATCGAATGATAATGACACACTGTCTTCAAAATATCTGTGCGCCTTCACATAGTCAAGAGTTGAGTTCACGTTAAATGTACGTGTAACGATATACGCGGGATGACTTATCTGATTACCCGTAAAGGATAATTTTCGTGAAATTAAAGTGAACAGTGGAAATACGAGATTGAAAATGACTTGAAATGTACGGGTTGTTACAAACACAACCCTTGTAGATTTTTCTTGGAAATAGATATATATTAATAACCTAATTGAACAAAAAATAACTTCAGGGCACGTTTGGTAGAGAGAATTTCAAAGAAATGAAATGAAGTAGAGAATAAAATCTCAGAGAATAGAAATCAGTAGAGAATTTTGTTCAATTCTAACGTTTGGTAACAACACCCGAGAAATGAAAAAAAAAATATTTAAATAACATTTTGTCATATAATGCTCACATGTATTTGTTTGTTGATTTTTTAAAAAAAATTATTTTTTATTATTTCTAAATAACAATTCTTAAAAAATATTTAAAAAAAATTATTTTAAAAAAAAATATATCTTTTTTTTTTTTAATTTATTTTTTAAAAATTTATGTACTTTCTTTAAAAAAAATTATTAAAAAAATATTTTTAAAAAATGTATTTATTTAAAAAAAATTGTTTTGTTTATTTTTTTTTAAAATGTATTTATTTAAAAAAAAAACTTATTTTTTTTAAAAAAATATTTAAAAAAAATAATAATAATTTTTTTTAAATGTATTTAAAAAAAATAAAAATAAAAAAACTTGTTTGTTTTAAAAAATATTTTTTGAAAATGTATTTATTTAAGAAAAAAACTTATTTAAAAAAAAATTTAATTATTTTTTAAAAATGTATTTATTTATAAAAAATTATTTAAAAAAAAAACTTATGTTTGGAACTAAAGTATAAATATAAGTTGAAAAAGAAAATAAAAATACATCATGAAAAAATATTACGAATACTAACAATTCTCATTTCTCCAATTTCCCAACTAAAAGGGATGGAAATGAAACTCTCAAATTTACATTACCAACTCTTTACCAATTCTCCCAAATTCTCCACAATTTTCCACATTTTAATTTCTCTAAGCAACCAAACAATGAAATTCGATTCATTTCCATTTCTTTTATACAATTTCTCTCTACCAAACACACCCTTAGTAACTTAGACTAACAAAATCATAAAGTTGAGTAACAAATATGTCTAATAATGGTAAGTGGATATCTGAGTTGGACAATGGGGCCCACAAAAAGCTGAGGTGGACAAGGTAAAAACTCAATCCCCGATTACCTTTTTTTGGGGTAACCGGAATGAACATGGTTCAAGTGTTTAGTAACCTGAATGTCGAACCCGTATACTTTAATATCCCGTTTGCACAAAAAAAAAATGTTTCATAACTTAGACGAATAAAGTTAAATTAAAATGGGTAACCTATCTATCAGAATGCAATGGTCATCAAAACCGTCAGACATGTGCACTTCAACAAGGTACTTTTCTTTTTTATGAGACTTCTTCAAGTTAATAAATCCATTAGACTAGATGCGATGATCATCAAAACCGTCAAAATCGTCACCTCAACGTTAGCGGCAAATCGTCATTAAAGACATAATCAAACACCCGTAGTGGTGACCATCAAATGAAACAAATAAAAATACTTCACTTTAACACAAACATATCACACAATCTTCGCGTATTGGTCGCACGTTCAACATATAGTTCAGACTCATATGCCTTCCAACACCAAGAGTCAAGCAGTTAAATTAAAAACCGACTACTTAAGCTACACCCCCACCCACCCTGCCCTACCTCACCTCACGCATAAAAAAGTTTGCACCATCAAACCATGGTTTATTTCTTCCTTTCACGTGTGGGTGAGTGGGGATGTAATGGGAGACCCGCCCCATAGTGGTTCGCCACGTGTGGATTTATGACGACTACGGATGATCTTAAAATAACGTTGATTACTCATGATAAAATATTCTATTATTCTTTATAAGTTGTAAATGCTATAGAACTCTACGAAACTTTCATTCGAACAGCGATTTCAAGCTTATCTCAACAGAAGCACTCCTACATTCAACATTTAAACTTGATTTATATTCCTAGAACAAGATGTTATTTAAGAACATGAAAATGATATTCACATGTTGTCTGTCATTTTAATGACACTAAAGTTATTCACAAGGTTACATGTTTGACTAGCGAGTGATGGTATATCATTTTAAAATTTATTTCCAATTCATCTCGCATATCGCAAAAGCATTAACACTCTAAATATATTATTTTAAATCATTTCCTTTTACTTATTAATATTTAAATCCTTTAAATATTTTTGTTTTGATTTTTGTTGTGTGAAATTCACCATCCAAGTAATTTATGGGGGACCGACAAACTGGAAAAACAACCATTTCTATCGATTTGATCCCGAGTTAATGAGTTAAGGAGTGTTTTTTTAAACGACTTATCTGAAAGAAGGCTTTGCAATAAACAAATTCTTGTCTTTCTCGTTTTCTGCGTTCTGCTTTATGTTTGTTATCTGCGCAATCAGTCATGGCCTTTTTGAACTTTTCGTAAATGGTCGCTTTTACAACTAACAATATTTGAACTTGTTACATTTGACTTCTTTCGTGGTTTTATATATCGATGCCTTTAAAAAAAATGTGAAATGAAAAACTAAATTGGGTAAGTCTTTAATTGGAACATAAACAAAAAGTTCCAACACTAATAACTTAATGCTTCACTCTAGTCAACAAACATTATCAACTTGTAAAACTTTATCTTTAATTTATATGGACTATGTTATTACTAAGGTATATATCACGTATATCATTGTGCACTTGTGCCTAAATATAGACTTTTTGAGAATGACTAGTAACAGTATTTCCTTCAACTGAATCCTAAATTTAGGAGTGATTTTGGGCACACCCACTACCCACATGTACAATTGGAATGAACATCTTTTGATGGATTATTTTACTAAAACAAATATCATACTTTTGTTGACCAAATGTGTACGTATCAAGTCACTATAGGATTTACAGTATAGAGTGTGAATAAGTAATTTTTATTGTAAACTTCTTATACTTTATTTAAAAGAATAGTTTTATAGAATAGAAAATATAAATGTTTAAAATATGTTGGCAAGTTTGTGTTTGTACTGGTGGGTCGTCACACAAACAACACTTTTAATAATATGTGAACTTTTTCGTTACAAACAAAATTAATACATTTTGGCAATTTGGGTAACCAATCGACAGTAGAGGATGGGTTGACTAGTCGTATTCATATCTATCTGTTTGTCTAGAGCATTACTATATATTTTAATATCCAATAAATATTCGTATTTTGTAAGATTAAAATAGTATATTGTATTTTGAAGATAGTTAATACTGTTACTCCTAAGAGCACTTCCAACAATAACGCCAGAACCGGCGTTAAAGCCGCGTTAACCGGCGTTATTCGGTGTTACCATTGGAACCTCGGTGTTAAAGTGGTGTTATTTGGTCGGCGTTGATGCCCCAACGGGCGTTATTTGAGTTTTTTTTTTTTTTTTTTTTTATGCCCCTAAATGAGGGGTTGTTTTTGTAAATTGTTGGGAATGTTATTGATGTTATTGGGATGTTATTGTTGTGGGTGTTTTTTGGGGATGTTAATGTTAAATGTTAAAGTTGATGTGGCGCTGACGTGAACGGTGTTATTGGTGTTATGTGTTATTGTTGGGAGTGCTCTAACTAGAGGATTTCAGTCTCAAACTCTCAATATGTTACTGATTTACTAAAAAGGTTGATACCAAAAAAATTGAATTGACTACAAAACTTTGATGTTTCTGATAAATAAGACTAACGAGTTTATATCAAGAAATTTTATGGACTACCAATTTCACACTTTTTCATATAGGAAGAGAGAAAATAAATAAATAAATAAATAAAATCGCCAAACATTGTATGTTAATAAGATTAATTCATAAACTGTCTACAAAAGTCAATTATATTTACAAATAAAGTGGTATAAGAAATCACCTCATTTAAAATGAAAACGTGAAACAACATGGATAAGTCATTTTCATGACAAATGAAAGACAAAATTTTGCTTTAAAATATGGAAGCTCAAAGAATTCATCTTTTATCATTTAACCGGTCTAATTATTAAAACTAACTCATAAGTCATCTAAGCGTGTATTTACTTTCATTTATATCAATTTTAGATTTTTTTTTCTTTTTTTTTCAAAACAATAGTTGATATGTGAAATCTCAACCGTGCTAGATTCTATCGTAATGTCAAACAATTTACATTTTTATGGACTAACGATATAAATTGTTTTTCGTTATCTACTAACGTTGGTCTTACTTAAGGGGTTTTCTTGTCATTTTTTGTCCCAACGATGGATGCAGGTGGTAGATATGTGTTGAGTCGATTGCAAACAAAGATTTTAAGTTTTAGTTAGCAATGTAATTAATTTTGCCCAGTTGAGATTGATTTGTGTTGTAATTTATACAACATAAATTATTAATGTCGAGTACGAATGGAAGCTTCCTCATTGTGTTGATTGTAAATCGTTTGGGCATACTGTTCTTGATTGTCCAAAATGTGTAAGGGAGACGGTTCGTAATGATATTGATGTGGCAGCTAGGAAAGAGACTGACATTGGTTTTACCGAGGTAAAGAATCGTAGAGATAAAGGGAAGAATGTGGCTGATCAATCTCGGCCTATTGGAGGTATTAGGCTTAATAAGCCTAAACCTAACTTTTGGAGAGTTAAATCGGAAGATCCTAAAGTTCAAAAAGCGACTACCTTTACAAATGTTGATTCTGGTAAGAACACGAACTCTTCTAATTCGTTTAATGTTTTGGCCTCATTGGGGGAGGAAGATGTAGATGGGTTACAACATGAAGGTAAAAGGTCGCAGGATCAGCTTGCGAGTGATTTGAAAAAGAAGGTTTAGAATGCGGTTTCCAAGCCTAGTACCTCTTCTTCTACATATACTTCTTTTCTTAAAGTGGGTAACCCATACTCTAAGGTGGGTAATGTGGAAGTTTTTAATAGCGGTGATGATGAAGTTTTTAAAGATCACATTAGGACGTTGTATTTTGGGAGTGGTGGAAAGGAGCACAGTCTTTATAAGCAATGAAAAACGGATACAAGTGATGGCAACAAGTATGATGATGATGATGATGATTTTGGCCTATCGCCTGCTCAATTGAAGACTACTGGACTTCAATATTTTTGCATAAATTCTTTGATGTATCTTATTTTATGTTGGTTTTGATTTGGTGGTCTAGTTGGTAGTAGCTAGTTGTCATTTATGGTATGTTATAAATGATTTAGTGGTTGTGTCAAGCGATTACATGCGGTTAATATGGTACTTCAGCCACATTCCATTATACTTAAATGATTTTTTTTAGTAATATATTTTACCGGGTGAAATGCTCTTTATCCAAAAAGTTTGTAACGCAAATTGATTCGGGTTTTAGTGTAGTAGACAAATAAAGTGGAACAGTAGTAAATGAGACAAATAAAATGACAAAAACCCCCCTTTACGTGAGACTTATGTTATCATAAAATTGGAAAAAAGAAATTGCATCGTTAGTCTTTGAGAATGTAAATTGTTTGAACTTTTGCTAGCGGAGAGATGATAATTGGCTAACGTTACAGACATAGATTGCAAACTATAAAGATGTATTTTGCAGTTTTTGACTTCATTCTATTATCTTTCTTACTTTTTAAATTATGGTTATTGCTATAAAACTATTTTTTTAACGAAATACATGTTTTATAGTTCTAGAGTGTAGTGTCACAGTAAAAATAAACTAGGGTTTAGTGGCACAATAAAAATGAATTTGCTACATAAATAACTTAATAAGCTAATTAGGTCAATATGAAATTCACTTGTTTGATAATTAATTACTCGCAATATGTTAAGTCATTCAAACATTTTTCTTGTTATGTTTTTAATTATATATACGTTATTTTATGTTATTTTGCATTTTACGGTTTCAGTTACAGATTGTTAATACAAATAAGCCGTAAAAACGTTTATTTATATTTTACGATCTTCTAATGTTTTGTCGATAACAAAAGTAAGATCATTTTAATGAAACAAATAAAATACGTAAATGGTTTGAACTAATAGTTTTCTAACACACTTACGCTTTCACATAAAACACTAAAACAAGTACAAGTGATTTTATGCTTTAGATATACATATGTATAACAACTATTGTTTACATATTGGGATAACATATACTTAACTAAGTATACACTAAAATGGGTAAAAACAAGTATATACTAAAATGGGTAAAAACAAGTATATACTAAATAGGTAAAAACTAGCAAATGGTTTTGACCCATAACCCATGGTTTTATTTATACCACTTAACCAAGTTCATTGTATCCTTAAGATACATTGTATCTAGAAAGAAAACCATGGATCAACCCATAACCCATGACCCATAACCAAAAATACCCATGGGCAAAGAGGAGCGTTCCACGGATCCCTAGCTTTGTGCTAGCCGGATCCCTTGTGGTAGGGAGTCGTGGGATCCGGGAAATAGTAGAGGTTTTTTCTCTATAAATAGTGAGCCATTTCTTCATTGTTTATCATGCCTTTCAATCCCATTCTAACACACTTTCTCCCCTGAGTTAAATCTCACTAACCTTAGATCAAAGAGATCTATGTTTGTAGTTTTGTTTTTGTGTGATCTTCTAGGTTCCTATTAAAGGCAAGATCACCACCTTTGAAGTCGAGCAAGCTCAAGTCCATGAGTTGCCATGCTTCCTCATCATCAAGGCTATTGAAGTCCTCTTGTTGATGATCTATTTCTTTCTTCTAAGAAGTGTAGTGTTGAAGACATTAGTGAAAGATGTCTCAAGTGTCAAGGCGAAGATATTAGTGAAGGGTATCTATCGTCTATAGGATAAGCACTTGTGGTAGGTGCTTAGAAGTCAAGACAAGAAGCATTAGTGAAAGGTGCTTAGAAGTCAAGACAAAGAAGCATTAGTGAAAGGTGCTTAGAAGTGAAGACACAAGACATTAGTGAAAGGTGTCTTGTAGATCTAGTCAAAGGCATTAGTGAAAGGTGCCTTAGATGTACATTCGATATGGTGTGTTTCGATGTACAAGATAGACTAGTATTATATCCAAGGATATTGATATCCTTGATGATGTTGTAAAGGAGTAGATCTCCTTAAGGATTAGTCGTTGGTGTAGTGTGGTAGTAGTTCCTTCATTGCAATGGAACTAGGTGCTTAGCCTAGTACCTAATAAAGGGTAGGCGACGTTGTGAAGGTGTAGTTCACCTTGGAGTGAAAGAACTAGGTACTTAGCCTAGTACCTTATAAAGGGTAGGCGACGTTGTGATAGGATTAGTTCTCCTTGGTGTGAGAGAACTCGGTGGTTAGCCTAGCACCGTATAAAGGGTAGGCGACGTTGTGTTAGGTGTGGTTCGCCTTGGTGTGAAAGAACTCGGTATTTAGCTTTGTACCGGAAAAAGGTTAAGCGACGTTGTGAAGGCTTCTCCGCCATAAGGAGATTGGTGTAGTGTTTACGAACTCTCGAGTAGGTGACTCGGGGAGTGGAGTAGGGCAAGGAAGGTGTCCTTGTAGCTGAACCACTATAAATACTCGTGTTGTGGTTTTGTGCTTCTTACCCTTATCTTTTCATTACTTATCTTTATATGCTTGTTTATCAAACATCCAACACACACACCCAAATAGATTGACATAAGTCAATCTAAATAGTTTAAAAGGAAGTTTTAATTGGTAAAACTAATCAACCCCCCCCCCCTTCAAGTTTTCTACAATTGGCATCAGAGCTTCGTTACCAAGTTTCTTGAAGTATATTGTACTTTAAAAACTTGATACGATCCATAGTTAATTGAAAACTACAAAGAAGGTTTTTTATAAAAACAAACACCATGTTTTTTTCAAAAACTATATGTTTTGGATGTTGACTTGATAACAACATTTTTCTTATTTTCTTTTTCATTTAATTGTACTAATCTTCCTTATCATGATGATTAGTCAAAGCTCATACCCACCAAGCTTTAGGAGTCACTTGGTAACAAGAATACCTTCCTTAAGAAGGTATCTTAAACGCAAAGGAGCGGGAATCGTCTAAGTGACATTTGTTGTGTCATTTGTAAAGACATTCCTAAGTGCATTCGAGGTATGACTTTCCACTTATATCTAAATGATATTAGTTTAATAAATAAGTGTTATTTGTTAGGCATTTATTTGAGTAGATTTCGTGTTTACACATGTTTTACATGTAGCTTCATTAGGAAGCTTTTTCTCACATATGTGTCACTCCTCCGTCTAGAAATCATGGTTTATAATAATTGTGTTTTATTTCACTTAATCCAAAAATCATATCTTCTAATAAAACAAAACACAAATCTCAAAATTCCTCATTTCCCATAAATACTCCCACCGTCGACCATCTCATCAAACCCTCATTTTTTCAAATCTTCCAATTTCAAAAATTTCCTCTCATTCAAAAAAACTTCATCTTCCTCCTCATTATATCTCAATCGAAACCAATAAGATCCATCATCGACATGGTTTACATCGCACTCGTGCTCATCGCTCTAACACTCATCGCACTTGTGTTCCCTATGATGAAGTTCACATACGGAGACATTTACTTTGTGTTGTTAATCTATATTGGGGTTATATACCCAATCCTTTGTATCATCCTTAGTATTGAAATGCAATATTATTAATGATCTAGTTTATCTAGGTTATTGTTATCATAATGTGTGTCACTTCCTTTGATTTATATGTTTTATATTCTTTCATGATACATTAGAAGTCATGTATGCATGCTAAAAGAAAATGTAGGATAAAACATATTTCGTGGTATAAAAACTGTAAAAACCTTTGTTTTTATCAAATCTATTTCTCCTACTACAGATCCACGGATCCCGGAAGATATACTAGCCGGATCCCTTTTGTAAAGGAACTGTGGGATCCGTATTACTGGAAAACAGTTTTCATGCAAGACTAAAAATCCACTAGAAAATCAAAACATTGAGTGAGTTAAAGTGTTAAATACCATTGTTAATAAAATCTAGTAAAAAACATTAGATTATCATAGGTTGATCACAAACATGTTCTTTCATTAACTTATCATTTCTATAGGTTCAATTATGACGCATGAATATGAGTTTGATTTTTCACTCACTAGCGTCTACACCCCGAACATCTCCCTTGAGCCCAACACACCTGGCAATCATGTCCGTGGGTTCAATAATCTCGAAAACCGTCACTTCCACGAAGGACGTATTGTAGACACCTCTCTACAATTCGAAGAAGGTATCAATACCTCCTTCCGAGCCATAGGACTAGAATGTCTTCTTGAAATCAACGAGAAGATATGTCCAAGGTTCATAATGGAATTCTTCCGTCAAGTCGAACTCATTCGTAACGAGATTGCTCTCTATCCCTTTGGTTTTATATCAAAAACCAAAAGTTCACTCTAACCCTTGGGCATTTTGCTCACATCCTCCGGATTCCAAATCATGGACAATGTGCCTTCACCGAAGATTGGTCTCTTGATTCTCTCTTCAACTCTCGTGAAGAGAATAGTCCATATTGTTCACACATACCCTCTCCGGAAGATTTAAATCGCATAATAT
This sequence comes from Chrysanthemum seticuspe, assembly GCA_019973895.1. Classification (NCBI taxonomy): domain Eukaryota; kingdom Viridiplantae; phylum Streptophyta; class Magnoliopsida; order Asterales; family Asteraceae; genus Chrysanthemum; species Chrysanthemum seticuspe. The sequence continues at coordinate 102,110,906 of BPTQ01000006.1, forward strand.
GCAAACCTCGACCATATTACTCCGATCCAAACATTATCTTTACAAGGGATATCCGAGAAGAGTACAAGCCTCTTGCACTCATCCTACGTGAAAATGTTTGGAGTCTTAGGGGAAATCGAGAAATTCTTCCCGCTTGTTGTGCTCACATGTTGTACTGTTTGCTAACACAACAACCATACAATCTCGCCTACTTCTTCGCAAGGCGAATTGCAAATCTTCAAGGCTCCAAGAATAAACTCATCCCTTATGGAATGTTCTTGACACGCCTCTATCATAATGTTATGCACTTCCATCCTCAATTTCAAAGTCCGTTGTACGTACTTGTGTTCAAGATGATGGAACCGCTAAACATATCTCTCATGAAGACTTTCTTCATTCTTGACTCCACCAACACTCATCAATCACATAATGATCCTTCTAGCGAAAACACTCAAGGAATTTAGTAGTATTTCAAATAGGATCAATTCTACTCTACTCGTGCTTTATCAATGTAATCCTATTTCCTTCATGAAATAAAACATCTTACATTTAATATCTTAGTTTTAGAACTCATTTAACTAATCTTGGAATATAATTCATTGTCAAGATCATTGCATACCTTTAGTAAAGGTTCTGCCTAGCAGATGAACGGATCCCAAATGTTGTACTAGACGGATCCCTATCTTTAGGGAACCGTGGGATCCGGCAAATAGAAAATGCAATTGCAAGCATTGTACTTCAAACACATCCTTAGAACATCTCACACTAAGTTAAACATAGTATCGTAAGGCAAAATTAAGTCCTTATCAAGATAGGTAGATTCTTCCTACTCATAACTCACCTAGATCACACTCTAAGACGCTTGTAGATCTATCGTTTCATTTTTAATCCATTACTCTTCCGCTCTCAAACTCACACTTCATTTTTCTACTTGATCCCTCACATCGAGTCTTAAGAAATCTTTCGATTATGGCAAAGTTGATCATAAATCATCCTCACCTCAAAATTGATCAAAGTTGATCAAATCCTAGTTTTCTCATCTCAAAACCTTTAGGATATTTTCCAAAACACAATCCTAAGTCACAACCTGGTCTCTAGGATCATTTAGCTTCAATTGACACTGTCATCTTTAATGTCATCCTTGCTCATTCATTGGTACTCATGAAAGTCCCAAATCTTTCCATAAAAGACAATCATTAACTACATCACTCACCACCTTCAAGTACTTAAGCACCCCTTCATTTAAAACACCTAGGAGGACTGAAACACTCAAGATGATATAGGTCTTAGATCTTAGAAACATCATTTCCACTCTTTCATAGCTACTGAGAGCCGGATCCCTAGGATTAGCCTAGACGGATCCCTCTGTGGAGGGAACCGTGGGATCCGGATGACAGTTTAGGTCAAATCTTGCTAAAACAATCATTTCAACTCATCTTCCTAACTCAAACACTCCATCTCATCTTAAATGAGTTCCTAGATCAGTGTAAACTCTGAAATTGACCCTTGTGCATGTTAATCATCACATTCCAATGAATCCTAGTGGCTTAAGGCTTGAATGCACTTGCCAATTCTCTTGCTTTATAAACCACCTTGTTAGGACCTCCATAGTCATCACTCTCATCCTAACTTTCACATCTTGCAACCTCTTGAAATCATCTCATCATGAGGAAAACCCCAAGTAGTAACTTATCCACCAAAGAACCACCCATGAAAAAGGTTCGTGTTGTACACGAAATCTCTTCAACCGAATCATCTCTGGTCAAGCCAAAAAATGATAGAATCCTTCATCATCCAATCAAACCAATTCCTAAAAGGATAGTACCCACAAAACTACCTATGCCAAACACCACCATACCTCCTAGGCCAAACAATATCATCTCTACTAAACCATCACCATTGGTTCCTAGAGCTATTTCATTTACTTCACCACTATCATCACCACACCTCTACAATTTAGAGGACTTGCCTCCTAGGCCGTCTCATCCGCTTCCGCCGACAACATTCTCCTCATTAGGAGGAATAATGGTTCAAAATCAAGGTGTTGAGTCAACACTTGCTCCGGCTTCCTTTTTGCCGTCTCCATCATATAATCCTGTTTGGATTATGAGAAATCATCAAAGTCAACCACCCGACCATATGGAAGTTGACACTTCTTTACCACCACCATCATTCTTGGTCGAGGCATTCTCAAATGCATCTCCACCAATCCCTTCATCGTTTGAAGCTCCACAAGCCGCTTCACTTGATCCTTCGCATCAAGCCATTTCATTTCATCCACCACCACTACCTAGCCATGACAAAGATTGCTATCATTGTCAATATGTTGAAAGTTTGATACATGAAGTACGAGAAGACCAACATTTCATGTTCTATCATCTCCTCGAACGTTTCAACTAGATCAAACCTAAACAAAACTTGAGCTAGAAGAATTTTAGTGGTGTCCTAACATCAAGCGTTAGTTGGTCTAGAAATTCCTAGTCATGTGTTGTCTATTTTCTTATTTTTAGAGTCATGTATATCATAACTCTTGTTTTATTAAATGAAATTACATGCTACTTGCTATATTTCTGAGTATATGAGTATTTGATATAATCCTTATTTCATTTTGGTATTAACATTTCTTGTTATACCACCATTTGCTGATTTTATTCATCAGCCAAACGGATCCCTCAGAATTCCCTAGACGGATCCCTACTAGGAGGGACCGTGGGATCCGTGATACAGGAAACTATTTTCCTACTAACTTGGACCACATTTGCAGAAAATTGTGAATTATACTTGTTTTCTAACCTTTGTTTTGTAGTTATTCCATTAACACATGAAGAATTTGACACCCTAAAGCTAAGGGGAGCTTGGTGTCAAAACAATACATTGCAAAATTACTTGCAATCTTAGATTTATATCTCATGACTTCCTGTTGCAAAATTGCAATCATCTAGGGGGAGCATACCCGTCACATAGACGTAATCTTTTGCAAATAATTGCAAATGAACTAGATTAGCATTACTTTTTTGACGCCCTTACTTAGGGATGGACTCGTCAAGGGGGAGTAACGACGAGATCCTTTCCCGTTACTTGCTTTTTATTTCTAATTTATTTTCTATTTTTCACACATTTTTCTTAAAAACAAAGTGTTGCTTTCTTTCAAAGCTCTTTTTGTTTCGACAAAAAGGGGGAGAAGAAAGTAAAAACTACAAATTCAAACTCTTACGAATTTTAGCTTTTCCTTAAAATAATCTTATGTTTTGTCATCAACAAAAAGGGGAGATTGTTAATACAAATAAGCCGTAAAAACGTTTATTTATATTTTACGATATTCTAATGTTTTGTCGATAACAAAAGTAAGATCATTTTAATGAAACAAATAAAATACGTAAATGGTTTGAACTAATAGTTTTCTAACACACTTACGCTTTCACATAAAACACTAAAACAAGTACAAGTGATTTTATGCTTTAGATATACATATGTATAACAACTATTGTTTACATATTGGGATAACATATACTTAACTAAGTATACACTAAAATGGGTAAAAACAAGTATATACTAAAATGGGTAAAAACAAGTATATACTAAATAGGTAAAAACTAGCAAATGGTTTTGACCCATAACCCATGGTTTTATTTATACCACTTAACCAAGTTCATTGTATCCTTAAGATACATTGTATCTAGAAAGAAAACCATGGATCAACCCATAACCCATGACCCATGACCCATAACCAAAAATACCCATGGGCAAAGAGGAGCGTTCCACGGATCCCTAGCTTTGTGTTAGCCGGATCCCTTGTGGTAGGGAGCCGTGGGATCCGGGAAATAGTAGAGGTTTTTTCTCTATAAATAGTGAGCCATTTCTTCATTGTTTATCATGCCTTTCAATCCCTTTCTAACACACTTTCTCCCCTGAGTTAAATCTCACTAACCTTAGATCCAAGAGATCTATGTTTGTAGTTTTGTTTTTGTGTGATCTTCTAGGTTCCTCTTAAAGGCAAGATCACCACCTTTGAAGTCGAGCAAGCTCAAGTCCATGAGTTGCCATGCTTCCTCATCATCAAGGCTATTGAAGTCCTCTTGTTGATGATCTATTTCTTTCTTCTAAGAAGTGTAGTGTTGAAGACATTAGTGAAAGATGTCTCAAGTGTCAAGACGAAGATATTAGTGAAGGGTATCTATCGTCTATAGGATAAGCACTTGTGGTAGGTGCTTAGAAGTCAAGACAAGAAGCATTAGTGAAAGGTGCTTAGAAGTCAAGACAAAGAAGCATTAGTGAAAGGTGCTTAGAAGTGAAGACACAAGACAATAGTGAAAGGTGTCTTGTAGATCTAGTCAAAGGCATTAGTGAAAGGTGCCTTAGATGTACATTCGATATGGTGTGTTTCGATGTATAAGATAGACTAGTATTAGATCCAAGGATATTGATATCCTTGATGATGTTGTAAAGGAGTAGATCTCCTTAGGGATTAGTCGTTGGCGTAGTGTGGTAGTAGTTCCTTCATTGCAATGGAACTAGGTGCTTAGCCTAGTACCTAATAAAGGGTAGGCGACATTGTGAAGGTGTAGTTCACCTTGGAGTGAAATAACTAGGTACTTAGCCTAGTACCTTATAAAGGGTAGGCGACGTTGTGATAGGATTAGTTCTCCTTGGTGTGAAAGAACTCGGTGGTTAGCCTAGCACCGTATAAAGGGTAGGCGACGTTGTGTTAGGTGTGGTTCGCCTTGGTGTGAAAGAACTCGGTATTTAGCTTTGTACCGGAAAAAGGTTAAGCGACGTTGTGAAGGCTTCTCCGCCATAAGGAGATTGGTGTAGTGTTTACGAACTCTCGAGTAGGTGACTCGGGGAGTGGAGTAGGGCAAGGAAGGTGTCCTTGTAGCCGAACCACTATAAATACTCGTGTTGTGGTTTTGTGCTTCTTACCCTTATCTTTTCATTACTTATCTTTATATGCTTGTTTATCAAACATCCAACACACACACCCAAATAGATTGACATAAGTCAATCTAAATAGTTTAAAAAGAAGTTTTAATTGGTAAAACTATTCAACCCCCCCTTCTAGTTTTCCACACAGATACATTGACAACATTTTTATTAAAGAGGGTTTAAAAAGCATTTGAAGAAACTTGCCTGGAAAGATGGAAATGTGTTTGAGAAAGTTAACATGTTAAGAGATAAGCTCAAGATTGTTCAACAAAAAATTGATAAAGATCCTGAGCATAGGCTGTTAAGAATTGAGGAAAGTTTGATTTTGAAAGAATATGCAGATGCTGTCAAAGATGAAGAAAAGCTATTATTTCAAAAAGCAAAAGTCAAATGGCTAAGTGTTGGGGATAGAAACAATGCTTTTTTTCATAAGGTTTTAAAGAGTAGGAATCATAAGAACAGGATTAACTCCATTTGTGATGATAAGGGAAATTATTTCACTAGAAAAGATGTTGCAGATCAGTTTGTGAAGAATTTTCAAAAGTTCCTGGGAGAAGAAGTGCCTGTTTCTGATTTAAGTCATATTGGTGACATGATTAATAACAAAATGACTGAGGAAGATGCAAGTTTCATGGTTAGAGAGGTCAGTGATGAGGAAATTAAAGATGCTATGTTTGATATTGATGGGAATAAAGCTCCAGGGCCAGATGGTTACTCATCAGTGCTCTTTAAGAAGGCATGGAATATAGTGGGGAGGGATGTATGCAGTGTTGTTAAAGAGTTTTTTGCCACAGGGAAAATGCTCAAAGAAATCAATTCTACAATAATTTCTCTAATTCCTAAGATCTTAACCCCAGGTAAAGTTACTGATTTCAGGCCTATTGCATGTTGTAATGTCATATACAAATGCATTAGCAAAATTATTACTAATAGAATGAAGGGTACATTGGGGAAATTAGTGGGTCAGAATCAAAGTTCTTTCATTCCAAATAGGCATATTCAAGATAACATTTTGCTATCCCAAGAATTGTTAAAAGGGTATGACAGAAAAGATGGGCCAAAAAGAGTAGCTATGAAAATTGATATCCAAAAAGCTTATGATACAGTCAACTGGAAGTTTTTAGAAGTTGTTCTTAATGGCTTTGGCTTTCATGAGAAGATGGTGAATTGGATTATTAAATGTGTAGCTACTTCTTCATTTTCTTTATGTGTGAATGGTGAAAGCTGTGGTTTTTTTAAAGGAGGAAGAGGTTTGAGACAGGGAGATCCCATGTCTCCATACTTATTTACTCTAGTAATGGAGATTCTATCCATCATTGTTCACAATAAAGTGGAAAGTAGCAATTCTTTTCAGTTTCACTATGGATGCAAAAAGTTAAAGATGACTCATGTATGCTTTGCTGATGATCTTCTAATGTTTAGTCATGGTGATGTAGAGTCAGTTAGAGTCCTCAAGGAAGCAATTAATGAGTTTGGTGCTATGTCTGGATTACTGCCCAATTATGCAAAAAGTACTATTATTTTTGGTAACATAAAGGATGATGATAAGAAGTTGATTCTGGAGGAAGTTCCATTTAAAGTAGAGAAGCTCCCAGTGAGATATCTTGGTGTTCCCTTGTCATCTAAAAGATTGGGTATAAAGGAATGTAAGGTTTTAATTGATAAGATCAAAAGTAAAGTTCTTAACTGGAAAAATAGAAGCTTGTCATATGCTGGGAGGTTACAGTTGATTTCTTCAATCTTAGAATCTATTCATGTATACTGGGCTTCTGTATTTCTTCTGCCACAAACATTTATTGATGATATTAATAAGGTCCTTAAAGGGTTTCTTTGGAATCAAGGGGAATTGTCAAAAGGGAAGGCTAAAGTGGCTTGGAAAAACATATGTAAGCCTAAGTGTCAAGGTGGTTTAGGCCTGAAAGATCTTGGTATTTGGAATAAGGCAATGATTATTAAACATCTTTGGCATGTGGCTACTGATAAGGAAAGTCTTTGGGTCAAATGGATTAATACTGAAAAGCTTAAAGGAAAGAGTATATGGGCTGTTAATGAAGAAGTTACAGATAGTTGGGGTTGGAAAAACATATTTAGAATGAGAGATGAGGCAAGGAAGTTTATGGTTATGAAAGTGGGTAATGGGTCTAGAGCATCAGTGGTTTATGACAATTGGCGTTCAATTGGTATTCTTCAATCCTTCATAACTAACAGGGATTTGTATAATGCTAGATTGAATGCTTATATTGTGGTAAAAGATATTGTTGTTAATGGTATATGCAAATGGCCCAATGAATGGATTTCTAAATATCCAATCTTATCTCAAATCCAAAGTGTTAACATTAATGACAGTGTGAGGGATCTGATGGTGTGGAAGAATGGAAAGGGTAAGGAGGGGAGATTTAGTGTGAAACAAGTTTACTGTGATCTTATGGAAGCAGTTGAGAATGTCTTGTGGTGTAAAATGGTGTGGTTCTCTCAAAATATCCCAAAGCATGCATTTATACTGTGGTTGGCTATTCAAAACAAGTTAACTACTCAAGATAAAATTAGAAGATGGGGGTCATATGATATGATGGTTTGTACTCTTTGTCATTCAGATATTGATTCACATCAACATTTATTTTTTAAATGCAAATATGCTGAGATATTTTGGGTAAAAGTCAAGCAGAAATTGGGTTTACAGTGTGCTGTTATGGAATGGGACAATATGGTAAAATGGTTAGCTGATATGTATAATGGTGATTCTATTGGAAGTGTCATAAGGAGGATTGGATTTGCTGCAAGTGTTTATTATATTTGGCAAGAAAGAAATTGGAGGTTGTTTAAGGGTCTGCAAAGAAGTACTGATGAGTTGTTTGAGCAATTTTATGAGACTGTCAGAATGAGATTGCTAAGTTTGAAAGTTAAACCATCAAAGGCTGTTCTTCAAGCTCAAAAAGATTGGGATATAAGGTTGGATATAGTTGGTAATAAAAGGAATCATATGAATAATAGAGTGAGGATTAGAGGTGGAGATGCAGATGGCTAGTAATTTGGGGCAAGTTAACTTATGGAAGACTTTATCTATTTTGTGGATCTTGGTTGGAGGTAACAATTTAGATCTCAGTCTTTCCAGTGGTTGAGTTGCTACCATAAGGAAGTTTCCTGCATATGATATGGGTATTTTTTAGAGACAGCTATCAAAATGGTTATCTCTATACATGGTATGTTCAAAAGTATCATGATAAGTTTTGATATAATTCTTGGATAAGCAGAGTTGAATTTGATATGGTCTGCTTCTCAGAATTGAAGTGTTGCTTCTCTTCTGAATCTTAAAGGTTTTAACCTTCTCTTCAGTTTCATGCATTTGTGAATTCTGAAAGAGGTGTGATCACTAAGGATGATGGCTCTGTATCTTGGGATTCATATAGGTTCTAGATGTTGTTTGGTCCTTATATCTCTTTATAGGCCTCTGTGAGGTAATTCAGAGGTATTTGGATAAAAAAAACATTGATAATCTATTTTGAATCTCATAAAGTGTGTTTCCATCTGTGGTGGGTATGAGTGATCAGGTGTGGTGATGCATGTTTCTAGGAATTGTGAGGAGTGAAAGATGAACCTACATGGTCCTAGATATGCATTGCTAAAGGAGGTAATGGTTGGTACTCACTGCAAGGTGTGTGTTCCCATGTGTGTGAGGCCATTGTAGTAAATGGAAATGTAGCTCACATGGTATAGCCCTTGCAGTGGAGAGGTTATGGTTCGTAGTGAAGCCACTAATCTATCTTGTCATGGTTATTGTGGTGGCAGGATGAATGATCATGATGGATAGATAAAGTGGAAATGTAGCTAGATGGCTAATGGTGCTTTATAAGGTGAATATTGGTTGATGCAGTCTTACTCTAATCTGATGCTAGTTGACTGCTGAAGAATGGATTATGAAGTATCAAGTGAAGTAATGTTGCTATGTTTGTCTTTGTATGTTCTAGTTCTGTTGTATTTCAGTCTTCTTGTTATGTTCTGAAGGAGTTATAGGCATGTCTATAACTTTTTAGTTGAATGATTGTTTGTGTTTATTAATATATATATTCACCTTTTGCGCAAAAAAAAATAAAAAAAAATAAAAAAAATAAACATTTTTATTAAAGCAAAATGCCGTAACTTGTAACCATCGATGCCAATTAACAGTTATAAGTGTACAACTTGGTGGGTAAAACATCCAAACATACCCTTGATTTTAAGCCTTTCCAAAAGATATATAATAGCTACAAATCTTATTAGGATACAAATATTTAAGTACATTATTTTCAGTTGAAAACAAAAGCTTAATTTTAGAATAAAAAATTAGTGGAAATACACTGTGCTTATTAAAACAAGGAGCCTTGTTGTTCGCACGAGCGTCCACATGAACTGAAGACATGTCATTTTCAAATAACTAAAGAAATGATACAATTATCATGTTGCTTATTTTCTAATTTGTAATTAGTAGCATAGTAGTAGCAACAAATTGCAGCTTACTTCTAATTCGTACCATCGACTAATTATTATGTCACCATATATAGTAGTATTTACTTTTCTCTTAAGCTTAAGGTTATTTTGTTTAAAAGCTAACCACATTTCTTAGACATTGTAGTAAAAAGTTTGTTAGAGTGAAAAAGTAATGATACTCTTTAAAAATGGTTCTAAGATATTAACACATATTGTGTTTGTTTTTCGAAAATATCTATTATTTACTCTTACTTCTGACTCGGTAAAAAAAAGTAAGAGGTTAGGGTGTTCGTTTATTCATTTTCAGTAAGAGACAGTAAGATGTATTGAGTTTTACTCGTTAAGAGGTAAAAGTGATATCTTATCGCCTCTTAATGCTTATACTTTTGTTTCAATTTGTGTTTTTGTTTTTTCGTTAATTATATTTGAGTTTATTTCTTTAGTGCTCTCAAGTCATTGGTTAAAATGATTATTCAAAACAATTACACTTATTAAATTAATAATCACAATTAATTTCGGTAATTTATAAGTTTATTAAATGCATATCAAATGCAATTTTTAATTTTAAACGAAAGTTCGGGATGAATTGAAACCAATGCCCAGAAGGTATTGGTTAGACAAACTCATTATACTTATACTTTATTTTCTTTATCTTATATGTAAAAACATAGACATTTTCTTATTTTTTTCTTTCTTGTTTTACAAAAATGTAATGAAATTGTGTTACGAATTTGCGACTATATATGTATAATAAATGTTTGCACACATGTATTGGTTTAGCATAATTATACGATTGACATTGTTGAAACATTTAACGAGTTTAAAAAAAAATGAAACGTTTTTCTTATTTAAATCGCAGAGTCCAGTCAGACTTTTTACCAGATCATAAAACAAACAACATTATATGATTCAGATTCAGATTTCTCAAGCAACTATTAACAATAAAATGTTGCAATCAATAAATCGAAAATATTTTAATGAAACACACAATACCTTAATAATGAAAGGTTATCACTTTTTAACAAGATTATAATGTTGCAAAAAATGCCAGATAATTATATTTACAAGAATCAAGGTTAAATAACGTAAGGTATAGTAATTACAAAGTATTCGAAGTCACATGCCATGTAGAATGTCTCGCAAATGATGAGTTATTATTTATTGTAGATTACTTAATAAGCAATCTGTAAAGTCAGTATATATGACTTTGCTTATAAAGGAGAAATGTGGAAAATTTATCTCGCTTGATATATGCATAAATCAATTTCGGATTTATGGCTTATACATGATATATATATATTTTTTTAAATAAACATATATAATTCAATTTCGAGATGTTTCTTTCAAGAAGTTTTAAAATTGTGTGTTGGTTCAGTATATCATTTGTTAACTCAGTATAATTCACTAACTTCTGGTTTTTCTAATTTGAACTATATCTTATTATGAACCTGTTATAATTTAGTTCAAGTTGAACATTTTCTAGTGGCCTCCAATTATTTATTATGTTTCTTATATTAAACTTTGTTTATGTATAAATGGAAATGAAATATTACAGAAATTATAGTAAAACATAGTGTGTTTACCTTAATATTCAACGCATAAAATTATCATATTTCTACGTCCTACGTGAATACAACTACAAGAAAGATCATATTTCTACGTCCTACGTGAATACAACTACAAGAAAGTTATATTACCATAGTTGTTGCATTTTGGAATTCAATACATGCAATATTGTATGTTATTTAAATAAAAATATAAGAAAAATATCATAACGACTTAAAAAGGGGTAGAAAATACTATTTTTTGCCGACAAAAATCGTATGAACAAACAAAAGATAAATATTTATTCAAACAAAGAGAGCAACAAGATTCGGTGGGTGAAATCTCATTCTCAAAAGGATTTATTAAGAGTAATTTAAAAATGAATCTACGCATGTAAATCCAAAGAAATTTCACATCATGCTCTTTAACTCAATTAAATACAATTTTCAAAATACCAAAATCAAAAGATACGTGTATAAAAAGGGTGAAAAAAATGTCATATGCGTTGAGAGTAAAACCAACGACCAATAACCACCATTAACGGCAGGATCATGGGGACATATTTTAATAGAATGAACGTTTACTATTTTTATCTATTTTACCTTTTTCCTTAAAGAAAACCCAAATTCCAAATAATGAAACACTATTAGACGGCTGAGTAAATATTTAATGGAGTAACTTTTTTTGACCAGTTTTGTCGCTGTAACTTATGGTTTTCACATTATACAATACTAGCAGGGTACCCGCGCGTTGCGGCGGCGGGTACCCTGAAATAAAATATTCTGGTGAATTATGTATTTTAGTTTGTTATGCTCATTTTGATAATAAATTTACAGATATCAAAAATTTCATGTGACATATTTTAACTCTTTAACTAAGGAATTTATTTCATCTTTTTTAAAGTGATTCGTATAACATGAGTCCGTTTAGCCCGTTGCCCATTTGGGCTTGAATATTTGTATAATGTGCTTTATTATTTGTATTAGTGACATTTAATGACGAAATTGTGTTTAAGTTGGTTGTACAATATGTTTGATAATTTGTATTTTTTATGTAAAGGGTTTTTCAATACTGCATTAATTGTATTTATTGACGACATTAATAGTATTAAAGTGATGTTTTGTTTTTTTTAATATGTGCATTAAAGTGATGTACATTATGCTTTTTGTCTTGTACGTCTTAAAATTACGAGTGAGGTGTCTTCGTGCATTATATGTAGTATAGAGTATAGAATAGATTAAAAAGAATTAATTATCTTTATGATGTGGTATAAGAAAAAGTTTTAGTAATTCTTATCAACGTTGCCTACATCCTCAATGTTAATTCTTATTAACGTTTCATAAAATAGGCCTGACAACTCTTAGGTTTTGGGTCAGTCACTGTGCGTCTAAATAACAACGATTCACTATTTACAAATATAATTTGATTAAATGATCAGTTATACAAAAGTCAAAATAATGAAATTCAAATGTAGTGTTATGACATAACCAGTTGGCCCATTTGTAATATTAACAAGAGTCCAGCCCGCAAAATAAAACTTAAACCTATTTCACTTACATAAAACAAACCTAATTATACTCTCAAAAACTTTAGCAGTCACTTTTCTCTCTCAAATCACAAGTTAGATATATCCTCTTCTATCTAATTGTCACAAACCTGTACCACACACAAACTAATCTTGTAATTTAACCGGAACACCAAACAAGAATAAAGAACCTTTTGACCTATTGGTTGTAGCCCACAAAGAACCCAAACATTTTTTGGCTTCTAAATCCTATATACGAGTCTCGAGTAGATAATTTTTTGTTGTTCTTGTGTGTTTGACCGAAAGAAAGGTGAGAATGAAACGTGTTTGTTGTTTTGGGTAAAGGATCTTCAAAAGTCTTTGTGTTTCTTTGAATAATACGAAAAAATAAATTGAGATCTATTAATTATTTTGCTTTTCAGTTTTGAAGTTTTGATTGAGTGTTGGGGAGTGAAGGTAAGGGTCATGGTTGTGTCTAGTTTTGGATTTGTTAGCTTTTTTTTTCGACATGTTCTTGGCTGTGATATGAGTTATCTTGCAAATGCCTTTGTGAAAGATTGAAAAGGTTTTTGGATTAGTTTAGGATTTGTTAGTTTAGGATTAGTTTAGGATTCGGGTTTTTGGAAACATGGATTTGTGAAAGATTGAAAAGGGTTTTGTGTGTTTGGGTGAAGTAAGATTCGGGTTTTTGGAATTTGATTATGACGATGGTGCAAAAAAAATTATAAAAAAAATTGGTTTTTTTATTAAGAGGTAAAAAAGCTAAGGTTTTATTTATAAAAATGGACATGTTCTTCACTGTGGTTTACCTTTATTTGGTCTTCGTTTTGATTTTGGAAGCAAAAGCTTTGTCACATCACATGAAGGGTTCTGGGCTGATATGTGTGGATACGTGTTTGTACATTGTGCTTTACATTTTGTATTAATTGGTGATGGGGTGTATTAATTGTATGTATGTAAGAAATAGTATTTTCTTAAAATCTTGTGCTTTACATATTGTACATTATGTTTTAAAAGTAGTATTTGCTTAAAATCTATTTTAGGAAATCTTAAAAAATTAATTAGGAGGGAAGTGCATCCCTCTATTATAAGATAGTTAGATATCGTCTATGTCATTACAATAATGTTGTTGGCATTGTAAAGTTTTTAATAACTTAATCACTTTGACAACATATTTCCAAGTATTTATTATAGAAGTAAGGAACGCCCTTTTTTACTACTATTTATTTTCTACACAAACAACATGCAAATACTCTCCTCTTCTGACGAAAAAGGCGATTTAAACCCTAAACTAAAAAACAATTGGCACTGCAAATCCTATATATTCTTAAACGTTAATTTATTGTTGTATCTATGATACTTGTTTTTGATTAAGTCTTCTTGATTCATAGACACGTTCGTATGTTCAATACGATTAGGGTTTTTGATCTATTTAGGGTTTTCTTTTAGAATTGGTTTTAGGGTTAGTGCGTTTCACAGATTCATCTGTTATATTCAACTTATATCTTTTATTGTTGTTATTGTCGGTCTATTATCCTCGACAATTTTGTTGGTGCTATACGGTGCTATTTTCTGCTGAATTGGATTTGTTTACGCTTATTGTTGTTGAAACCTTTTTTAGGGTTTTAGTGTCGTTGTTAGAGGCTGCTGGTGTTGCGTGGTTACTATGGGTTGGGACTGTAGTTATTGATTATTTCGTTAGTAAATGCATGGTTTGAGAATGAAAAGTGGGTTTTTGGATTCGGGAGGGAGAGGGGATAAGACAAATAAAAAATATTCTCGTGTTGTTGATAATCAGGTTAGTGTTCGGGTTAACTGTTATGTTTTTGTGGATGATGTCACGTGTGCTAAGGTTATTAATGATGACCATGTTAGTGTTAATGAGGAGTGTTAATACAAATAAGCCGTAAAAAAACGTTTATTTATATTTTACAATCTTTTAATGTTTTGTCGATAACAAACGTAAAATCATTTTAACAAAACAAATAAAATACGTAAATGGTTTGAGCCAATAGTTTACTAACACACTTACGTTTTCACATAAAACACTAAACAAGTAAAAGTGATTTTATAATTTAGTAATATATATGCAAAACAACTAGTGTTTACATATTGGTAAATATATACATAACTAATATGTATTATAATAGGTAAATATAAATGGGTAGAAGTTTAAAGTATTTGATCCATTGACCAAATACATTGAAGGTAGTGGGTAAAATCCAAAGTCCATGACCCATATACACATGGAGCTTAACCCATAACCTATTGCATGACATCATGCATAAGTCATAAATGGATATTATCCATGACCCATGGTTTTAACTCATGACACATTGACTAGATGCATTGCATCTTGTAGATACATTGTATCTACTTGGATACCCATGGTCCAAAGTCTAGGACCCATGACCCATAACCCATGACCCATGACCCAAAACCTATGGGCAAAGAGGAGCGTCCCACGGATCCCTCAAGTGAGGGATCCGTGGGATCCGTGGAACAGTAGCTAAATTTCTTCTATAAATAGTGAGTCATTTCTTCATTTTGGGTTGCCACTCCCACACATACTTTCTCATAGTATTGTAAACCTTCTAACCTCAGATCCTAAGGATCTCTCTGTAGTTTGTGTTTTGTTTTTGTGTGATTCTCTAGGTTCCTCTTAAAGGCGAGATCGCCACTTCTTAAAGTCAAGCAAGCTCAAGTCCATGAGTTGCCATGCTTCGTCATCATCAAGACTACTGAGGTTCTCTTGTTGATAGTTCTTTCTTCCTCCATAGAGGTGTTGTGTCAAAGGCATTAGTGAAGGAAGCCGAAAGAGTCAAGACGAAAGCATTAGTGAAAGGTGCTTAAACGTCCGTGTCAAAGGCATTAGTGAAGGATGCCAAAGGAGTCAAGACGAAGGCATTAGTGAAAGGTGCCAAACGTCCGTGTCAAGGCATTAGTGAAGGGTGCCTAGAAGTCAAGTCAAGTGGCATTAGTGAAAGATGCCAAGGGTGTATAATCGATGAGGTGCATCGATGTACAAATAGAGATAGGTTGTATCCAAGGATATTGATATCCTTGATGATGTTGTAATAAGGAGTGGGTCTCCTTTGGGTTAGGTGTTGTGTAGTGTTGGGTAGTAGTTCCTCCATTGTAATGGAACTCGGTATCTAGCCTAATACCGGATAAAGGGTAGGTGACGTTGTGATAGGTGTGGTTCTACCTTGTGGAAGAACCCGATATCTAGCCTAGTACCGGAAAAAGAATAGGAGACGTTGTGAAGGCTTCTACGCCATAAGGAGTTGGTGTCGTGTAGTGTTTACGAACTCTCGAGTAGGTGACTCGGGGAGTGGAGTAGGGCAAGGAAGGTGTCCTTGTAGCCGAACCATATAAACACTTGTGTCGTGGTTTTGTGTTTCTTACTCTTCTGATCTTCTCTTTTACATTACACATTTCCATATCTATCTATCAACATCCAACATACACATCCAAATAGATTGACATAAGTCAATCTAAATATTTTAAAACATCGTTTTAATTAGTAAAACTATTCAACCTCCCCTTCTAGTTTTCCACAATTGGCATCAGAGCTTCGTTACCAAGTTTCTTAGAGTATGTTGTACTTTAAAAACTTGATACGATCCATGTATGTTTGAAAACTACAAAGAAGGAAATCTTTTAAAACAAATTGTTTCTCTCGTGTTGGATATTGATAAATTATTCTAACATTTTCTCTTCAAGAAATCTTCATGATAGGATATCTCCAAAGTCTTCATTTATATTCAAAGAATAATGAAGTCAACTTTCAAGGAAGAACCTAAAAGTAATCGCAACCTACTTATTCTAAGTACAACTGATTACTTTAAATGCTCATGAAGTATTTTCGGTTTTATGGTCTCCATAAACCATACCAAGAGCATAGAGGTATCTTTACTTATCATTAGCTAGTTTACATCTCATGAATATGTTGATATCATTTTTTTTATTTAGACGTTAATAATTGCTTGTCTCTAAAAAGTCTCTTTTCGCCACTTTCCCGACTTACTCATCATCAGGAATGGTATTCCTTCTTGATCTCGTCAAACTAACGCCGCCGTCACAAATAGATCCTTGATAATTAACTTATCAAAACCCGTTGACCAAACATCTATTCAATTAGAAACCTCAAAACTATTTTTGTTCCATAAGCTAGTTTATAAGTTATTACAAAAATAACGCCAAACACCCTTTTTCTGTCCACAGTAGCCGGATCCCTCAGGTTGTACTAGACGGATCCTTATTGCAAGGGATCCGGAGGAACTGTATGACAGAAACCAGCTATACACTTTTCAAAATCAATTCTGCTTTTTTTTCCCTCTCCTCAGAAAACACAAAAAACGACCCAAGTGCTGTTTTCATCTCCATAGGACTTCATATCCTCGAGCATCTTCCTGTAGAACATCATTGTAAGTAATTACACTCATATGTTCTAATCTTCATCATCTTCATCCTAGGGTTTATGCTTTTCAATTTTTCTTAATCAATTGATAAAATTAGGTTTTGCAAAATTGATCACTAGAAAAGGTTTTCACATAACTAAGATTACATTGTGGTTACAACATTGTTAATACAAATCAAAACCATAAACCCATCTCAACAAATTTTACCTAATTGGAATATTTGTTTTTCTAGGACCAACCATGCCTAAAGCTACCCAACAAGACCACCATGATACCGTCCACCACCTCACCAAATACTATCGAAAAGAGGGGTTGTCAAAAACCGATCGTAAAGTATTTAAAAGACTTGAAAAATGACTTATCCACGAAGGTCGTGTGGTCAAGGAATGTTTCCTTGAAAATACCGACATTCGTCAAGTCTTCTCGGCAATCAAATTTGATTGTCTTCTTGATATTGATGAACAAATTTGTCTGGTTTTCATCTTTGAATTCTACAAAAGTGTTAGGATCATTCGAAATACAGCATTTCAATCACTTTTATCATCAATAAACAAAACTTCACTCTACCCCTCAACACATTTGCTCAAATCCTTCGCATTCCTTGTTAAGGAATTTGTATGTACTCCCAAGATTGGGCAATATCCACTCAATCCTTTGCACTTGATTCCAAACCAATCTACCGTACTCCTCTTGATGACCCCGCAATTGTTCGAGACACCATTTTCCAAATTAGAGCCGACCAATCTCGCTTCAACCGCAACAAAGAGCTCATTCACCGTGATCCCTTTCAAATGGAACTTTTCGAAATGCATTCCATCTATAGAAAATGGGAAGAAATTGTTAGGGAAAATGTCATTAGTTTGGTTGCAAACAAAGACCATCCAAATGCATGTCTTGTCCAAATGATTTATTGCCTCATTCACCAAAGGCCATTTAATCTCGCCTATTACATGGTGAAGAGAATGGCCGAGGAATTTAAAGTTGCCAACATGGTACTTCCCTATGGTATGCTCCTATCACGACTCCGTAAGTATGTTAGTGCAATGCAACCATCTCCAATCAACGATGATCATTTCCTTTACAATCACGTCATGGTACCACTTACCAAACAACCCTCTAAACGGTTCATGGTTAATGGAAGAAAACCTAAGGCTCTCCCGGACTCCTCGGACGAAGAAGAATTAAATGTCAACCCCGCCGCCAACGTCGACTTGGACCCTATTACCTACTTTCAATAACTTCCAACTCTTCCTAACGAAACCACAGAATTCAAACAATTAAAGGGTATGATCCAATGCCTAACTAACTACGTCGTGAAGTCGGGAAAGAGGAAGAGAAAAGATTGACAAAAGAGACATTAGGATTATGTTTGCTTTTAGACATTTTGTTTATCTATTTACAATGAATGCTTATGTTTGTGAAGCACTTTGGTTTGGTTGTTTGGATATTATCATCACTACTCTTATTTATGATATGGTTTATGAGTTATTTTGTTTGTTTTTGTTGTTCTTTAGATTAGAGATCAATAGAAATGAGTATACATAGTATAGTGCAAAATATGAATCTCTTTCTGTGACGCTTCTGATCTGCAGTTGCCAGATCCCTAAGGATATACTAGACGGATCCCTCCTTAGAGGGAACCGTGGGATCCATGGCAACAGATGTGCAATGCAGAATCCCACACATCAAAATAGCTCACTAGATCACTTCACACTAGTTAATCATAAGGCCTTAGGACCACTTAAGTCTTCTTCAAGCTCAGTAAGCTTCACACCCACAGACCTACTCATAGCTCATTTAGGATCACACTCAAAGTACTTTTTTAATTTACCATATCACCAAAACTCATCATCCTTCCGCTCTTACACTCACACATCATCTATCACATGTCAACACACCTAGTTTTATAAATCTCTCAATTTTAACAAATTGATTTTAGTCATCTCTAACTCAAAATGGGTCAAAAACTAGTTTTTCAATTCTTGTAATTTTTAAGGAATTTTCAAATTTTATCCCAAGTAGCCATCTGATCTCTAGGATCATTTAACATGACTTGACACTATTAAAATTCCTAGTGTCATCCTTGATCACCCATTGGTGATCATAAAGTTCCATTTTCCTTCCATAAAAGGCAATCATTAGCTACCACTACTCATTACCCTTGATCATTTAAGTCACACCTCATTTAAAACACTTAAGAAGACTAAGACACTCAAGATGTATAGGTATTAGATTGTACCAACATCATTTTCTTCTTTACTTGACTGCTGATAGTCGGATCCCTAGGATTAGCCTAGACAGATCCCTCATAAGAGGGAACCGTGGGAACCGGCTGGCAGATTCAGTAAATCATGCTTAAAGCAATCATTTCAAGCTCTTTTGGCTAACTTGAACACTCCATCCTTCCTTAATTAAACTCATAGATCAGTGCACATCTGTAGTTGACCCTTGTTGATAAGGTTTTAAAATGTACCTTTTTGAGGGGTCGTTTAAGCCCTTATTTGATCACTTTTGTATCCGTTATTGCTTAATATAGTTCCTTTTCACTTTTTAGGTCTCTTGAAGGCAAACTGCTGTTATGACACTTATTTGGACGAAAATGGCCAAAGTCAAGAATCGAGACACTCAAGCTGCTAAATTACAAGGGGACGGCGTCACTGCTTAATCTGCGACGCCGTCGGAGGAATTTGTGACGACTCAGAAGAGAAATTGCTTGTTTTTGGAGGACGGCGTCGGGCTTTAAAAGAGTAGGCCGTCGCAACTCAGACGGCCTAGATTCAATCCAGACGGCGTCAGAAGCTAAAGAGGACGGCGTCACAAGCATAAGGTGACGCCGTCGCAAGATTAACTTGGCCAAGACGAAACCCTAATGACGGCGACACGACGGCGTTACAAATCATAAGGTGACGCCGTCGCACATGTAATCTTATATATAGAATCCGAATTTTTCAGTTTTAGAGAGTAGTTTTTTGGGTAACTTTTGGAGTAAAACCTAAACCGAACCAAGGTCGTATTTTAGGGTTCTAAACCCTATCTTACACCAAGATAAGTTGTTTACTTCATTAATTTAATTATGTCTTCAATTATTTGTGTGTATGCTTGCATGTTCTCCATGTCCGGCTAATTTACTTGTGTGTTTGCTTAGGGAATATGAAACTTAATTATTGAATATTGATTGGTTGTTTCTTATCTTAGTTGATTAATGATCTAGTAATGCGATAGCTCATTCGTTGTGTACTTAATGCTTGATTAATCTTTGTGAACCTTAGGTTATAGCACTTTGAGTTGTTGTAAGCTAAAATATCCAAAGAGGCCTTAGAGTTAGAGTTTATCATCTCTAGTGGGTTTTGTAGACGAGACCCTTTGGTAACTTCAAAGAGTTAGGGAGAAACGCATACCCTACAACTTTAGATACACAACGCAACTAGGAATAAGGACGTGACAATTCAACCACCAATAGAAGATAATTAAGGAGTAGTAAAACCTAAGTAAACACATCTTTAAACTATCATACGAGCACACAATAATTAGACATAGACTACCACCACCTTAGTTTAGATAATTAGATAATAGTAGAGTAATCGGTAGAAATACCAACCCCCCAAATCCAAACCCCGAGATTCGTACTTTTCCTTTTCTAAAAAAAAACATAAAAAAAGATAAAAAATAATCTTCCTCAACCCCAACCTTAGCGTAGTAACTTCTCACTAGCATTCCTATTCCCCTAGAGAACGATATCAATTCCCGTGGCTTACCCTAATACTACACTACAACGATTAGGTTCACTGCCTAGGGTGTTGAAAAACTTGCTCGACGAAAAGGAAGTTCCTTTGACCCCGTACGCGCTGTGTAAGCGTATCAAGTTTTTGGCGCCGCTGCCGGGGAATAGAATAGCTAGTTAGTAGTCCATCTCGTTTAGGTTTCTTTGCTTGATTCCTATCAAGTAAACTTTTTTCTCATTTTTAGCTTCCTTTTAGTCTATCCCCCTTCTTCGTGACCTTTGTTCGTAACCCCATTACTTTTCATCATGGAAGGTGAAAACCCCCTCAAATCATTGTCCCGCCAAGAGACCGTACTCTTGGTGAATACTCGAGACCTAGCCACCTAGGCTATAGAAACACCATTGAGCTTCCCGACCAAGCCCAAATTACGGCCCTGCGATCCGACACCATCCGGTTTGTGCAAAATGGATGTGCATTCCATGGACTTCGTTCCGAAGATCCTAATCAGCATCTGAGGGATTTCCTCAAAATTGTCGATTCCATCGACCTTGATGCTAATACTCGGGAGACCACGCGTCTGCGTCTCTTCCAATTCTCTCTACGGGACCAAGCTAGTAATTGGCTTGAGCGACTTCCCGCCGGCTCCATCTCAAGTTGGGATGATCTCACCACTCGTTTCCTTGCTCAATTTTTCCCACCGGGGAGAACCAGAAAACTTAGGAATGATATCTTGATGTTCCAACAACGTCAAGGTGAATCTCTCTACGAAGCATGGACTCGATTCAAGGACTTACTTCATAAAGTCCCTCATCATGGCATTGATCTTTGGCTCCAAGTCCAAATCTTTTATTATCATGTCAACTTCCCCACTAAGCGATCCATTGATCAAGCGGCCGGTGGAAAACTTAGTGATCTCACCGCGGAAGAATCATGGGGTATAATAGAGGACCTTGCTCTCTATGACAACGAAAGTTGGAATGACCCCCGTGAGTTGCCCAAAACCATTAAGGCAATCTCTTTGCCTCCAATTGACTCACAACATTCCGACCGTAGGATGCTTGAACTTGAAGATCAAGTAAAATTCCTTATGAGCTCTTACGAAAATCCTAAGTCTTCACGCCATGTGAACAAAGTTTCCTCCTCGTGTGTGTAACACCCCCAATTTCGTGATACGCAACGGAATTCAAACTGGGTGTTACTTCATGGCACAACAGTCATAACAATAGAAAACGTACTCTAATGGAGTCGTTTTAAAAGATTTATCATTCGATTTATATAAATATCAGAGTTTACAAAAATGAGGTCCCAGATGGTTCCAAGTTTACAAAATACATTAAATGGGTTTTCGAATGATAATAAAATTTATAGCCTTCTTCAGTATCTTTGCTCATCCGTGCCAGATTCCGACATTATGGACCTGAAATACATGCTTAAAACTGTCAACACAAAGGTTGAGTGAAATTCATAGAGTTTAGAAAATCAGTTGAACACATAATGTTTGTAGTGTGAGTTATAAATTCACACCAATGGTTTGAAAACAAAACAGTTATTATTGCACTAAGCTCATGATGAAACCAAGTTATACTGGGTGCCACTACCCAAAGTTATGTTGGGTGCCTATTCCCAAAGATATGTTGGGTGCCTATACCCAAAGATATGTTGGGTGCCTCAATACGTGATACTTGAGCCCGCTTTTGTTTGATACGGCTGCCTCAATACGTTGTGATACTTGAGCCCGCTTTTTTTTTATACGGCTGCCTCAATACGTTGTGATACTTGAGCCCGCTTTTGTTTGATACGGCTGCCTCAAGTATATGATACTCGAGTGATAACGCTACACGCGTCGTTCGGGGTCAAGGAAACTTCCTTTTCTTCGAGCAAGTTTTATAACACCCTAGGCAGTGAACCTAATCGTTGTAGTGTAGTAATTAGGGTAAGCCACGGGTATTGATATCGTTCTCTAGGGGAATAGGAATGCTAGTAAGGAGTTACTACGCTAAGGTTAAGGTTGAGGAAGATTATTTTTTTATCTTTTTATGTTTTATGAAATGGAAAGGTACGAATCTCGGGTATTGGATTTGGGGGGTTGGTATTTCTACCGATTACTCTACTATTATCTAATTATCTAAACTAAGGTTGTGGGAGTCTATGTCTAATTAATGTGTGCTCGTATGATAGTTTAAAGATGTGTTTACTTAGTTTGTATTACTCCTTAATTATCTCCTATTGGTGGTTGAATTGTCACGTCCTTATTCTTAGTTGCGTTGTGTGTCTAAAGTTGTAGGGTATGCGTTTCTCCCTAACTCTTTGAACTTACCAAAGGGTCTCGTCTACAAACCCACTAGGGATGATAAACTCCTACTCGGCGCTCTTTGGATGGTTTAGCCTACAACTACTCAGGTAATTATATTCTAAGGTTCACAAAGATGAATCAAGCATTAAGTACACAACGAATGACCTATCGCATTACTAGATCATTAATCAACTAAGATAAGAAACAACCAATCAATATTCAATAATTAAGTTTCATACTTTCTAAGCAAACACACAAATAAATTAGCCGGACATGGAGAACATGCAAGCATACACACAAATAATCAAAGACATAATTGAATTAATGAAGTAAAGACTTATCTTGATGTAAGATAGGGTTTAAAACCCTAAAATACTATACAAGACACCTTAGGTTCGGTTTTAGGTTTTTACTCCAAAAGACTCTCCACCAAAGACTGAAAAATTCGGATTCTATATATAAGATTACATATGCGACGGCGTCACCTTATGTTTTGTGACGCCGTCGTGTCGCCGTCATTAGGGTTTCGTCTTGGCCACGTTAACCTTGTGACGGCGTCACCTTAAGTCCGTGACGCCGTCCTCTTCAGCTTCTGACGTCGTCTGGATTGCATCTAGGCCGTCGCCTTCTATTTTCAGCAACTGTGAGTGTCTCGATTTTGACTTTGGCCATTTTCTTCATATATTCGCGCCTTTTCGTCCAAATAAGTGCCATTCCAGCATTTTGCCTTCAAGAGACCTAAAAAGTGAAAAGGAACGATATTAAGCAATAACGGATACAAAAGTGATCAAATAAGGACTTAAACGACCCCTCAAAATGGTACCTTTTAAAACCTTATCAAATATCCCTACACTTGTTATTTGCTTGTCCTCAAGCAAATGTGCTTTTAGCCAATTAATATATAAGTTAGGGGTCATGAAGCATTAATTCAAAATGGTCCACAACACATATAAGCCCCGCAAAAGTCATAACAAGCACGGAAATTACATACTAGCACCTCACATGGGGTGTTTGGATACTCACATCTCTCTCGGGTGTATATATGAAATATAACAAATAGGAAATGGAAGATAAACACTCATTAACCGGTCCTAGTACATAGATTACCATAGGCTTGAGAATAGATCAAACCTCCATCGCTTTGGCGTAAGCACCTAGGAAAGACTATCAAAGAGGTCTTTTAAAGGGTTGTAATGTTAGGCTTACGGTAGGGAAACAAAGGGTTTGGTGGGATAGGCTATTTAGTGGTGGTAAGTCAAAAATCTCTATGTTACAAGCATATGAAGAATGGCGTTGCTAAGCCAAGACTCGACACTCTAAACTCTAGATAACTGAAATAAACAAACATAAATTTAAAGGATAGATGTAGGATGGTAGCCCGTATGTTTTTTTTTTTTCACACTCTATTTTTTTTTTCTTTTCTCTTTTTCTATTTTTTTTTTCGATTTTTTTTTTCATACACTCTTACTCTACCATCCTCTACGGTAACATCAAAATAATAGGGATTTATAGGAACATCCCTACACTTGAGTTTTTATTACTCTAACACTAATTTGACCCGATTTGAAAAGATCAAAACACTTGGGGTACATTATTACGCAAACAAAAGGAATTTGAATTTTTAACGTTCCCTTCCCGTCATTTCATAAACTTTAACTTTTCCATGAATCCCAATCGTCCCAAAACTGTATACAAAGGATATGACTCGACTTAGCAACTTATGCAAGCAACTAGATAATTGAACTAAGGGTTTGGGGTGATAACAAACATTTGCACTAAAAGTGAGTGCATAAAGGGTAGACTAAGGCGATTTGGGTGTATATTTGGGGGTGGGGTGTAAACAATGCTCTTCATTGATATTCCGGAAAAACCGAAACATCACGAGAACCGCGAAAAGGATAGGCTCTGAGGGGTTAACTAAGGGTATCGTGTACTAAAGATGAGTACAACGCAAAGGGTGTGGGGGAATTACTCAACCGATATGGAAGAAGTAATTATATTACAGGTATCAAACAAGGGTTATCCTAATGCCTCTTATCATTTAGTTATTCCTAACTACACAAGTGTAGCCTCACTTGCGATCTCGGAATGCATCACAAAACAAGTTCTAGAATCTAATATACTACCGGTTCACACTCTAAGCATTGAAGATGAATGCTTTAATTCCTACTAATCTAAGGGCGATCCTCACATTTTGGTGGAATTTGGGTGGTAAAGGGTTTTTGTGCTAGTCATATAACTTCCTATCCGTGAGACGCTTTTGTTAAGACTAATGGCCCACTCCTATATGTCATAGAAAATTTTAAATTTGGTGCCAAAATTACCCTAACCGACATTTTCTCATGGTTTATTACACAATCACAATTGGACAAAGCAAATAATCAAGGATAAGCATAGTTTCAAAGTTCCCGTTTTATTTTCCCTCCCTACACTTAAACTGAACATTGTCCCCAATGTTCCCCGAAAGTATCAAAGTTATGATAATGGAAGGTAATTAAAAACGAAAGAAACTAATACTCCCCTGATTAGCTCGGTAGGATCCGTGTAAAGTGGTGGTTAAATCCTTTTCAAGAAGAATTATTGCGTGAAAAGCTCCTTCCAATCTTATGTAACTTCTTCTTGACAAACTAAACCTGCACACTTGAAGAAAACAAACGAAACCTTCGCGTAAAATCGGCGGTAATAATATATATAAGACTCGATTTAAACTAGGATATAATGCTTGTGGAATGGATGTTTACAGAATTTCTAAGAAAATTAAGACCTGGAAAATTCCAAAAATTTATAAGTAGCTCAGAAAACGAGAAAAAAGTAATCTGATGTTTTTACTCCTTCCTGACGCCGTCAGGTTGCAATCCTGACGCTGTCAGGTTATCCTGACAAAAACTGGTCTGCGATTTTCTGGAAAAAATTCTGGAAAATTTACATCTTTAGAATCTGGAAAAATTTCTGCAAAACATCCATTATGACTCGATACAAGCATTTGACTCGAACAAACAAACATAAATATCTTTTAGTTAATTGTTATTCTCATGTTTACGTTTCTTTTGAAAACGTGTGTAATCCTCCCTACACTTATCCCTTATGTAAAATACCTTTACATGCAATTAAGACGAGGTTAAAAACATAATAAAGCATTTTTACAAATTTAAACATGAGGATAAACAATTAATAAAAGATATAAGACACTAACAAGCAAACAATTAAGCATGGGTTGCCTCCCACGAAGCGCTTTTCTTTATTTAAGAGTCTTGTAGCTAGACTCATAGTCGTGCTCCTACGTACCGATATACGTAAGTCTATCCTCAACAATGTCGTAAGGATCAAACTTATCATTCAAGTTCCTAGTAGTACGTTCGGTTAAATATGCCTTTTCAAACATCTCACCATCGGGATCATAGATTTGTATCCTAATGTGCCACACTCCATTACCATCACTAGGCGGTCTATTCCAATCCCACTTGTGTTCAGATTTCTCAACTTTCCACTTATTCATGACAAGGTTAACGGGCAAGCTTCCTAGGAACTCGGTCATCTTCCTAAATACTAAGGCGTCCTCGAGCGGGTTCACTTCTATATCCCTAGCCATTTCTTTTTCTTGGAAAGTTGCTGCACTAGCGAAGGCTTTATCAAGGTAAAAAGGTCTTTGGGGGCCTATGATGTTCTTATCAATCCAAGGTCCATATCTAGAAGGCTCTCTATCCAACCCTATCTCTTGTGGGATTTCCTCATCCTTGTAGTATGTATGCTTTTTAACATCGTAAACGGATCTAGCACTCCCCTCCCCTACCACTATTTTGGACATCTTACAATCGATGATGGCACTAGCGGTAGCTAAAAATCCTCTTCCAACTAGTAATGGGCATGTCGGGTCCTTATTCATGTCTAGCACATGGAAGTCGGCCAAAAGAGTCAACTCTCCTACATGTACTACCATGTCTTTTATTATTCCTACCGGACGTGCTATACTACCGTCCGCTAGACCTAAGATGGTTTCCGTTGGTTCAATTTTACCTAAGTTAAGGCTTCTATGAAGGGACAACGGAACAAGATTGATGCATGATCCTAAATCGGCTAGAGCATCGAGTGGTTTGGAAGTTCCAAGTCTACACGGAAGAGTAAATAGCCCGGGATCGTCTAGCTTCTTAGGTAAGTTGTTTCGCACAAAAGCGGACCCATTTTTTCCAAGCCTAAGTTCTAACTCATATTTTTCTTTTAAAGCATTATAGTAAGGTGCATGAGCTAAGAATTCAAGAATCGGTTTTTCTTGATGGAGTTCCTTGTACTCCTCCTCTAAACTAGGTTTGGATTCTTGGCTGACGGGTTTCTCAAGAGTAGGCTTTACCAAATGTGTCGGGCCTTGGTATCTCTTGGATGGCTTGGAACCCTTTTTGATAGCATTTACCGAGTGAACCGTTGGGTGAGAGGGGCATGGATGTGCACTCTCCCATGGTGAATTAGAACATGAAGTCGATGCAATCGAATTCACTTTTGGGTTCTTTATGGTATCACTTGGGAGTGCTCCAACTTCCCGCTCATTGAAGGCTTTTAAGAGGGCATCAAGCTTGGTTGTCATCTCGCTTTGTTTTTGCTTAAAATCGGCTTCAAGCTTATTCAATCGAGTTTCTTGGGATGACAAAAATCTAGATGCAATTGCCTCAAGATTAGTGGGGTTCCCGGTATTAAAAGAGTTGACCCTAGTAGGTGAACTAGATGAGCTTTGGGGTGTGCTTGAATTTTGGTTCCACTTAAGGTTAGGGTGATTTCTCCATGAGGGGTTGTATGAGTTTCCTAAGTTGTTTTGTTCGGGTTTGAAAGTGTACCACTTCTCTCCCGCTCCGTCGGTACGTATGGAGGCGTAGTCCGCAAAAGCTTGTTCGGAGAGCCTTGTGCAATCACGAGTGTCATGGGGACCACTGCACAACTCACAAGGTAGAGTGATTTGATTCACTTGTCGTGAAGACTTAGGATTTTTGTAGGAACTCATGAGGAATCTAACTTGATCTTCAAGTTCGATCATCCTACGGTCGGAAGGAGGTAAGGAGATTGCCTTAACGGTTTTGGGCAGCTCACGGGGGTCATCCCAACTTTCGTTGTCATAGAGGGCGAGGTCCTCTATTATTTCCCATGATTCTTCTGCGGTGAGATCACTAAATTTTCCGCCGGCCGCTTGGTCAATGGATCGCTTAGTGGGGAAGTTGACATGATCATAAAAGATTTGGACTTGGAGCCAAAGATCAATGCCGTGATGAGGGACTTTATGAAGTAAGTCCTTGAATCGGGTCCATGCTTCGTAGAGAGATTCACCTTGACGTTGTTGGAACATCAAGATGTCATTCCTAAGCTTAGTGGTTCTCCCCGGTGGGAAAAATTGAGCAAGGAAGCGAGAAGTAAGATCATCCCAACTTGAGATGGAGCCGGCGGGAAGTCGCTCAAGCCAATTACTAGCTTGGTCCCGTAGAGAGAATTGGAAGAGACGCAGGTGCGTGGTCTCCCGAGTAGTAGCATCAAGGTCGATGGAATCGACGATTTTGAGGAAATCCCTCAGATGCTGATTTGGATCTTCGGAATGAAGTCCATGGAATGCACATCCGTTTTGCACCAACCGGATGGTGTCGGATCGCAGGGCCGTAGTTTGGGCTTGGTCGGGAAGCTCAATGGTGTTCCTATAGCCTAGGTGGCTTGGTCTTGAGTATTTGGAGGTAGGTTGATGAATGGTAGTGGGTTATCACCTTCCATGATGAAAAGTGATGAGGTTACGAACAAAGGTCACGAAGAAGGGGGATAGACTAAGAGGAAGCTAAAAAATAAGAAAAAAAGTTTACTTGATAGGAATCAAGCAAAGAACCTAAACGATGTGGACTACTAACTAGCTATTCTATTCCCCGGCAGCGGCGCCAAAAACTTGATAACATTACACGCGTCGTTCGGGGTCAAGGAAACTTCCTTTTCTTCGAGCAAGTTTTATAACACCCTAGGCAGTGAACCTAATCGTTGTAGTGTAGTAATTAGGGTAAGCCACGGGTATTGATATCGTTCTCTAGGGGAATAGGAATGCTAGTAAGGAGTTACTACACTAAGGTTAAGGTTGAGGAAGATTATTTTTTTATCTTTTTATGTTTTATGAAATGGAAAGGTACGAATCTCGGGTATTGGATTTGGGGGGTTGGTATTTCTACCTATTACTCTACTATTATCTAATTATCTAAACTAAGGTTGTGGGAGTCTATGTCTAATTAATGTGTGCTCGTATGATAGTTTAAAGATGTGTTTACTTAGTTTGTATTACTCCTTAATTATCTCCTATTGGTGGTTGAATTGTCACGTCCTTATTCTTAATTGCGTTGTGTGTCTAAAGTTGTAGGGTATGCGTTTCTCCCTAACTCTTTGAACTTACCAAAGGGTCTCGTCTACAAACCCACTAGGGATGATAAACTCCTACTCTAAGGCGCTCTTTGGATGGTTTAGCCTACAACTACTCAGGTAATTATATTCTAAGGTTCACAAAGATGAATCAAGCATTAAGTACACAACGAATGACCTATCGCATTACTAGATCATTAATCAACTAAGATAAGAAACAACCAATCAATATTCAATAATTAAGTTTCATACTTTCTAAGCAAACACACAAATAAATTAGCCGGACATGGAGAACATGCAAGCATACACACAAATAATCAAAGACATAATTGAATTAATGAAGTAAAGACTTATCTTGATGTAAGATAGGGTTTAAAACCCTAAAATACTATACAAGACACCTTAGGTTCGGTTTTAGGTTTTTACTCCAAAAGACTCTCCACCAAAGACTGAAAAATTCGGATTATATATATAAGATTACATATGCGACGGCGTCACCTTATGTTTTGTGACGCCGTCGTGTCGCCGTCATTAGGGTTTCGTCTTGGCCATGTTAACCTTGCGACAACGTCACCTTAAGTCCGTGACGCCGTCCTCTTCAGCTTCTGACGTCGTCTGGATTGCATCTAGGCCGTCTGAGTAGCGACGGCCTACTCTTTTACAACTGGACGTCGTCACTTGAAAATACGAGTTTTGGGTTCTGGACCGTCACAATAATTTTGGGACGGCGTCGCCATTTAGCACCTGACGCCGTCGCCTTCTATTTTCAGCAACTGTGAGTGTCTCGATTTTGACTTTGGCCATTTTCTTCATATATTCGCGCCTTTTCGTCCAAATAAGTGCCATTCCAGCATTTTGCCTTCAAGAGACCTAAAAAGTGAAAAGGAACGATATTAAGCAATAACGGATACAAAAGTGATCAAATAAGGACTTAAACGACCCCTCAAAATGGTACCTTTTAAAACCTTATCATCGAGCCCGCTTTTGTTTGATACGGCTGCCTCAAGTATATGATACTCGAGCCCGCTTTGGTTTGATACAATTATATATGCACATAATTATATAAATGCAATTCACGTATAGCAATACTATTACTTAGCATAAATAAACATTCAGTTCAGATAAACATATAGTTTCAAAGCTATGTGTTCGGTTTAAAAATAAAGCATGTATCTCCCCCAAGGGTTTGTAAAAC
Organism: Chrysanthemum seticuspe; assembly: GCA_019973895.1. Taxonomy (NCBI): domain Eukaryota; kingdom Viridiplantae; phylum Streptophyta; class Magnoliopsida; order Asterales; family Asteraceae; genus Chrysanthemum; species Chrysanthemum seticuspe. Next base: position 102,141,339 of record BPTQ01000006.1, read on the forward strand.
AATTAAATAATAGAAAGTGGGGCTATGAACTCACCTCAAAGTAAATGATAGCAAATGTATAATGAGAATGATGGATATGCCGTGAGAACTTCTACGAGCAACCTAGAATAGGATGTTGCGACTTAGGTTTGAAATAATGATGCGAAAGAAATAACAAAACTATATACGTCTCTATATTGATCGTGATGTAGTATTTGTATGTTTGTTTATAGAAATGGTTTTAGTTTGTATAACTCGTACTACCGTTCGGGCCATCACAATTCAGAGGTCACGCAGTAAACGTTCGAGGAGCTAGGACACTTTAAGTCGTAAATCTAGCAACTCGTCGATACATTTTACTCAAATGAAACCCCTCACATGAAGCTCCCTACTATTGTAGCACTTAATACGTAAAACATGTATTTTAATTACTTGATTCTATGATATATTAAGAGTTTATAAATACAATAAATAAACTAACAAAGTTTATAAGTATCTATATAAGTTTGAGTTTTATAAATACTTACCTTAATATAGAATGCTTGAGTATTACGGAAAAAAGAAATATAAGCGGAGCTTCGACGTAGAATTTGCAATCTTCGAAAACCCGAGGCTATTAGAAGATTATTACAACGCCTTCTTGAGAACCCTAAGAAGAAATGAAGATTATAACAACGTCTTTTTGGAGACTTGAAGTTATTTGAAGATTATAACGACTCTTTCTTGAAAACTTCCAAGAACGAAGATCAAACGCTAGTTTTTCTTCAAGAACACATGAATGTTCTTACAATATTTATAAGAAATGCCTTAGGTTTAGGACTTTAGATGTTAAGAAGGGGTGGTGCAAGAATAAATGAAGGTTTATGCTTGGTATTTATAGGCTAAAGATTTTAGTTAACTATATATTGGGTTAAAAACTAACCATGGTTAAATTTACACATGTAAATGATCTAAAGGAAGCATGCTTAGGATTTTGACACCAAGGTGATGACTCCCCTCCCTAATTTCGTTCATATAGAGATAAGATGACTTAGGTGGATAGTTTTGGTATTATCTTGATTACGGAGTGAGTTTTGGTTCCGTTAAATGCTAACCGAAGCCATAAAACGTAAAACCGGGTATCGTAAAAATATGAAACTTGCAGGAATGATGAAACTCATCATTATACTCCATATAAAAATATAAAATGGGTGATAAGTCTTATTGGGTGCAAAAACGCTGCTTAAAGCTGGAAATACGGGTCAAAAACGCGTAATTCGCAGTTTATCGGAAAAGAACGAAATTTCAGGGAAACGACCGTGAATTTATTTAGAGTAGACTAAAATTAGTCTAAAAGTGATATGAGATGTTAAAATGTGGTTTTCTTCATACGCGGGATAACTTAACAGTTATTTGTGAAGTTTAAAAGTTACGCGATTTATGCAAAAATGTAGAACGTATAAGGTTAATTCCTTTATGGTCAAAGGAGGAGGGAAATATGTTTGACTTTTCCAAAAAATGTAAAAGTGTCAAAAACATATTAGAAACACAGTGCAGGAATCGTTAAGCCTGGGTGTAAGTAGAATTGTTTAAAACGTAAGTTTAGTTTTGTTCTGCGCTGGGCTTATTTGGTAATATTAAAAATAATAAATTTTAAAAATTCTCAAATTAATCATGAGTGATCTAAAAATTTATCTGATGCGAGGAAAATTGTCAGAGTTGATTTTCGTTATGCGCGGGATGTTAAAATGGTGTTCCGACCAAAATGAAGCTTTAAAACGATGTTTTCTTAATAACTTTTGCGAAAATGATCTAACGATGGTCGAACTCTCAGGTTATTACTAAAATAATTTATCTTACGAGAATGTGGATTAAAAATTTTACGGGATGAATAGTGAAAGTGAATAGTAAAAGTGAATAGTAACTTTTCAAAAATATGAAAAGTAACTCGAAAAATGCGGGTTGTTACAGTGTGAGCCGTGTAGTGATCCTCTTAACACGCGCACTTACACCCGATCCCCCGAACATGCTTCCGTTGACTACGCATCCTCGCTTATTAATGGAATGGGAGGAAGATTCCCTGCAACACCCGGACCTAGGACTTTTAATGACACCCGAGAAGCATGGAAGGGCAAGCCCGACTTATATTAGGGACAAACCAAAGAATTCACTTCTAATGATTTCTCATTACCCCTATCTCATGGCCCTAGCCAAAACATTGAAGGAATGTTGCAACAACTTGTCGCATCCCAAGAAGCCCAAATAGCTAAGCTCCCGGACCGTTTCAACCAACAACAAGCCGATATGGATAGGAAGATAGATAACCTTTTGAAAGCCATAACCAATAGTGATAGGAAGGTTATTGCTATCTCAACTCCCGAGCCTTTCGGTGTAGAGATTAAGGACCCAAGTAAGCTAGCTAAGCACGTTCAATTCGTCAATACCATCGCCTTAGTGAAACCTAATGACGAAGAGGACCATACACTTGAGAATAATGAAACAACCGAGGAAGTAGAGGAAGTAGACAATGACTATTTCAATAAGTTTCCTACGGAAGAAGAATTATCTCGCCACCCTCACTTAGTGCGTGACCTCCGTCACATGTATGTTAGGAAAAGCCCTAGGATCAAGTTTGGGAACCCTTGGAACCTCAATATACCATGTTGCTTAGGACACCTTTTTGTGGCAAAGGCCTACATTGATCGCAAATCCCCAATCAACATAATGACTAGCACCTACTACAATTGGGTGATGAAGAAGCCTATCCCAACTAGGCAAGATCCAGAAAACCCTAAGGTTAGTTGCAATTTTCTTGGTAGAATTAAGGGATTGCCCGTTTTTGTAGGTAGTTTCACATTCCCTACGGACTTCATAATAGTGGATGATATTAGTACGGCCATAGATCCTAGCTTATCCCACGTTATTCTAGGGAGACCTTTCATAGAAAGCACCAGGATGACCTATGATCCCTCGTTAGGAACGGTGCGATTCAAAGATGAGACCGATGACATAGCTTACCAAATGCCGTTTAAGATTGAGAAGTTTTCATCACTCTCTAATGATGAAAAGGAACTTAAACTGTCGGTCTATTATAGGAATGATGAGGATAGGGAAAAAGGAGTAGATTATGTTATGGTTAAGATTTTCGGATTCTATAAGGATTGCTTGAACTTAGGACCGAAATATAGGACCGAGTGGGGAGAGGACGAACTTTTAGAGAGGTGTATCATAGGGCATTTCTACAACATGGAATCTCCCAATAGAGACCGTCATGAGGAAGAAGGTGACGGTAATGAAGTCACGTAGGAGCACGACTACGAGTCTAGCTACAAGACTCTTAAATAAAGAAAAGCGCTTCGTGGGAGGCAACCCATGCTTAATTGTTTGCTTGTTAGTGTCATATATCTTTTATTGATTGTTTATTCTCATGTTTAAATTTGTAAAAATGCTTTATTTTGTTTTTAACCTCGTCTTAATTGCATATAAAGGTATTTTACATAAATGATAAGTGTAGGGAGGATTACACACGTTTTCATAAGAAACGTGAATATGAGAATAACAATTAATTAAAAGATATATTTGCATGTTTGTTCGAGTCAAATGCTTGTATCGAGTTATAATGGATATTTTGCAGAAATTTTTCCAGATTCTAAAGATGTAAAATTTTCCAGAATTTTTCCAGAAAATCGCAGACCAGTTTTTGTCAGGATAACCTGACGGCGTCAGGATTGCAACCTGACGACGTCAGGAAGGAGTAAAAACATCAGATTACTTTTTCTCGTTTTCTGAGCTACTGAAATTTTTTGGAATTTTCCAGGTCTTAATTTTCTTATAAATTCTGTAAATATCCATTCCACAAGCATTATATCCTAGTTTAAATCGAGTCTTATATATTATTACCGCTGATTTTACGCGAAGGTTTCGTTTGTTTTCTTCAAGTGTGCAGGTTTTGTTTATCAAGAAGAAGATACATAAAGTTGGAAGGAGCTTTTCACGCATAAATTCTTCTTGGAAAGAATTTAACCACTACTTCACACACGGATCCTACCGAGCTAATCAGGGGAGTATTAGTTTCTTTCGTTTTTGATTACCTTCTTTTATCATAACTTTGATACTTTCGGGTAACATTGGGGACAATGTTCAGTTTAAGTGTAGGGAGGGAAAATAAAACGGGAACTTTGAAACTATGCTTATCCTTGATTATTTGCTTTGTCTAATTGCATTTGCGTAATAAACCATGAGAAAATGTCGGTTAGGGTAATTTTGGCACCAAATTTAAAATTTTTCATGACATATAGGAGTGGGCCATTAGTCTTGACAAAAGCGTCTCACGGATAGGAAGTTATATGACTAGCACAAAACCCTTTACCACTTAAATTCCACCAAACATGTGAGGATCGCCCTTAGATTAGTAGGAATTGAAGCATTCATCTTCAATGCTTAGAGTGTGAACTGGTAGTATATTAGATTCTAGAACTTGTTTTGTGATGCATTCCGAGATCGCTAGTGAGACTACACTTGTGTAGTTAGGAATAACTAAATGATAAGAGGCATTAGTATAACCCTTGTTTGATACCCGTAATATAATTACTTCTTCCACATCGGTTGAGTAATTACCCCACACCTTTGCGTTGTACTCATCTTTAGTACACGATACCCCTAGTTAAACCCTCAGAGCCTATCCTTTTCGCGGTTCTCGTGATGTTTCGGTTTTCCGGAATATCAATGAAGAGCATTGTTTACACCCCACCCCAAATGTACACCCAAATCGCCTTAGCCTACCTTGTATGCGCTCACTTTTAGTGCATTATTGTTATCACCCTAAACCCTTAGTTCAATTATCTAATTACTTGCATGAGTTGCTAAGTTGAGTCATATCTTTTGTACACAGTTTTGGGACGATTGGGACTCATGGGAAAAGTTAAAGTTTTAAATGACTAAAAGGGAACACCAATTCCCTTATCTGCGTAATAACGTACTCCAAGTGTTTTGATCTTTTCAATTCGGGTCATATTAGTGTTAAAGTAATAAAAACTCAAGTGTAGGGATGTGCTATAAATCCCTATTATTTTGATGTTATCGTAGAGGATGGTAGAGTAAAAGTGTATGAAAAAAAAAATCGAAAAAAATAGAAAAAGAGAAAAAGAAAAAAAATAGTGTAAAAAAAAAAAAAAAAAAAAAAACAAAAAAACAAAAAAACAAAAACAACATATGGGCTACCATCCTACATCTATCTTTAAATTTATGTTTGTTTATTTCAGTTATCTAGAGTTTAGAGTGTCGAGTCTTGGCTTAGCAACGCCATTCTTCGTATGCATTTAACATAGAGATTTTTGACTTGCCACCACTAAATAGCCTATCCCACCAAACCCTTTGTTTCCCTACCGTAAGCTTAACGTTACAACCCTTTAAAGACCTCTTTGATAGTCTTTCCTAGGTGCTTACGCCAAAGCGATGGAGGTTTGATCTATTCTCAAGCCTATGGTAATCTATGTACTAGGACCGGTTAATGAGTGTTTATCTTCCATTTCCAATTTGCTATATTTCATATACACCCGAGAGATGTGAGTATCCAAACACCCCATGTGAGGAGCTAGTATGTAATTTCCGTGCTTGTTATGACTTTTGCGGGGCTTATATGTGTTGTGGACTGTTTTAAACCAATGCTTCATGACCCCTAACTTATAAATTAATTGGCTAAAAGCACATTTGCTTGAGGACAAGCAAATACCAAGTGTAGGGATATTTGATAAGGTTTTAAAATGTACCTTTTTGAGGGGTCGTTTAAGCCCTTATTTGATCACTTTTGTATCCGTTATTGCTTAATATCGTTCCTTTTCACTTTTTAGGTCTCTTGAAGGCAAACTGTTGTTATGACACTTATTTGGACGAAAAGGCGCGGATATATGAAGAAAATGGCCAAAGTCAAGAATCGAGACACTCAAGCTGCTAAATTACAAGGGGACGGCGTCACTGCTTAATCTGCGACGCCGTCGGAGGAATTTGTGACGACTCAGAAGAGAAATTGCTTGTTTTTGGAGGACGGCGTCGGGCTTTAAAAGAGTAGGCCGTCGCAACTCAGACGACCTAGATTCAATCCAGACGGCGTCAGAAGCTAAAGAGGACGGCGTCACAAGCATAAGGTGACGCCGTCGCAAGATTAACTTGGCCAAGACGAAACCCTAATGACGGCGACACGACGGCGTCACAAATCATAAGGTGACGCCGTCGCACATGTAATCTTATATATAGAATCCGAATTTTTCAGTTTTAGAGAGTAGTTTTTTGGGTAAACTTTTGGAGTAAAACCTAAACCGAACCAAGGTCGTATTTTAGGGTTCTAAACCCTATCTTACACCAAGATAAGTTGTTTACTTCATTAATTTAATTATGTCTTCAATTATTTGTGTGTATGCTTGCATGTTCTCCATGTCCGGCTAATTTACTTGTGTGTTTGCTTAGGGAATATGAAACTTAATTATTGAATATTGATTGGTTGTTTCTTATCTTAGTTGATTAATGATCTAGTAATGCGATAGGTCATTCGTTGTGTACTTAATGCTTGATTAATCTTTGTGAACCTTAGGTTATAGCACTTTGAGTTGTTGTAAGCTAAAATATCCAAAGAGGCCTTAGAGTTAGAGTTTATTATCTCTAGTGGGTTTTGTAGACGAGACCCTTTGGTAACTTCAAAGAGTTAGGGAGAAACGCATACCCTACAACTTTAGATACACAACGCAACTAGGAATAAGGACGTGACAATTCAACCACCAATAGAAGATAATTAAGGAGTAGTAAAACCTAAGTAAACACATCTTTAAACTATCATACGAGCACACAATAATTAGACATAGACTACCACCACCTTAGTTTAGATAATTCGATAATAGTAGAGTAATCGGTAGAAATACCAACCCCCCAAATCCAAACCCCGAGATTCGTACTTTTCCTTTTCTAAAAAAAAACATAAAAAAAGATAAAAAATAATCTTCCTCAACCCCAACCTTAGCGTAGTAACTTCTCACTAGCATTCCTATTCCCCTAGAGAACGATATCAATTCCCGTGGCTTACCCTAATACTACACTACAACGATTAGGTTCACTGCCTAGGGTGTTGAAAAACTTGCTCGACGAAAAGGAAGTTCCTTTGACCCCGAACGCGCTGTGTAAGCGTATCACTTGTGCATGCAAATCATCACATCTGTTTAAGTCTTTAATGCACTTCCCAAATCCTTCCCTTTATAAGTCATCTTGTTAGAATCGCTTAGTCATCAACCAAAACATAATTCTCGGCATTTAGAAACTTTCTCTTTAATCATTTCATCATGAGGAAAGCTCCTAGTGCTAACTCATCCACCAAAGGACCACCCAAGAATTTTGCTCGTATTGTACACGAAATTTCCTCAACCGAATCATCTCCCGTTAAATCCAAAAATGCTAGGATTTCTCCTCCACCAACTCAACCAATCAAACCAATCCCCAAAAGGATTGTTCCCACAAAAATATCATCACCAAACACCACAATTCCTACTAAACCAAACACACCCATTTCCACCCAACCATCATCTTTGGTGCCTAGAGCCATATCATTTACCACCTCACAATCATCTCCACGTCTCCACAACTTGGAGGACTTGCCTCCTAGGCCATCTCATCCTCCACCATTGTCGACACACTCTTCAATAGAGAAGATTGTGCAACAAAACCAAGGTGTTGAATCAACACTTGCACCGGTATCCTTTTCTTTATTTCCCTCAAATGGTCCATTTTGGATAATGAGGAATCATCAAAGTCAACCACCCGACCACATGGAAGTTGACACCTCTCTACCTCCACCATCATCCTTTGTTGAGCCATCTTTGAATGTGCCTCCACCAATCCCTCCTTAGTTTGAGGATCTTCAACCCTCTTCACTTGATCCTCCACATCAAGCCAATCCATTTTTACCACCACCTTTCCCAAGCCATGACAAGGATTGTTATCATTGTCAACACGTTGAAGGCTTGATACATGAACTACGTGAAGAGCAACGTTTCATGTTTTATCACCTCCTCTAAAGTTTCGATGAGGTCAACAAACCTAAACAACCGTGAGCTTAAGGATTCAAGTGGTGTCCTAGTCTTAAGCTTAACTTAGATCGCTTAGGAATCACATTTCATGTTTAAACCATTCTCTTAGTTTTAGAGATTTGTAGATCATCTCTCGCATTTTATTGAATGTATTTACATGTTTTATGCCATATTATCTTGAGTATATGTTTGGTGCAAAAATTACTTATATCATTTCGATGGTGACATCATTTGCTCACTTCACCAATGCTGTCTTATGATTTCAGACAGACGGATCCCTCTGTTTTGCCTAGACGGATCCCTCCAAGGAGGGAACCGTGGGATCCGTGCAAAAGAAGACTTGTTTTATACTAACTTGAGTCTTATTTGCAGGAAATTATGCATTATATATTTGTTTTCTAACCTTTGTTTTGTAGATTTTCAATATACACATGAAGACTTTGACACCCTAAGCTAGGGGGAGTTTCGTGTCAAAGCGATACATTGTAAAATCATTTGCAATATATTTTAGGATTACGTTACATGACGTCCCTTTGCAAAGTTGCAATCATCAAGGGGGAGCATATTCGTCACAAAGACGAAACCATTTGCAAACATAGTTGCAACGCACTAGTTTAGTATTTCTTCTTACTTGACGCCCTCACAAAGGGATGGATTCGTCAAGGGGGAGCTAAGACAAGAACATTTCCCGTCACTTGCTCTCTATACTCTTATTTTCTTTCTTTTTACATGTTTTTCTTAAAACAAGATGTTAGTCTCTATTCGACACTCTTTTTGTTTCGACAAAAAGGGGGAGAAGAGAGTAAAAACTTAAAACTCCAATTCAAACTTTTACGAATTTTAGTTTTTCCTTAAAATAATCTTATGTTTTGTCATTAACAAAAAGGGGGAGATTGTTAATACAAATAAGCCGTAAAAAACGTTTATTTATATTTTACGATCTTCTAATGTTTTGTCGATAATAAACGTAAAATCATTTTAACGAAACAAATAAAATACGTAAATGGTTTGAGTCAATAGTTTACTAACACACTTACGTTTTCACATAAAACTCTAAACAAGTAAAAGTGATTTTATGATTTAGTAATACATATGTTCAACAACTAGTATTTACATATTAGGTAAATATATACATAACTAATATGTATTATAATGGGTAAATATAAATGGGTAGGAGTTTAAAGTATTTGACCCATTGACCAAATACAATAAATGTAATTGGGTAAAACCCAAAGTAGATGACCCATACCCATAGAGCTTAACCCATAACCCATTGCATGACATTATGCATAATTCATAAATGGGTATTATCCATGACCCATGGTTTTAACCCATGACCCATGGACTAGATGCATTGCATCTTGTAGATACATTGTATCTACTTGGATAACCATGGTCCAAAGTCTAGGACCCATGACCCATGACCTAAAACCCATGGGCAAAGAGGAGCGTCCCACGGATCCCTCAAGTGAGGGATCCGTGGGATCCGTGGAACAGTAGCTAAATTTCTTCTATAAATAGTGAGCCATTTCTTCATTTTGGGTTGCCACTCCCACACATACTTTCTCAGAGTATTGTAAACCTTCTAACCTCATATCCTAAGGATCTCTCTATGTAGTTTATGTTTTGTTTTTGTGTGATTCTCTAGGTTCCTCTTAAAGGCGAGATCACCACTTCTTGAAGTCAAGCAAGCTCAAGTCCATGAGTTGCCATGCTTCGTCATCATCAAGACTACTGAGGTTCTCTTGTTGATAGTTCTTTCTTCCTCCATAGAGGTGTTGTGTCAAAGGCATTAGTGAAGGAAGCCGAAAGAGTCAAGACGAAAGCATTAGTGAAAGGTGCTTAAACGTTCGTGTCAAAGGCATTAGTGAAGGATGCCAAAGGAGTTAAGACGAAGGCATTAGTGAAAGGTATCAAACGTCCGTGTCAAGGGCATTAGTGAAGGATGCCTAGAAGTCAAGTCAAGTAGCATTAGTGAAAGATGCCAAGGGTGTATAATCGATGAGGTGCATCGATGTACAAATAGAGATAGGTTGTATCCAAGGATATTGATATCCTTGATGATGTTGTAATAAGGAGTGGGTCTCCTTTTGGTTAGGTGTTGTGTAGTTTTGGGTAGTAGTTCCTCCATTGTAATGGAACTCGGTATCTAACCTAGTACCGGATAAAGGGTAGGCGACGTTATGATAGGCGTGGTTCTACCTTGTGGAAGAACCCGGTGTTTAGCCTAGTACCGGAAAAAAAGTAGGCGACCTTGTGAAGGCTTCTCCGCCATAAGGAGTTGGTGTCGTGTAGTGTTTACGAACTCTCGAGTAGGTGACTCGGGGAGTGGAGTAGGGCACGGAAGGTGTCCTTGTAGCCGAACCATTAAAAACACTTGTGTCGTGATTTTGTGTTTCTTACTCTTCTCTTTTACATTACACATTTATCAACATCCAACATACACATCCAAATAGATTGACATAAGTCGATCAAATATTTTAAAACATCGTTTTAATTGGTAAAACTATTCAACCCCCCCCCCTTCTAGTTTTCCACAAGGAGGAAACGTGTTGTATTGCTGCTAAGATCAATGATATTGAACGTAAATTGTTTGAGGACAAGCTTGTGTTAGTGAGAGATGACTGGGAACCTTTAAAACCTGTGAATGTCGATAATCTAGCTAATTTGGAGTCTTTTCCAAGCTTGTTCGAGTCGTTTGGTTCCCCATAGAGGTCTGTTTATGTGGATACTTATGGTGATAAATCGAATTATACGTGGCCTGGGTCATATTATTATCATCTTAATGGTGATCCGAATAACAAAGTTGCAAATTTTCGTACCTTAATCTCCCCGGCTGGTAATGCAGCTGATGTTGCAGTTTTTAAAGAATTGGTCCTTCAGGTTAAGGAGCATTTCGAGAACATTGTTTATGGGTTCTTTCTGGGTAAAATACTGGTGTATCTTGTGGTTGAAAACTATGTTAAGAATGCGTTGACTAGATTTGGTCTTATTCGCTCTATGATGAACTCGAAATGTATGTTCTTCTTCAAATTTAATTCTAATACTTGTATGGAATCAATGTTTGAAAATGGTCCATGGATGATACGTAATGTTCCATTGATTCTTCGCAAATGGTCGCCTTTAGTGAATGTGTCTAAGTAAGACTTGAAGAGTGTACCGTTTGGGTTAAACACCATGATGTGCCAATCACAGCAATCACGGAGGATGGATTGAGTGTTATTGCTACTAAACTTGGCACCCCATTGATGTTTTATACTTATACAGCTTCAATGTGTATGGAATCTTGGGGTCAGTCCAGTTTCACGAGAGCCGTAATTGATATTCGTGTCGAAATTGAGTAGAAAGTGTTATCTATTGGTTTTCATAAACACATAACAAATCACACTGTGGTTCGAATGAGATAGATTTTAGAGAGAGAAAGTGGAATATGGGATCCTTTCTAGAGAGAGAAAGTAAACAAAAGAAAGAAGGTTAGATTAAGTGAAAGGTCCAACCCTCTACCTTGGGAGGTAGAGGGTATTTATAGTTACATACTAAATGTCCTCCTTCGGACTGTGGATCACGCATACAGTAGGTAAAGACCCATCCTTCCTCCACGGTGTTACTCTAAACTAAACTAAGCTAATAACTAAGCTAATAAACACGTAAATAATGATATGTCTACGAGCTAACTTATGCTAGATTATATTTGGGGTGACCGACTCTTCACTATGGAGTTTCCAATTCCTAACAATCTTCCCCTAAGGGAGGTCACCCCATGTTTCACATTTCGAATCCTAGCATTCTATTTTATCTTCAGTCTTGAGCTCGTAGACTTTAATTCTTCACATCCGCAATCTTTGTGCTTTAGCAGTGATTCATCAATATCCGACTGCTTTGTACTTTAAGTGGAGGTCTTTGAACTGATCCACATCTTGATGATCTTCGAGCTTTCTTTGAGATCATCAGCCACAGTAAATCTCTGGATCAATCTTTGTTATGTTGCCTTCATGTGATGTTGTGAATTTTGGACCGACATGCTCACACTTTCAGGATCATGACATCTTTCCATCAGAGTAGCGGAAGCTTTACTGGTTCATGATATTTGCAGCAGCGTAGCAGAAGCATAGTATAAAAATATCAGAGCCAGGATATGTAGATATGCACTAGTCATGATTTCTTCAGTTAAGTGTGGATGCTGTGAGCATGCGGCTTTGGATTGACTTCTCAATTCTGATCAGCTGCAACCGTCCAAATGTACCTGCAAATAATAGTTAGCAATAAAACACATGAAAGTGTCTTTGATCACTTTCGTTGAATTGAGGTACACGGCCCACGGTTCCCCGTTGATCAGTACAAGTACTGCATGTGATCAGGTATAATTCCGAAGAATCTCCTTGACAGGGTTTCACAGCTGCTCTAGCCGTTCTCAAACCGGAACGTCTCAAAGAAGACAACACGGAGTGAGTGAACCAGCAAATTGAGATTTACTGATTGATGAAAAAATGATTTGAAAAATAATCGCGTATTGCTTAGAAGAAAGAGTTTTGCAATACGACGAAGGTTTTATGAGAAATATCAATTTTCAATCAAAAATACCTTTTGTATTTGAAAGAGAATACATATTCGATGTGCTAGAGAAAAGAAGAAATTTGCACATCGAACGGTTTTTCCAAAAGTATTTTTTTCAATCAGAGATACTTTTTGAGTTTGAAATATGAATACACATTCGATGTGCTAGAGAAAAGAAGATTTGCACATCGAACGGTTTTTCCAAAAGTATTCGTCAATTCCATTCCTGGACCAAGGTTGATTCAAGAGTGAATCGCCCCATCGTTTCTATCCAGTTGTCACAAGCTTGATCTTTCGAGAAGATCTCACATGTCACCCACCAAGAGCTTGTTTGATGTTGGCTCTAGAAGGATTTCCATCTTCATTGTGAATATTTAACATATCACTCGGATGTTCTGGCAAAATCACAAGGATAATGCGTAGGACTCTTAATATATTCTTACTTTCCACATTATGTAAAACAGCAAGTCTTCATTAATTTAGTGTCCTAATGAGATATTGTGGATGATCTCTTGGCTCTAGACTCAATTGTGCACATTTAGTTCCTATGTCGGAGACTAGGGAGAGGGTCTCCTTCTTCAATATCAACAATCTCTAAGAGAAAGTCGATAGATAATGCAGGTTCCCCGTGAGAATGAAACAAGTCCTTTTAAGAGGAACTTGAGTAGCTTGGGAAGTTGTAGTGCAGTGCGTCACTGGGTCCATGACGTCTTGTCTTCAATACCGGTGTTACCTTAGTAACCACCAATAGCATATGAATTGAACCCGGTTTCTGCCCTAAGGTTGAATTATTGGAGGGCTATTTCTTTTCACCCTTTACACATTCATTTCTTTTTCATTCTTCAACCCCTTCAGTGCTTACCGAGACTTCATTACTAGAACCTTGTTGGGTTTGTTCCAGTACTAGCTCTGTCTCAGTCGGCACTCTTCCCATATTCTCATTTTTCTCCTTTTTTCATCATACCTAAGGACTTCTACACTATCTGGTGGATTGTCCCTAGGTAGATCCCTCCTGCTCTGGCAGAATCGTGGGAACGAATACCTCACCTAACTATCCTTATAACACCATGCATAAAGTAAATTGGTCGGTTTTTTGGTATTGTTCTTTCCTTCTTGAAACCGATTGAAAAATCAATCAAGGTACTTGTGATATAAAATTAAAAGCATTTTGTACCTTAATTGTTTTTGATCATTTAGAAATTATCCCCCTCAACATGTGCGTATGATTTTGAAATTGATTAGCACATGGAGGCAAGAGTTCTTTGAAACAATTTCTTGATCACAATTTCCTTAAAAAAAACCATTTGAATTTCTTTGGTAAATTCTCCACCTCGATATGTGCGTAGGATATTTGAAATAATTTTATCACATAGAAGAAGGATTTCTTTTGAAGTACTTTCACGATCATATTGCCATACAGAAAACCATTTGAAAATCAATCAAGGTACATTATGTTGAAACATAGAAATCTTTGTACCTTGATAGTTTATTTTCTTTTGAAATGCTCCCCCTCAATATGTACTTCGAGATTCGAAAGTGTTTAGCACATATGGGAGAGCAGCCTGCACTTTTGAATCAAATCGATCATCATTTATCAGATTTCATAATTAAATCACAAATTCTCCCCCGATCAAAAATATCAAACCCTTTGAGATTTTGGATCCCAAGTGATTTAATAAGGTTTAGAAAACATGGGAGAAAATGTGGCAAAGTTTAAATACTCATCTTGTTTTTGGATAAATGCTCCTCCTCAATCATGTGCATCATATATTGAAATCGTTTGGCACATGGAGGCAGGAGTGCCTTTAGAGGACTAAAACCAATTCCATTTAAACATATAAGAGATTTAAATCACTATCTCTCCCCCGATCAAAAATTTCAAACCTCTTGAGATTTGTGATCCCAATTGATTTAAATTATTTAGAAAATTTTAGGGGAAAGACGTGGCTTGATTTAATTTTTGAAAAATGACTTATAGGGATCAATATAAGACATTAAAGATTGTTAGTGTCAGGTATGATAGTTTTAAGAGATCTTTAAGTAAAATAAAACAATTTCACAATCAAACAAGAACAGAAAAGATTTCATTTTAAAAGATCTTTGAGTTTTAAAGACAATCATACCATGACATAACATTAAATCTTTAAATCACCACTTATTTAGCACAAACGGACATGATAGATGAAATATAAAAAAAAAGTAAAGTAAAGTAACACCCAATGCCGTCTTCCACGGGTTATGGGTACCCAATACCGTTTCCGGTGTATGGGGGAGGTTAAGATGTAGACAGCCTTACCCCTACCTAAGGTAGAGAGGCTGCTTCCAGTTCTACCAAAGGTAGAAAGGACCTCCGGCCTTTTGTAGGGAAATATGGTTTGAAAATATGATAGATGAAATATGATAGATGAAATATGATAGATGAAATATGGTAGAAAGGACCTCCGGCCTTTTGTAGGGAAATATGATAGATGAAATATGGTTTGAAAATATTTTATTTTAAATCACTCTCCCCCTCAATCGATGACCGTAGTCGTTGATTGAGTGACTTAAGTTTTGATAAAATGAAGTCCGGTGATTTCCAAAATTTAGTCCAATTTATTTTCAAAACCAATATTTTTCCATTTTCAAAACAGTATTTTCAGAATGTTTTAAAAAATGTTATCATCCACTACTTGTCCTGCACAAAGATACGTTAGGTGGTTGAGCTGTTTTGTTGTTGTTGCTGGAGGTTTGGAAGAAAACCATCTGCTGATGCAGTGAGATCTCTTACGTTGCATTTTTTCATGCCAACTCTCCATAGAGGTCAAATTAAGCTCCGTTTCTTCATTTATTGATGAAGAAAACCATCTGCTGATGCATTGAGACCTCTTACGTTGCATTTTTTCATGCCAACTCTCCATAGAAGTCAAATTAAGCTTTGTTTCTTCATTTGTCAACCCAAGATATAGTTACCCTTTCCTTTTGGCATCCAATCATCTTCATATGTGGGATCCAGATCGGGAACATTCTTTTAAACCATTTTATCTGCATATGTTAGTGGACATACAAACAAATATATGGTGGTCGACAACACCCAAACAACAATCGACTAATAAAAGTCAATCTAACATATCAATCAGTTCATATAAAGCATGGGAATAATGTGTTTATCAAACTCTAATCATCTAATCCTAACAATCATATCCTAGGCACCTAGTCCTTCAACGTAGGTTAACATGTTTTACATTTAGGTATATAGGATAATTAGATAAGCTCGTTAGATGATATAGATTTGAAAACATTCTCCCCCTCAATCAATGACTAATTTTCTGAAAAGTTTAAAAGCGCTGAAGTTATTGATTGAGTTTTCAATTTATACGAAAACTCTGAATCTGATTGATTTACAAGCAACTCATTTACCACCATTTTGTTAAAACAAATATTTTTCTGAAGAATTTTTAGAAGGAAAAATATTTGAGTAGGAACAGCAGTCCTTCGACATACTTTCCTCATTTTGTTTTAGGATAAGTGCACGAAATATTTGAAAATTGGTTTAGCGCAACACTTTCCTTTCTTGAAGAACGGGTTGCTATCTGAAATAATAGCAAACCATAGTTTAAGCACGGGTTACAGTCTGAAGTAACTGTAAGCTATAATTTGAGACATGTTTTGAAAAGAATATTTACACCTTCTGCTCGAAATTCATCTATGGTCCCGTGCCATTATTGAATGAAATTTCTAAGACCGTAGATGTTATCGATACTAGAAGACATGTCTTGATAAAAGCAATATTTTTGGTATTTTTCAAATTTTCTGATTTTTTATGGGTTTTTTGAAAATTTTATATTTTTCTATTTTCTCTTAGTTGGTTTTATATTTTTGTATTTTGCTTTTTGATAAATATATACAAATAGGATGATATCGTTTAAGAAGATGATGATATTAGTACCGAGATTAGGATATCGTTCAACACTTAGTAGAAGATAGAAGTCATCATTTCTTAAACTTTCACCACCAAAGCTTTCGAGACTCTTGAATGGACGACAGAAATTGAGCCTACAGAAAGTGAGACTTTGGTAGCTTCCCCCCAAACCGACAATCTTCGAATAAAGACCATTTTCCCAAGAAGTAGAATGTGAAGAGAAGCAGTCTTATTGAATGAAGTTCAACACCCCGAAGAACACGAGAACACCGAAGTAACAAGTTTAACCACTGATCATCTTTGCGGTTATCAAACCCGGAATACATGATTAAGCTCTTGTTGTGTGTCCCCGATGTACACATTACTCTTCGAGTTTGAGAAGTTGTCTATTCGGGAGAACAATATGTCAACATCTTCATTTCACCAAATGCATTCCAGTTATCTTTCATATAACCAATCAGCGAAACAATATGATATTTTTTGATCGGGTAATGTACACATGTACCCAACAAGAGTAGAGACGATGACATCCAAGTAACATGTTGAATCACTGATCATCTCTGCAGATATCAACTCCGGAATAACTGAATAAGCTCGATCATGTGAACATGTTGTGCGTCCCTGATGTACACATATCTCCCCCCCGATGGTTGCGATCTTATCAGAATCATCATAACATTGTGTACATGAAGCAATAACCAGAAGCACTTTATCATAAGCCATATAGAAGATGTCGATAAGCAATGTCATCTCACGTTCCAAATATTCTTCTCATATTTCTTTTTACTGAAAGCTGAGTTAAAACATACCAGAAGTATCCAGAGACCACTTCCCTCCAAGTGGTTGGAATAATGCATCCTTCCCCCAAATAGTTGGAATAATAAATCCTTCCCCCAAATAGTTGGAATAATACATCCTTCCCCCAAATAGTTGGAATAACACACCAAAGGCTACGAGATAAACACTGAGTGTAACATATTGGATTTCACAAACACACTAAACCAAAGATCAAAGTGGCGTATACTATGGTTTTAGAGAGAGAGAAATTTAGAGGTTAGGAACTTTAGTGAGAGAAAGAAAAATCTTATTATGAGCTCCAACTCTCTACCTTGGGAGGTAGAGAGTATTTATAGTTCTTACATAAATCGCCACCTACGGGCTGTGGATCAGGCATACAGTGGGTAAAGACACGTCCGTCCTCCTCGGTGTTACTTTACTAAATACTACTAAACATTAACTAATCTATGACTATGAGCTTTCTAACGATTACATATACTTGAGGTGACCGACTCTTTAATAACTGGATTTACTAAATCCTAACAATCTCCCCCTAAGGGAGGTCACCTCAAAAATACATAGAATACAAACAGATATTACAATTAGATTGTTCTTGGTTTCTTGTTAATGTTCTTTGCTCTGTAGCTCGTAGTCATTGATTCTTCATTTACGCATGTTTGGATAATCAATGTGGAGGTCTTTAAGTGATCCACGTGATAATGAGTTTTGAACCAGCTTTGAGATCATCAGCAAACATAAATCTCTGACTCTTCCATTGTGGTGTTGGTATTATGTGATGTTGTGACATTTGGACCGACATGCTCACATTCTGGATCATGAAATATTCTCATCAGAGTAGCGGAAGCTTACGTTGATTCATGATATTGGCAGCAGCGTAGCCGAAGCATGGAGTGAAAATATAAGAGTCATTGATGCACTAATCATGATTTCTTTAGAAATGAATGTGTTGTGTGAGCATGCGGCTTTGGATTAACCGCTTCATTCTGATCAGCTGCAAACGTCGGGCGTACCTGCATACAACAGTTAGCAATAAAGCGCACGAAAGTGTATTTGATCACTTTCGTTGAATTGAGGTACACGGCCCACGGTTCCCCGTTGATCAGTACAAGTACTGCCTGTGATCAGGTATAATTCCGAAGAATTTCCTTGACAGGGTTTCGCAGCTGTTCTAGCTGTTTTCAAACTGGAACGTCTCAAAGAAGACAACACGGAGTGAGTGAACCAGCGAATTGAGATTCACTGATTGATAAGAAGAGATTTGAAAAGCAATCGTGTATCGCTCAATAGAAATTGTTTTTGCAATACAACGAAGGTTTTAAAGAAAATCAATTATCAATCATTAATACCTTTTATTTTGAAATATTAGTACACAGTCGATGTGCTAAGGAAAAGGATTTTTAAGCACAACGACCGGTTTTTTCAAAGGTATCCGTCAATCCATAACCTGAACCAAGATTGATTCAAAAGATTGAATCGCCCCATTGTTTCTGCTCAGTTGTCACATGGTTGATCTATTGGATAGATCTCACATGCCACCCACCAGGAGCTTGTTTGATGTTGGCTCCAGAAGGCTTTCCATCTTCATTGTGAATATGTTTGCATATCACTCAGATGTTCTGGCAATACCACAAGGATAATGCGTAGGACTCATAAGATATAATCTCTCTTTCCACATTGTGTGAAACAGAGAGAATTCATTGACAGTGTCCTAATGAGATTTATTTGATGATCTCGTGGCTCTAGACTCAATAGTGCACATTTGGTTCCTATGCCGGAGACTAGGGAGATAGTCTCCTACTTCAATATCAACAAACTCTAAGAGAAAGTCGATAGATAATGTCGGTTCCCCGTGAGAATGAAACAAGCCCTTTTAAGAGGAACTTGAGTGGTTTGGGAAGTTGTAGTGCAGTGCGTCACTGGGTCCATGACGTCTTGTCTTCAATACCGATGTTACCTTAGTAAACACCAGTAGCATATGTATTGAACCTGGTTACTGCCCTAAAGTTGAATTATTGGAGGGCTATTTCTTTTCACCCCTTTTCACATTCAATTCTTTTTCATTCTTCAACCTCTTCAGTGCTTACCGAGATTTCATAACTAGAACCTTGTTGGGTTTGTTCCAGTTCTAGCTCTATCTCAGTCCGCACTCTTCCCATATCTCACTTTTCTCCTTTTTTCATCATACCTAAGGACTCTACACTATCTAGTGGATTGTCCCTGGGTAGATCCCTCCGGTTCTGGCGGATCGTGGGAATGAATACCTAACCTAACCATCCTTATATCACCATACATAAAGTAAATTTGGTCGGTCTATTAGGTATTGTTCATCTGTCGTTGGAACCAATTGAAAACCATTTGAAAATCAATCCAGATACTTGTGATATATTATCAAAGCATTTTGTACCTGAATTGTTTTTGATATTTCTAGAAAAAGAGCTCCCCCTCAACATGTGCATCATGTATTAGAAATCGTTTTAGCACACGGAGGCAAGAGGAAGAATTAACTTCTTAGATTACCATTTTCTAAAAGATATCAACATCACTTCCCTGATCAAATCAAGAAGATAAAGCATATTGAGGAAGGATGAGGTTTTCATAAGTTTGCTCCCCCTTAATATGTGCCTCGAGGTTTCAAAGAGTTTTGCACATATTAGAAGGAACCTGCACTTAGAGAGAAATCAATCACGTTTCAATTCTTTGTGGTTTTAAAAGGATGCTCCCCCTCAACATCTGCATGGAAATTTTGAAATCGTTTGGCACATGTGGGGAGGAAAGCTTGCAAAACACTTGTGAAACCATTTATCGAATCATCAGTTTAAATCCAATTTAAATCATAAATTCTCCCCCGATCACAATTTTCTACTCATTTGAGATTTGTGATCTCTGTAGATTTAAATTGATTTTGAAAGCTTTTGAGGAGAATTGTGACTTGATTATGAAAACATTTTAACTGATAAGGATCGGATTATGAGACTTTAAACTCCATTGATTAAACATGCATGATTATCTTTTGAAAATAATTGTATGACAAATAACCTTTTGATTTAATTGAAATCATTCTCCCCCTCAATCAATGACATAAGTTGTTGATTGAGAGATATTTTTTGACAAACGTTAAGTCCAGATGATTTTCAAAAATAGAGACCGAGTTATTTTTAAAGCAATTAGTTTTCATTAGATAGTAAGTAATTGTTTATAGAATCAGAGTATGAGTTTTGAAAATTTAGGATAAAGCATGGCTCTGTTCTTTCTTTGAAAAACGGGTTACTGCCTGAAATGACAATAAACCATTGTTTCACTTTCTCCCAAAAATATTTTTTGATTTTTTTTTGATTTTTTTTGGAACATTCGAACAACATCTAAAGTCCCGTGTCATTCTTTGAATGACAGCACAAAGACTGTAGATATTTTCGAATCGAGAAAAACAAGACAAAAAGACAATATTTTTTGAAATTTTTCAAGATTTTTCAAATTTTTTTATGGATTTTTGAAAGTTTTATATTTTTCTATTTGCTTTTTGAATAAATATTTACAAGAGATGGATGAAGGAAGACCTTTACTCCTCGTCTTCCTCTTGAAGACGTTTGAGTGTTTCCGGTTGTAGACTCTTTATACCAAGTCGTGGGAGGATAAACTCAAAACGTTCTCTAGGAAGAGCTTTGGTGAAGATGTCTGCTAACTGGTATTCAGTCCTCACAAAATAGAGTTCCACCACACCGTTTTCTACTTGCTCCCTGATGAAATGATGTCGAATGTCGATGTGCTTTGCTCTTGAGTGTTGTACGTTGTTGCATGAGAGAGCAATAGCACTTTTATTATCACAGTACAGAGGGATTTTGTTGAATTCAAAGCCATAGTCAGATAATTGAGATCTCATCCATAGGATTTGAGCACAACAAGATGACATGGCTATGTATTCAGCCTCTGTAGAGGAAATAGAAGTACTCATTTGCTTCTTTGAAGACCAGCTCACAGGCTTATCACCAAAAAACTGAGCACCTCCAGACGTACTTTAACGTGTATCTTGACATCATGCACTATCAGCATCTGCATAGGCTGTTAGTGACATAACGGTGTCCTTCGGGTACCAAAGTCCCATATTGATGGTTCCTTGGAGATACCGAAAGACCCGTTTAACCGTTTCAAGGTGCTTTTTGGTAGGCTTAGCCTGATATCTAGCACACATGCAAACAGCGAACAGAATGTCTGGTCTACTGGCTGTGAGGTACATCAGGGATCCAATCATACTACGATATGTCGTTTGGTCTACCATGATCCCTGAGTGGTCCTCATCCAGTTTAGTACGCTCTATCATGGGAGTGTCAACAGGGTCACTAGAATCAAATCCAAATTTCTTTAAAATCTCATTTGCATATTTAGATTGATTTATAAAAATGCCTCCGGGACTTTGTGAAATTTGTAATCCCAAGAAAAATGACATTTGTCCCATCATTGACATTTGAAATTTAGAACCCATTTCACTTTGAAAACGGTCACATTCATTGGGGTCAGTCGAGGCAAAAATAATATCATCAACATATATTTGAACGTGAATTAAATGTTTGCCTGACTTTCTGGTGAACAATGTCGGATCAACTGCTCCTTTGCTGAATCCAGTAGATAGAAGAAACTTTGATAGCGTATCATACCATGCCCTTGGAGCTTGCTTCAAACTGTAAAGAGCCTTCTTCAAATGATAGACGTGAGTAGGATGCTCTGGATTCACAAAGCCTTCAGGCTGGCTGACGTAAATGACTTCTTTAAGATCTCCGTGAAGAAACGTCGTCTTTACATCCATCTGATAGACTACCATGTTCTTACTTGCAGCATTAGCCAAGAAGATTCTGATTGCCTCGATACGAGCAACAGGAGAAAATGATTCTTCAAAGTTAATACCCTCCTCCTAACGGTATCCTTTTGCAACCAATCGAGCCTTGTTCTTTAAAACATCACCATGCTCATCAAGTTTTACTTTGAAGATCCACTTTAGAGCAATGATCATTGCACAATCTGGAGCAGGTACTAATTCCCATACATCTAGTCGATCAAACTCATGAATTTCTTCTTGCATGGCATTGAACCAGCTGTCTTCATTCATGGCAGTTTTCACGTCTTTTGGTTTGATCTTAGAGAGTACGGAGTTGAAGAAGCACCATAAGGCATATGTTGCAAGTTGTTTCCGTATGGATACTGGACGGGAAAGGTTTCCGATGATGTTGTCCAATGGATGATCATGTGTCCATTTTCTGAGGTGTTCATGAGGTTGTTGTTGAGGAACTGAAGTAGCAGAGTTGATATCTCCTGAAGAAGATGGTTCTGATGATGACTCAGGAGCAAATATGTTTTCAAATGGTTCATCTTCTGGAGGAGAAAAAGGGTTTTCATCATCTGTAACAGCAGCAACATTTCCATTGTGTACACTCGATGATTGATGATTTGTTGATGAGACAGAGTGATCAGCAGCATGCGCTTCTAGACTTAATGACATTGAAACTGAAGGGTTAACTTCACTGACAGGGATAGAGGCAGCCTCTGATGATGGAACTGACATAGCACTTGGCTCATAGTGTTCATCAAACATTGGATCAAATAATTTCTTCAAATCATCTTCTGAAGGAGGTACATAAGGAGTTGCTGGTGAAGGATTAGAAACAAGAGTAGAACTGATAGGACTACTTGATAAAGATTGAAATGCGGGTCCATAACTGGTTTGTCCTGGAGCCATTTGACCGGTCAGCTCATCGAACGTAACGTGAATTGTTTCCATGATATTTCGGGTTCTCTTGTTGAAGATTCGGTATCCTTTTCTGTTTGGTGCATAACCTACAAATACTCCAATGTCCGATTTAGCTTTTAGTTTACCTAAATCTTGACCGTCATTAGTTGGGTAACATAAAGCACCAAACACACGAAGGTAGGATAGATCAGGTTTTCGTTTATGGACAAGTTCATATGGAGTTTTTCCATGAGAGGTGTGAATAAGGGAACGATTTTGGGTGTAGCAAGCAGTGGCAATGGCTTCAGCCCATAGAAACATTGGAACCTTTGAATAAATTAGCATTGTTCTTGCGGCTTCCACAAGAGTTCGATTTCGTCTTTCAACTACACCGTTCTGTTGAGGAGTTCGTGGAACACTTCTTTGATGACTGATTCCAACACTTTCATAAAACTGAATTAAGTCTTTGTTAACAAACTTTGTGCCATTGTCTGTTCGAACAATTCTAACAATATTGTTGAGTCGAACCTGAAGCTATTTGATAAGTTTGATGATGACATCTGGAGTTTCATCCTTTTTCCTCAAAAACTTTACCCAAGTAAATCGAGAGTAGTCATCAACAACTACTAGAATGTATTTCTTCCCATTTATCGTTTTCACTCTCATTGGTCCGCACAGATCCATATGAAGGGTATGAAGAACTTCCATTACTGAGTTTGTGGGTTTTGGTTTGTGGGCATATTTTGTGCTTTTTCCCAATTGGCAAGCTGAACAAAGATGATCTTTTTCATACTTTAATCTGGGTAATCCTCTTATTAAGTCCTTTCTAGAAAGATTGTTTATGGTACCAAAGTTCAGGTGATTGAGACGACGGTGCCATAGCCATGACTTAGTTTTGGAAGCCTTTGACAGCAAGCAGATGGGTGAAGATTTCATCATATGTTCGATAGAGATGGTGTATAGGTTTGAACCACGAGTTCCTCTGAGAAGTTCCACACCATCAAGTTCTCTAACAAAGAAAGTATGTTTTCTGAAGGCCACTTCTAAATCTGAGTCACAGAATTGTCCGACAGAAAATAGATTATGTCCAAGACCTTCAACATAATATACCCTGGAAATCACACTATCTCCAACCACGTAATCTCCATAACCCATAATAGCACCAAAATGATCATTTCCGAATCTCACAGTTCCGATGAATTTACTCACGAAGTTCATGAGCCGTGACCGGTCTCCAGTCATATGCTTGGAACAGCCTGAGCCCAGGTACCACAGAACGATTTGAACGATCTGCAGTTGAACACAGACAAGAATGGATAACTGGATAATTGGGATCCCCATGCAAGAATGGGTTCCATTTGGTTAGTAACAGTGATTGGAACACCCACATCAGAAGTAGAAGCAATGGAATCATTAGAAATAGATGCAGTGCTAGTGTCCATATTTGACCTATTCAAAGTGTGTTCACTTCTTAAGAGAATAGTTCTACCAGTGGGCATCCATTTTCTAGTGGGCATTGACTTAGCAAATTTAGGGCAAAACTCATTAACCTTACGCCCAGTAGGTATCCATTGATAACCTATATTACTAAATTTCCTTCCTGTGGGTTTCCACTGTTTTCTAACTTTCTTTCGCCTTTGCCTTTTTGCCTTCTTAGCTTGAATTTTAACATTAACAATTTTAACTGGGCATTTAACAACATTAGACAAATCATTCACACCACATTCAAGATTAGTAACCGAAACCACGCAATCATCATTACATGTTTTGCCAAAAGTAGCAGAATTCGCATTAATTACAGTATGCTTAGAGCTAACACTAGAATCAACACGATTCGTCTTATTCAAATTCTCCCTAAGGTGATCTTCTACTTTCTTCCACTGAGCATTCCTAGCATGCAAGGTCCTATCATTCTTTATGTTGCCTTGAGGCTTTGACCCGCTTGCTTTGGTGTCACTTCTTACTCCTGTAGAGCTAACACTAGAATGCAAGGTCCTATCATTTTTTGTGTTGCCTAGAGCTAACACTAGAATCAACACGATTCGTCTTATTCAAATTCTCCCTAAGGTGATCTTCTACTTTCTTCTACTGAGCATTCCTAGCATGCAAGGTCCTATCATTCTTTGTGTTGCCTTGAGGCTTTGACCCGCTTGCTTTGGTGTCACTTCTTACTCCTGTAGAGGGAATTGGAACATTAGTTGGTTTTTGCTACTTTTTGCATTCCTGAACTAGAAGTGCAGGGATCTGAACTACTTGAAGGCACCTTAGTGTTCACTTTCTTAAAACTGGGCATATAATGGTTTGTATGCTTGGCACTAGGCATAGAACAAGGCATCACAACTTTTCCTTTTGCACCTAAGGATTTAGGACATGTTGCTATTAAACATTCTAGCAGCTCTTGACATCGTTTGGCTTGAATGCACGCATACCTAATTTCTCTATCAAGAGGCTTATTTACGAAATCCTCTTCCACAATCTCACGGCGATATTCTAGACTATCCTTAAGGTGAGCGCAATAGTTATGAAACACAGGTTCATTATTCCTAAGATGAAGAGGAATGTATTTAACAGTCACAGTGTATTTGCAGTCTGAGGAAGACTTTAATGCAACATTTTCATTAAAGACAAGTGGCAGTTTCCCTTTTTCCTGACTCCTCAGATTCTCAATTTCGTTTTGTAAAGACGTTGTTTTTTCGTTGTTTTTGTCACGAGTGACTTTCATTGAATCATATAACTCTTTAAAGTGTCGTTTAACCTTTTCATTTTCTTCTAGAAAACTCTCGTTTTCTTTTTGTAAAGCATTTACCAAGTTTTGAAGATGAAAAGTTTGAGAGTACTGAGAATCTAAAGGAGGAGGCATTTGGGAGCCAGTCACATTGTTGTTTTCACCCTTTAATTGAAAAATTTGGGCTTTCAACTTTCTGATCGTGTTACAATGAGCTTGAATATGTTCGTCACGTTTGTTTATCTGAAAAACTGCATCAAACTCTGGAACATCTGAGGATGTCTTGATATTTGAGGTTTTGACATTTTCTTTAAGATGTTGATATTTTAGTTGTAAATCAAAATGTTCAACTTCTAGTTTAGAAAGATGTTTTACCAAATTATCGTGATCATCCTGATCAATTTTCTCATTTAGTTCTGTGTTTTTGTTTTCAAGCTCAATGACACGATCATGGGAAACTTTCAATGCAATAGATAATTCATGAAATCGAGAAGCAGTAATAGAGTGCTTAGTAACAGTATAAAACACATCTTGAGCAACACAACTTGAAATGAAATTCTCATTTAAGATGTGCAAGTTCTTCCTTTCAACTTCATTATATTTGAGTTCCTGTTCATAATCATTGACCTCAACTATCATTGCATCAAATTCCTTTTCCATTTCTTTAATATCTGAGTTTATCCCTTTTTGAAGACTCTCAAATTGACCTTTTAATTGTTTAAAGAAAGGCATGACCTCAGTTAAATAACATTCTTTCGTTTGCTCAAAACCCCTTTCCCCTTCAGTTATCCCTGTATGTGTGATTCTCTTCTTACACGTTTTCTCAAAATCAACAAACAGCTGATATACAACATACAAGCTGATTAAGGTCTTGCTATTAGTGGCAATAGATCTAGGAACTAGATGCATTGGTGTATTTGGAGGATACACAGTAGCTGCAGGCATTTTCCTAAGGGGAGTGTTTGTTTCTGTAAGATATTGGCTTTCATAAACACATAACAAATCACAATATGGTTCGAATGAGATGAAGTAATTTAGAGAGAGAAAGTAGAATGGGAGCCTTTCTAGAGAGAGAAAGTAACAAAAGAAAGAATGTTAGATTGAAAGGTCCAACCCTCTACCTTGGGAGGTAGAGGGTATTTATAGTTACACAATAAATGTCCTCCTTCGGACTGTGGATCAGGCATACAGTGGGTAAAGACCCGTCCTTCCTCCACGGTGTTGCACTAAACTAAAGAACTAACTAAATAACTAGTAAATAACGTAATGTCTACGAGCTAACTTATGCTAGATTATATTTGGGGTGACCGATACTTCACTATGGAACTGATAGCTTTTGTTTTACATAACTCTTGACAAAAACATTCCAGGAAAACATCATTAGAGAGAGAGAGAAAAAGATCCATAGAGGATCATTGTTTTATGAGAAAAACCTTGTTGGTAACTTTGATTGTGTCAATTATTATTCCGCTGTGCATATTCAATCATTGTTATTCATACCCTAGTTGAGTCCGGATCTTGGATTAACAATTGGTTTCAGAGCGGGTGGCTCTCGATCTAGGGTTTATGAGGTTTTTGTGTGGTCAAAAAAAGGAGTTTGGAACGTGTTGATTCGTTATACGTCAATCACATGGGTCAGTCCAAGGTATTCAATTCTGTTGTTGCTGCTAATTAATTTTGTTTGTTGTACCCATATTAATTTTTTAATTGGTCGGTGATGGTGACCTCGTACCATTAATTTGTTACCTCGCACTATTTATTTAGTTGGACGGTGGAATCGTCTTTGATTGGTTATCACGTAGGCAGATCAAATATACTGATTTTGCATTCTAATTGGTTGTCTCGTGTGTGTGGTCACGTGAGAAGTGTTTCATATTCAAGTGGGACTGACATATACAACCTTGGTCAAAGAATGGATCACATGGGTGATTGACTTTCGATGTGGGTGTAATTTATTGCTGCAGTTTATGTTTCTGCCTCGTGAAGTGGTCTCACGCAAGGATTTCATTTCCACTGATATTCTTTTGTCATTGCTGCTGATCACGTGAGTGGGTTTCTCTTTGATTGGTCACGTGGGATTCCATATATGAGTAAAGTATTTTGGATTCAATTTGATTTGTTGTGATACATTGTATACTTGTTACTGTGGTCATGCTAGTGTGATTGGTTGGGTTAGTGCTTGTCTCGTGGGCTTGCTCATTGGTATATTGAATTTGGTACAATTCTCATGTATTTAATATCTGCTAGTCTGCAAGTGCTTCTACTGCTCATATAATTTGATACTGCTGCATTCAGCTTTTTACAAACCTCTCAACCAAACTTCTCTCCACACCTTTCGAATGTCAGAATTTGATAATAATAGGGATGACGTTATGTTTCCTTATTTGATGGATGATGAGTACAAAGTCTGGGCTAAGAAGATGGAACACTGGATCATGAATAATGATATGAATATCTGGAAGGTGATCCAAAATGGCAACAGTTTGAAAAGGATTGGAAGCGATCAAGATGGAAATCTCTTTATTCATCCTCCAACAACTGCAGATGAACACATTGCTGTACAAAGAGAGTCAAAGGCCAGAACTACCTTGCTTAAATCTATTCCTGCTGATCATGTAGCAGATTTTCGTTATATGGATGATGCAAGTCGTATATGGAATGCACTCAAAGAAAGGTATGGCGGAAAGTCTGAATTCAAGAAGATGAGCAAGGAAGCTGATGCTGCAGGTTATGCTGAAGAACTTGCCAGTCCACACTTTGCATTCATGGGCATCTCTCAGGTACAAAATTGTGTGTTTGGTTGTAGTGATAAATACAATGAACTAAAAGAAGCCTATGATGAAATGAAACCTAAATATAATGAATGCTATGTTGAAGTTGAGGCTTATAAACAGGCCTTAAAAACATTAGAAAGACAAAAAGTATGGTTTCAAAAGAATCAGATAGCTTATGAGGAAAAAATAAGGGGGCTACAAATTGATCTAGATTGTGCTAACATTGATTTAAAACGCACTGAAAAAGAAAAAGCTAATCTTGTTTATGAAAATCAAGAGCTTAAAGAGAAACTAGATGAGGAAATTGCTAGGCATAAAGAATGGATGTTGAATGGAAACAAGTTAGCTAGTCACATCTATAGTAGTCAATCTGAGACATCTAGGATAGGTCTAGGTTTTCAAAAATATGTAGGTCCTGAAGCTAAATATGATGGGCGTAAAACTACACCAGCAGGTTTAGCTAATTATGTTAAAGAAGGTGAATTACATGCTGTCCCTGGACCTATTAGAGGTGAACATATGCCCATTGACCTGTCCATTACAGTTGACTTTGATGGATCACATCATTTATATGGCAAAAAGTCAAGTGACTTGCCAGACCTTAGTAGCAAAACTAATGAATTTGTCTCTTGTTCTAAAAGTGACAAGTCATCAGACCTAAAGTCCGCTGACTATGCCTCATGTGATTCAAGTGATAAGTCTGACTCACCTAGGCACACACCCAAGACCACACCCAAGTCCAAAGTTGCTGATGAGCCCAAAACAAAGCCTGTTACCTATTCTGTTGAACACAATTTTGCTTCTAATTTTGTTTCTGATAAGTTTAAATGTAATAAACAAAGTTGTGTTAAGAATAAGTCTTTTAAGAAGAAATCTTGTTTTGTGTGTGGTAGTAAACTCCATCTTATTAAAGACTGTGATTATCATGAGAAAATGATGGGTGTTTCCCATGGCCAGCCCTCTAGACCTACTTGGACTAATGTTGCTAGTATTCCTCCATTTGTTCCCAAAGCTGCACATGTGAGAGCAGGTAAACTAGTTCCTACTGGTAAGCCAAAGGTGTATGCATCTGTTTCTGCTGACAGGCTTAATAGGCCTATTCCAGTTCCCTCTGGTGAAGGATATTCTTCACCAGTTACTACTGGTTGGTGGACCAGTAATGCTAGACTTATGCCATATAGACCTACAAGTTCTGATTTTCAGTCATATACACCTTATGTATCTCATATGAATATGGCACATGGTGGAGTAAGAGTGGCTACTGCTGTTAAGCCCTCAACAGGTTATTCTTGGAAAACTCAAAGGAAAGGTTTATTATGGGTACCCAAGAACAATAATCTTTGTCAGGTGCATTGATTGAGGGGAGGCCTAAGCCTAAGGGGAGGCTTATTGTTGTATTTTTGTATTCTAACAATTTTTTGTAGTTGTTGGATCCTCATACGCCTAAGAGGAGGCTTAGTGTTTCTGCTGACACTACAACTGTTTTTGGTTGCTGCTGCTGCTTGATGGTATCTTTTACATGTTTTGTTTATTTTTATTCTTTCTTTATTTTATGTGTTAAAAAAAAAAAAAAAAAAAAAAAAAAACCTTATTTCTTTTGCTTGTTGATTAAAAAAAAAAAAAAAAAAAAAAAAAAAAAGCTTTAACCTGTCTGTGTTCCGTTTCTACTATTTCTTGCTTGCAGGTTTTGGTGTTGGTTAATTACCACACAACTAATGGTTTTCATCTCACCATGTCTTTCTGACCCAAGAGTTGACTAGCCCACAGGATTATGGCTTGTGGTAAAGGCTGCGGAAATCCATAAATGGTAATCAACTCACCATGATGATGACGGCATTCCATCAAAGAGTTGGCTAGTCCAAAAGCAAACGGTTTTTGGTAAAGACACATCAATTCCGTTGATAGCTGTAATGGTTTGCTCAAAATCATAGGGTACTCAACTCACCCATGCTTCATTGCTGAGAGTTGAAATGGTCATCAATTCACCATGGTTGCTGCCCTATTGGGTGCCCAAAGGATTGGCTAGTCTTGAGCAAACGGCTACAGGTAAAGACATATCAAATCCGTTTATATGGTTGCTGATTTGCTAATAAATCAGATGGTTATCAGTGTACCATAGTTTTCGAACTGAAACATTTGGCTACACTAGTAGTGATGGCTATTGGTAAAGAGACATCAAATCCATTATTTTCAATGATTCACCTCTCACAGGAGTTAACACACCTGGATGTGATGAGAATAGTATGAAACTAATATGTTTTGATGTACATTTTGTCATTTGTTGCTGCAAAGATCTGAAGTTTCAAAGTTTTGTCATCATAGAGATGTAATTGTTTTGGTTCTTTGCTGCTGTTGTTCGTGTACAATCCTCTAGCTATGAAGTGTTAAAGATCTATCAAGAAATTGGAACTTAACCAAGTCAAATTCCAGTTTAGGGGAGGATTGTTGGGAATTCTGCAAAGTAGGAATTCTGCTGAAAATAATGCTGAAGGAATCTGCTGAAGTACATAGATTCTGCTGAAGAAGAGTTTCTGCTGAAGTAATATTAGTGCATAGTTTGTTTCTGCGGAGATAGTTATTCCGCGTATTATATAGTTTGTTAGGGTTTGCATGAGCTATTTTAGGTAGTGATATGCATTTATTTTATATTATTGTTTATTTAGGGTTCCTTGTGTATAAAAGGAACTGATAGCTTTTTTTTACATAACTCTTGACAAAAACATTCCAGGAAAACATCATTAGAGAGAGAGAAAAAGATCCATAGAGGATCATTATTTTATGAGAAAAACCTTGTTGGTAACTTTGATTGTGTCAATTATTATTCCGCTGTGCATATTCAATCATTGTTATTCATACCCTAGTTGAGTCCGGATCTTGGATTAACACACTGAGTAAAACAAAGTAACTTCTAATAGTGATAGTTAACCAGGTCTTCAACCATCCACCTCGACTGCTGGTAACTAGATAACCCAAGACTTCAACTCAAATTATTAAGCCCGAGCAAGTTATTAAATAAGAACATGCCTTTGTGAATGTCAACTTCAACCTCAAATAAGTGATAAATGAGTAACTTCGAAGTAATCAACTTGTGTCAAATGTCCAACACGTGAATAAACGTACAATCGGATGAACATTGACCCACTGAATGGACCGGAGCAAATGATTCCTCAACATCAATGCATTCTTCCTTAAGGTACACATGTAGAAACTGATCTGGAAGATTTACCAAAAATGTCTTCTAGCGGATGAGGTAGTCATTTTCCTTAATGTTCATGTGGTTGATTTATAGCGTGCACAATGAGAGGAACAATAATCCGTGAAGATTTGGCAAAGGAATACCAAAGAGCGGATCATTATTCATGAACAATAATCCGTGAAGATTTGGCAAAGGAATACCAAAGAGCGGATCATTATTCAGTAGTGCAACTACTATTATCATGATAGTCATTATCAACGCCTTGTGAAGTAACTGAAGATAAGGTTTCTTGAGAATTCTGAGAAGTACTTCTTAGATGGAGAACTAGTTGAGTCAGTAGGAACCAGAGCATGAGCTTCAGAAGCTGGATGATCAACATTCGTTGGAGGTTGGAAGTACTCATCAAACATATCTTTGAAAAACAATGAGTCTCAAACAATGAATCCCAGTTATCTTTAGTAAGTGAAGCATTAGGCGTTGGAGGAGAGTCATCAAAAATCAAACAATGAATCATTGCTAAAGAATATGAGCAAGTCTAATTGGGGATTAAATTTGGCTTTTGAATCTCCCTCAATTAGTGCTCTCCCCTAAACTGACGAAGATTTTCAAGTGTTCTTCTCAGCTCGGATTAAGAAGAAGTCTTTAGATCATCCTATGCAATTTGTCTTTAGCCTTCTAACATGTAGCAGAAAATGTAGAATAGACTGAAGACTCAACCTTCTTCAAGATTGTCCGAATGGGGAAATAGACGGTTAACATCTTCTTCACACCAAAGGCATTCCCGTTAACTTGTAAATAGCAAATCCCCTTAATTAAAATCCCTCCCAATCAAACAAGAACAGAAAGATGTTCATCAAAGAAATTAGCCCAGAAACTAGAAGCACTTTGTCATTTAATCATATCAGCCCGTGTGAAGATGTCAACCAACGGCTCTTAGAAGAAACTACATGTGAAGATGATCCGATAAGAAGAATTTGGGTTCTTACATGAGTTAGGAGCCGTTTGACCATATATTCTCAAATATCAGTCAACCATGCAAAAAATTCACACTTCTTCTCCCCCTCAAGAATTGCATACGGAGATGCCATTCTTGATAAAACAAGTGATTATCATCCAAATGTATTCTATTCACACTTCTCCCCTGCAAAATTAGCACATGATGTCGCCATCTTCATTATATTGAGCAAGTGGAATAAGAGTAATTATCAGTAGTCTGGTTCACTTGATGACTGAAGCGCATGGAAAAAGCATGAAGCATGTTGATGAGAATGGTCATAATAAGAAGATTTCTCTTCTTCCGAAGATAATGCGCACTGAAGCGTACACCTTTCTTTTCTTTGAGGAACGGGGCCTGAAGAGATATCTGTAGACGCCATAATGATGAAGTACGAGGCCTGAACTGATTTGAACAGACATCATTGCCGAATGAATATCAAGATTGAGTTACTTGAACCCGTAAGTTATGAGATATCAATCCATTTGTAATCCATACTTTAAGCCAGTCCATGTAGTGAAGGATCGAAGTATCTGCAACTGAGTAAGGACTACCTGCACTAATATTACAAACTTAATTGCATATATTTTGGTTAGTGACATTAGTATCCAAACCCTTTGGGGTTTCACAGTCAACCTTGATTTTGTCATCGGTAAACAGCTTTCCGGTAGGAATCCACTTAAGTCCAGCACCCTTAAACATTCTACCAGACGGTATCCACTTATGGCAAGGTTTAGGATTGTTAAGCTTTTTATGCACAGTGGAAGACTTATCAATATTCCTAGACTCCAATGATTTAGCAGTTGGTATCCATCTAGGTGAAGTTTTGGGTTTGGTTTGCTTCTTATGCACTGAAGATGACTTACTGAATGTCCTAGACTTAACAGGTTGAACCCTAGCACTGTTTGTAGTCTTAGTGGATTGTACCTTAGCATGTGAGTTAGGAACATGTTTCTTATTCGGAAAAGACTCAGAATTTCTAGTTTCATTTTCTACATGCTTATCATTCTTCTTCATATAACTACTCTTAGATGCAAGCCAACCCCTAGTCTTTTGAGATTTCCTAGGTAATGGTTTACAGCTACTAGCAGTGCCTTGAAATCTCGTGGAATGCATCACCCTAGGTCTTGCACCTAAAATTCCGTCTTTTCGAATCTGTGCCTTTTTCCTAGCTTCTTCTAGATAATAGTTCTTCCACAAGTCATTCATATCATATGAATTATGGGTTTTAATGCTTGGTTTTGACACTGCTTTCGAACTATTCCTACAAGTGCTGGGAGTAGAAGTAGCTACTTGTTGAGGGTTAACGGAGCTAGAAGCATTATTCTTAGGTAACTTAGGTGAAGTGACTGGTTTTGACAAAACTTGTATCGCATCAACTTGGGAGGCAAGCCTTGTCTTCAAAGATTTTGTTCTTTCAGATATAAATGCAGTAGGTTGCCTCACAATGGACCGGTCTCTAGTGGGATGAGAAACTGGCTTCCCCAAGGTTGATGGTTTTGTAAACTTAGTGTTCACACTTTTCCCTACAGTTTTCCTAAGCTCATTTTTTAAGGCAACAATAGCGAAACTCTTTTCCTGAAGATGAGCTTTGAGTTCATCAATTTTTGCTATCAAAGAATTTGTTTGTTCCATTGATTTAGTTCTAGCTTCTTTGACAGAGTCACTTAGTTCTATGTGATGCTTTCTCAAAGACTCATTTTCTTTTAGTAATTTGGCCACACAAACTGCTAATTCATCATTTCTAATTTGAATATCATAAATAGCATTAACATCAGAATTACTTGTAACCAAATTACTTTTTACATGCATACCAGAAATATGTTTCTTCAAATTGTTGATAGTCGAGTTTTTGGCTTGAAGCTGAGCTTTTAAATCGTTTATTTCAAAATGTTCACGGAATTCAGGAAGTTCCGGATTTTTACATGGTTTGTTAAGTTGAAAACTTTCCTTTTTACTCTGAATTGCAATTTCAAGTGAAATGCAATGTTTTTCAAGATTTGAGAATTTGTTTGAAAGTTCATCAAAAGTCCTTTTATCAACCATATCATTTGTTTTGAAATTATAAGACTCAGCCTCAACCAATGAGCATTTATCAGAATCATGTTCAGCATTAAGATCAGCTTGTTTAGATACATTAGCAGATACACTATGTTGAACAGTTAAGGGTACCTCATTACATGACACCTGTTCATTTGTCGGTCTGATATTTGCATCCACATCATGTGTAACAAGAGTCACTGAACAACTGGATGTTTTAAGCTTATATGTCTCTAAGCCTCTGTATTCAGTGTCAACTGATCCATCACCCGATGCCTTACTGGTCTCAACACAACAATTTATTGATTGCACTTGACATTCATTCACCAAACATTCATTCACCTTTCTGATTACTGTATCCACATCTTGTCTGACATGAGTTACTGAACAATTTGTTGCATCATTCTTTGTTTTCTCTGTTATTCTGCATTCAGCAACATCCGATCTTTCAACTGATACATTACCCAACTCATCACAACTATCTCTCAACTGTACCCGCCACTCATCCACTTTTTCATCATTCTGAATAACTTCCTCAATATACTTCTCCACATTATCCATGAGTTGGATTAATGTCTCTCTGAACACATTAGCTTCCATCCCAGTGTGATTCTTAAAGCACATTTCAGTCATCAGATAATCATAATCTGAAGTGTATTCCCTTTTGATGAATGACTGAAGTTGTTTGTTGATCACCTGAAGTGCAGCTTTAGAACTGGCTTCTTGAACCTTTTTCCTATTAAGTTGTTGTTCTAATTGTTCCAAGTTCAAGAACAATGTGCCAGTCATCGATGATAATTCTTGACGAAAGAGTGTAATACATGATCGTTCAATTCCTATTGTGTATTTGTCATCAATTCTAAGTAACATGAGGTGTGAATGAAGTTGTCGATAAGGTTCAATGCAACTTTCCTTACCCTTTGCAAGAGCATTATGTAACCTTGACTGGTGCATTTCTGTCTCTTTAGATTCTAAACACGAAGATCTCACATCCTCATTGATTGATTCCATCATCTTTAACCGTTCAGTATAACTAATATTCTCATGGTTGTCAACAGCATCATACAGTTTGAGTACTTCTGAAATCACAAAATCAGGAGTGTAAGACATGATGTTGATGTATACACGGGATTTTACAAGTCTGTGATTTAAACCGAGAAATAGAATCTTTCGCGGGATTTTACTAAAATCAAGACCAAACCGTTAAGCAATGACCAATGGAATGTGTTGAGATGACTGATGGATCGACACAGTGATAGATAATTGTGTGTTAGGATATATGATTCTTTGTAGGATTAATGATTGTTTGTAGGATTAGCAGAGATGTTGTTTGGTTGAGTTTTGGATTGGTTTATGCCCGTTTTTACGGAGAAATTTAGGTCTAAAAACATAAAAACCTCAATAACTTCTGTTCGGAGCGGATTTAGGCCTCAAAGGTTGACCCAAATGAACTATAGTTGACTTGGTGTGCCATTCTCCTCGTTCTCACGGTCGTTTTGATGGGTAGAATGCTGAAAACGGAGTTACGGATCAAAAGTTATGGCCGTTTGAAGTTTTGTCGGGAAAAGTCAACAAAACGCACCCAAGACAACTCGCACCCAAGTCAACTCGCTTTGATGACAACTCGCTTAATAGACAAGTCGCATGAAACACAACTCGCTTCAATAAGCAAGAGACTCAACTCACTTATGTAGGCAACTCTCTTAGCAGGCAACTCTCTTAGGCAACTCTCTTAGGCAACTCTCTTAGGCAACTCACATAGGCAACTCTCTTCAGATACGTTGAATCTGGACAAGTCGCATAGGCAACTCGCATAGGCAACACTCTTAGGCAACTCGCATAGGCAACTCTCTTAGGCAACTCGCATAGGCAACTCTCTTAGGCAACTCGCATAGGTAACTCTCTTCAGATACGTTGAATCTGGACAAGTTGCATAGGCAACTCGCATAGGCAACTCTCTTAGGCAACTCGCATAGGAAACTCTCTTCAGATACGTTGAATCCGGACAAGTCGCATAGGCAACTCTCTTTACAAAGAAACTCTCTTCCAAGAAATGTCAAAGCAACTCTCTTCAGATTTACAAAGCAACTCTCTTCCAAGAAATGTCAATCCGTGACTCAACTCGCATAGTACAATATTCAAAAAACCACCACTTTTTAATCCAAAAACAACCTAACCACGATGATTCAAGCCTTCCAAATCAAAACCTAAACACTTATGATGATTCTAAACACAAAAGTACAATCAAAATCAAAACTTTAACACTAGAGATGATCCAAATGATGCAAACTACTCTAAACTCATTCAAACCCAAAAACCTTATGAAAACCACTAGAAATCCAAGAACATGAAAGATGAGTGATCAAACCATGGCTCTTGATACCAATTGTAAGATATTGGATTTCATAAACACATAACAAATCACAATATGGTTCGAATGAGATGAAGTAATTTAGAGAGAGAAAGTAGAATGGGATCTAGAGAGAGAAAGTAACAAAAGAAAGAATGTTAGATTGAAAGGTCCAACCCTCTACCTTGGGAGGTAGAGGGTATTTATATTTACACAATAAACGTCCTCCTTCGGACTGTGGATCAGGCATACAGTGGGTAAAGACCCGTCCTTCCTCCACGGTGTTGCACTAAACTAAAGAACTAACTAAATAACTAGTAAATAACGTAATGTCTACGAGCTAACTTATGCTAGATTATATTTGGGGTGACCGATACTTCACTATGGAATTTTCTAATTCCTAACAGTTTCAACAAGTACATTAACTTTTAGCTTATCCATATCTTTCTTCCAAAAGATCTGTTCTGGGGTTAATTGAGTTTGAGGCTTAAACATGTTCAAGGATATCCAATTTTCCTTAGTGTAATCATGGGGTTTGATCGTTATGTTATTCTCTTTACACGTAGGATCGTTAAGCTTCTTATTCATTTTCTCCCTAGATGCATCATCTAGTTTTCTATCTTCCTCAGTGCACTCAATGCAACTAGGTTTCTGTCTAGGTTTAAGAATCTCATTGCCATCATAGATTACATTTTGAGCAGCTTTTGCTATCTTACCATACTCGGGATTAGGTTTCTCTATAATGGGAATACTATGCTTATCGCTGAGAACTCTATGCTTAGTGATCATGTGAGCAGTCTGAATGGTATTCCCTTGTACGTACAACTTATTTTCAAGCTTGTTTTTCAAAGTTTTTAGATTAGAATAATCATTCAAAAGTTTTGATTCTTTAGTACTGAATTCTTGTTTAAGCACTTTAACATTATCTTGCAGCTCTTGCTTTTGCTTAACAGTTTTAGAAAGTTTTTCTTGTAAGGAGTTTAACTCTTGTTTTAACACTTCTTCTCTAAAATTACTTTTTCTAATAATTGTACGCATTTGGTCATCCATTTCCTGCTCACGGGTAGTTAGTTCAAACTTAGCACGATGTTCATAAATAGCAACTTGTTCTTTATAGGCATTTAGTTCAGAGATGACAGAATCATCAGGGGCACATGCAGTGTATTCATCAAATATATAGTCATCATTGACTGCAGAAGATGCATCATTTGGTACAGTCTCACTTTCACTTTGTTTCACATATTGATCATATGGGACAACATTGATATTACCCATATTTTCAATATCTGACACACAAGTTTCAGTTGATTGTACTTTGTCATGTATCTCTTGCTCATCAACATCATCGTATAGTTTTAATACGTCTGAGATGATTGATTCTTTGGATGGACCACCTTGCTGTGATGATGAGACCTTTGGAGAGACCATTGGAGAAATGCTAGCCATGAAGATTGTCTATGCAGTAGGTTCATCATCGACGTCAGAGTCGTATGCATCACAGTCTGCAACTTGAAAGGCCTTCTGATGATTATGACCTATCTCCTGAATTGGCTGCTCATCTACATCTGCATCATATGTCTTGGCATTGCCCTCAGCAAGAAACAACAGCTCCTCTTCATCCAACACAGCTCCATTATCCTGAGCTTGCACAAGTAACATCTTGTCTTTGAAGTACTCTGCATTTTGAGGGCGTTTTGGAGAAGTGCATTTCCTTGCTATGTGTCCATCACCACCACAGTTGTAGCACTTAATTGGCTTAGCTTGACCCTGATTTGGATTCCTTCCACGATTCTGATTAGCCACATATCCTCTACCAACTCCACCTCTTCCCTGTTCATACTGCCTTTCTTGAACTGGTTGCACCATAACCTTCCCATCTCTGACAGTAGCTTGATTATGTGGATTTGATGCAGTTCTGAGGTTATTGTTGGTGTGTGGGAGAGAGTTCATGTTTTGACTAACCATGAGAGACAATTGATTGATGAAGTTTTCCATGAATGTGTTTGGGTCAGGAGGCTTATATGCTGGATCAGGGATGAGCTTGTAATTATCATTACCCATGGGTATGACTTGAGAAGCTTTGGTGGTAATTCCAACATTGGTGTAAAAAGCTGTAGAGTCATTTGACGAACTTGTTTCTCCCTGGTTGGTTTTGAACTGTTCAAGAATCCTTTTTTCAAACATAGCATGTCTCTCATTCTGAAGAAGGAATGCATAAAGTTGCTCATAGTTGGTGTTCTTCAATCCTTTGGTTAGCTTCATAGAGGTGACAAACTTATGCCATTCGGGATTCATGTTGTTCACAAACTTTGAATTCAGCTGAATGTTTGGCATGGTCATTTTGATGTTCCTCATATCATTCACAGGCTTATGGAATCTCACGTAGTACTCATAGACACTCTCATCTGGTTTCATCTTGAAATGCTCAAACTCATCATACAGTTGTGATTCTCTGTCTTCCTTGGTTAATTCAGAACCTGAGAGAAGCATCTTGACATTATCCCAAACTGCCTTGGCTTCAGTGTTGTGATTGATAAGCATGTAGATGTCTTTTGGAAGACCCTGAAGTATAATGTTAGAAGCCCTGATGTCAGCATCGAATCTCTTTTTCTCCTTATCATTGAGCTCATCATACGTCTTTGGTCTGTCTAATCCATAGATCATTGTTCCATCTGCAGCTGTATCAATTAGGTCTCTTGTAGTCTCAATCTGATAAGGTCCTTCATCAATGGATTTGAGAATGTTGACCCCATTTTCCTTTCCAAGACAGTACAATCTGATACGTTGAGCCCAAGAGTTGTAGTCGGTTCTGTCAAGCATAGGTGGACGAGTATCTGAACCAGCTGCTTGAACATCCTCAGCAACAGTGGAGATAATTGTAGGTACGTTGGTAGACATGTTAACAGATTACACGGGATTTTATAACTCTATGATTAAACCGGGAAATATATTCTTTCACGGGATTTTACTAAATCAAGAGAAAACCGTATTACAAACAAAAATCAACCAAGTCGCTACGAATTCTTGAACCAAGTCGCTAATCACCAAGTCGCTAAGTAGCAACTCGCTAAGGTCCAAGTTGTTAACACCAAGTCGCTAGACACAGTTAAGTTGCTAAAGAACAACTCGCTAAGATCCAAGTCGCTAGTATCAAGTCGCTAATAGTTTACACTACAACTCGCTAACAATTTCTGTAACAAGTCGCTAACCTCACCAAGTCGCTAGCCGTAGTGGAGAATCCACTAACTTGTACTATTTGTCGGCTTGTCTCAATAGACAAGTCGCTAGGCTCAAGTCGCTAACAACTAACACTGTAACTCGCTAACTTTTACTGAAGCAAGTCGCTATGATGAAAAATACTACGAGAACCAAGTCGCTAGCAAGAAAAACTTCAAAAACACACTTTTCAATCCAAAACAAGCTCAACCACAGTGATTCAAGCTTACCAAATCAAAACCCAAGCACTTACAATGATTCTTAACACAAAAGTACACCCAAAATTCAAACTTTAACACAAGAAATGATCCAAATGATGCAAAAACCACTAAACTTTTTCAAACTTAAAAACCATCTAAAACCACTAGAAATCCAAGTATATGTAAGAGAGATGATCAAACCTTGGCTCTTGATACCATTTGTAACATATTGGATTTCACAAACACACTAAACCAAATATCAAAGAGGCGTATACTATGGTTTTAGAGAGAGAGAAAGTTAGAGGTTGGGAACTTTAGTGAGAGAAAGAAAAATCTTATTATGAGCTCCAACTCTCTACCTTGGGAGGTAGAGAGTATTTATAGTTCTTACATAAATCGCCACCTACGGGCTGTGGATCAGGCATACAGTGGGCAAAGACTCGTCCGTCCTCCACGGTGTAACTTAACTAAATACTACTAAACATTAACTAATCTACGACTACGAGCTTTCTAACGATTACATATACTTGAGGTGACCGACTCTTTAATAACTGGATTTACTAAATCCTAACACTGAGTTTCTCTGCGGTTATGACATTTGTCTTTCCCGGGATTACTTCAATAGAAAAGAAGTATTAAGTTCATCACATGTACTCGTTGTGTGTTTAGATGTATATCTCCTTCCCCCTTGCTGGTTTTGATACCTCAGAATCAGCAACACATTATACATGCCAAATACTCTTAAAATAGAGAAGAACAAAGAATTAGCTCAACAGAATCCTGTGAGAATCAACTGCTACAGAAACTCTTTTATCAACCCATATGTAGACAACTTGAAGTGACCACTAAAGAAGAAAACCCGATATACCAAACTTGAAACTGAAGTCGAATTCCCTACATTTGTATCTTAAGCTTGCACTTAATGATGGAAGAACGGTGTCGAGAATCTATGCATCAAGCAAATCTCTAAGTACTTACTACTCAAACAAAGTATGAGACATTAACACCTCTTGAGATTATCCACATCGTCGGTCTTTAACCATCCACCCCGACTGCTGGTAACTCGATAAACCAAGTCTTCAACTCAAATTCTTAAGCCCGAGCAAGTTATCAAATAAGAACACGCCTTTGTGAAAGTCAACTTCAATCTCAAATAAGTGATAAATGATTAACTCCAAAGAAATCAACTTGTGTAAAAGGCCCAACACGTGAATAAATATACAATAGGATGTACATTGACCCACTGAATGAACCGGAACAAATGATTCCTCAACATCAATGCATTCTTCCTAAGGTATACATGTAGAGACTGATCTGGAAGATTCACCAATAATGTCTTCGAGCGGATGAGGTATTCATTTTCCTTAATGTTCATGTGGTTGATATATAGCGTGCACATTGAGAGGAACAATAATCCGTGAAGATTTGGCAAAGGAATACCAAAGAGCGGATCATTATTCATGAACAATAATTC
The DNA here is from genome assembly GCA_019973895.1 of Chrysanthemum seticuspe. NCBI lineage: Eukaryota > Viridiplantae > Streptophyta > Magnoliopsida > Asterales > Asteraceae > Chrysanthemum > Chrysanthemum seticuspe. The sequence goes on from BPTQ01000006.1 coordinate 102,183,304, forward strand.
GTGAAGATTTGGCAAAGGAATACCAAAGAGCGGATCATTATTTAATAGTGCAACTACAATATCATGATAGTCATTATCAACGCCTTGTGAAGTAACTGGAGATAAGGTTTCTTGAGAATTCTGAGAAGTACTTCTTAGATGGTGAACCAGTTGAGTCAGTAAGAACCGGAGCAAGAGCTTCAGAAACTGGATGATGAACATTCGTTGGAGGTTTGAAGTACTCATCAAACATGTCTTGAAAAACAATGAATCCCAAATAGTAAATCTCAGTTGTCCTTAGTGAGTGAAGACATTAGGCATTGGAGAGTCGTATGACCATAACTCAAGCATCCATCAACATGTAGTATATTCCCTCTTCTCCCCCTCAAAAATTGCAAATGAAGTTTGCCATTTTTGATTAATCAAGTAAATAAGAATGTATACCAATGAACAGAGATCTACTTGAGGATTGAACCTTTGCATGAGCATTTACTTTCTTTAGGGATTTTGAAAAACAATTATCATGATGTGCCTTAAAGATGCATTTCAGACAATTTGAGCAAACAGCTTGTTTGGATTCAGAAAATGATCTAGAGTTCTTAGAGTGATCTGCTATGGGAATAGCTTTATTCGAAATACAACTACTCTTAGATCCAAGCCAATCCCTAGTGTTTAGTTGAGTGTTCCTAGGTAATGGTTTAAAACTACTAACAGTGCCTTGAAATCTCGTAGAATTCATCATCCTAGGTCTAGCATCTAAAATTCCATCATTTTGAATCTGTGCCTTTTTCTTAGCTTCTTCTAGATCATATTTCTTGAACAAGTCATTCATATCATGTGAATTCTTAGGCAAATAAGGTGAAGTGACTGGTTTTGACAAAACTTGTTTCACATCAACTTGGGAGGCAAACCGTGTTTTTGAAAATTTTGTTCTTTCAGATATAAATGCAGTAGGCTGCCTAAAAATAGACTGGTCTCTAATGGAATGAGAAGCTGGCTTCCCCAAGGTTGATGGTTTTGTAAACTTAGTGTTCACACTTTTCCCTACAGTTTTTCTAAGCTCATTCTTTAAGGCAACTATCGCAAAACTCTTATCCTGAATTTGAGCTTTGAGTTCATCAATTTTTGCTATCAAAGATTTTGTTTGTTCTACGGACTTAGTTCAAGTTTCATTGATAGAGTCGCTTAAGTCCTTTTGATGGTTTTTCAAAGTCTCATTTTCCTTAAGTAATTTAGCCACATAAATTTCCAATTCATTATTTCTTGTTTTAATATCATCGATGTCTTGTTTAGTCATGACTAAATTACTTTTCAAATTCAGGACAGAAATATGTTTCTTCAGATTGTAAATGGTTGACTCTTTGTCTTGAAGCTGAGCTTTCAAAGTGTTAATTTCAAAAAGTTCATGGAATTCAGGAAGTTCCGGATTTTTACATGGTTTGTTAAGTTGAAAACTTTCTTCTTTACTCTGTATCGCAATTTCAAGTGAAATGTAATGTTTTTCAAGATTTGAGAATTTGTTTGAAAGTTCATTAAAGCCTTTTTATCAACCATATCTTTTGTTTTGAAACACTTAATCTCAGACTCAGCCTCAGTTACAGAACATTTATCAAAGTCATGTTCATCATCATGATCAGTTTGTTTAAGTACTTTAGCAGATGCACTATGTTGAACAGTTAAGGGTACCTCATTACGTGAAACCAGTTGAATTTTCGGTCTGATATCTGCATCCACATCATGTGTAACAAGAGTCACTGGACCACTGGCTGTGTCAAGCTTATCTATCTCTGAGCCTCTGTATTCAGTGTCAACTGATCCATCATCTAGTGCTTTACCCGACTCAACACTACAATCTTTTGATTGTGCCAGACATTCATTCCCCTTACTGATTACTGCATCTACTTCTTGTATGTTAGGAGAAACTGAACAGCTGGTTACATCATTATTTGTTGTCTCTGACATTTTGCATTCAGCAACACCCGATTCTTCAACTGATACATTACCCAACTCATCACAACTTTTTGTCAATTGCACCAGACTCTCATCCATTTTTTCATCTTTCTGAGTAACTTCCTCAATATACTTCTCCACATTATCCATGAGATGGATAAGTGTCTCCATGAACACGCAAATTTCCATTCCAGTGTATCTCTTGAAAGACATTTCAGTCATGTCTTGATCATAATCTGATGTGAATTCCCTTCTAATGAATGACTGAAAATGTTTGTAGATCACTTGAAGTGCAGCACTGGAACTATCCTTTTGAACCTTCTCTTTGTCAAGTTGTAGCTCCAATTGCTCTAGGTTTAACAGCAAAGTTCATGTTAATGTGGATAAGTCCTGACGGAAGAGGGCAATACATGTTCGTTCCATTGTTATGGATAGAAGTAACATGAGGTGAGAGTGAAGTTGCTGATAAGGTTCAATGCTGATTTCCTTTTGCATGGCATTCTGTAGCCTGAACAGGTGCAAATCTTTCTCATTGGACTCAGAGCATGAAGAACTCAAATCATCATTGATTGATTCCATCATCAGTAACCGTTCAGTATAGCTAATATTCTCATGGTTGTCTACAACATCATACAGTTTGAGTACTTCTGAAATCGCTAAATCAGGAGTGTAAGACATGATGTTGATGTATACACGGGATTTTACAAGTCTGTGATTTAAACCGAGAAATAGAATCTTTCACGCGATTTTACTAAAATCAAGACCAAACCGTTAAGCAATGACCAATGGAACGTGTTAAGATGACTGATGGATCGACACAATGATAGAAAATTGTGTGTTAGGACTTATGATTGTTTGTAGGATTAGCAGAGATGTTGTTTGGTTGAGATTTGGATTGGTTACTTATGGCCGTTTGAAGTTTTGTCGGAAAAAGTCAACAAAACGCACTGGAGACAACTCGCACCTTAGACAACTCGCTTAACATAAAACTCGCTTAACAGATAACTCGCTTTAAAGCACAACTCGCATAAGCTGACAACTCGCATAAAAGACAACACGCTTCAATAAGCAAGAGACTCAACTCGCATAGAGGACAACTCGCTTAATCAACTCGCTTTGTAGACAACTCGCTTAATAGACAAGTTGCATAGAACCAACTCGCTTAAGTGACAACTCGCTTAAGCAGCCAACTCGCTTCCAAGACAACTCGCTCTAGTGACAACTCGCTTCAAAGAACAAACCAACTCGCTTCTAAGAAAAGTACTACGAGGCGTAACTCGCTTCGTACAATATTCAAAAACTACCACTTTTCAAATCAAAAACAGCCCAACCACGATGATTCAAGCCTTCCAAATCAAAACCTAAACACTTATGATGATTCAAAACACAAAAGTACAATCAAAATCCAAACTTTAACACTAGAAATGATCCAAATGATGCAAACTACTCTAAACTCATTCAAGCCCAAAAACCTTATGAAAACCACTAGAAATCCAAGAACATGAAAGATGAGTGATCAAACCATGGCTCTGATACCAATTGTTATCTATTGGTTTTCATAAACACATAACAAATCAGATTATGGTTCGAATGAGATAGATTTTAGAGAGAGAAAGTGGAAGATGGGATCCTTTCTAGAGAGAGAAAGTAAACAAAAGAAAGAAGGTTAGATTAAGTAAAAGGTCTAACCCTCAACCTTGGGAGGTAGAGGGTATTTATAGTTACATACTAAACGTCCTCCTTCGGACTGTGGATCAGGCATACAGTGGGTAAAGACCCGTCCTTCCTCCACGGTGTTACTCTAAACTAAACTAAGCTAATAAACATGTAAATAATGTGTTGGAATCACTCCTAAACAGTATTTCAAGTATTTATATTTCATATGTAATAGGTAGCTTTATTATGGCCTTTATACTTGTTTTAGGTCAAGCTTATGTAGAAGGCCCATAAGCTTAGGCCCAAGCCCACATAAGAAAGGATGGGAACTAGGAGTGTTGCCCTAGCTTCCCTCCTATAAATAATCTTGTAAACCCTCATTTGAGGGTTGGTTGTTCAAGTTATTCTCTTTCACATTCACCTACGCATAACCGCCTCCTATTATTGTTTGTGTGTGTGTTAGATCTTGTTCAATCGCCTTATCTCTTTCTTTATAACTTGTGTTTGTAAAACTAGTGACCTAACAGTGGTATCAATCGCCAAATAGTTGGGTGTACACTTTGTTTTTGAAGTTTTTTTGGTTTTGGGTCTTACGCGTAAAGATAACGCAATCTTTGGTTCTCTTAAAAACTCGTTTTTTACATTTTTTAATCCAAGATTCTTGTACTTTCAATGTTTTGAGGTGTTAAAATACTGGTTTTTGGCAAAAAGTTTCAAACTTTACGCGTGGATCTACGTTTTTAAGCTTGTTTTTGTTCGTGGGTGTCGTTCTACGCGTAACCCGTTTAGCAGTTTTGGTACATCAAAATTCACATTTTTGTGTTCTTTTGGTACTATTGAAGCTATTCCATAACAAAAATTTGGTTTAGAAACACATTTGGGTAAAATCAAAGTTACGAGTAATTTTACGCGTATCAAAACCCTAAAATTACGCGTAAGATTTTCCTTGGTTTGATCTTCAATTTTCTGGTTTATTCCGTGTTTTCTTACTTGGATAAGTCTGAAAATACGTCGACTTTGGATATCTTTTGCACTGTGAAGTGTAAAAGATCATTTGGGCAAAAACCCTAAAATTACGCATAAGCATAAGCTTACGCGTAGAAATTCTACGCATAAGATTCACTTTACGCGTAAACTTAGGTCTACGCATAAGGTAATCCTACGCCTAACTTTCTACGCCTAACTTTTGTCTACGCATAACTTTAGTGCTTTTATCCTACTTACGCGTAAGCTAAATCCTACGCGTAACTCCTTATTGTTACGCGTAACGTTTGGTGTTTTTACGCATAAGTGCTACTTGGTTCTTGTCTTTTCTACGCCTAAGGACTCTTCATCAACAAAGGTTCATTCGACTACAAAGATCCATTTTTACCACACAAGTTTATCATCATGTCTCAACCACCATACTCTAACTATTTCCCGCACACTTATAATCATCAACAACAACAACAATTAACTCCACAACATCAACAATGGAATCAACAACAAGCTATTTATCAACAACAATTTAATCAGCAACATACTCCACAACTTGGTGCAATTCCACAACCACAGATGGTTCAAACACCACCAAGCCTTCAAGTTCCATCCTACACAACCGATTTCAATCAACATCCATCACGGACCACTATGAAGGAACCCACTTGGTTTGCAAAGATGTGTGAAGCTTTAAGCAGCCAACAATCAATTCATGAAGCTGGATCACTTGATAGACCTCCAATGCTCACTCCAGGAAACTACGATCAATGGGTGATAAGGTTCTTTAGGTTTTGTGATCTAAAGAAGCCACATGGAAAGTTCTTAAAGAAGGTTATCTTGGAAGGTCCATTTGAGATGCCTACTGTCATTGTACCCGGAGATCCAACTGCTGTTCCACCAAGAGATGAACAAACCAACATTGCTACTGTTGCAGATTTAAATCCTACAGAACTTCTACACTATGAAGCTGATGAACTTGCAATGGAATACATCCTCTTAGGATTACCAAACCCAATTCTTCGTAGTGTTGATGCTCAAAAGACTGCACAAAAAATGTGGGATCATATTCGTCTTCTTATGGAAGGATTTGTACTCAATCAGGAGGATTTGGAATCCAAAATTTACTTGGCTTATGAACACTTCATGATTGAATCTGGAGAGACACTAGAGTCCTATCATCATCGATTTTCAGACATCATCAATGATTTGGATAAACACAACATCATCATGCCAAGAATTGCAGTGAATACTAAGTTCCTGAGTAGTCTTGGTCCTGAATGGGAGAAGTATGTCATCTTTCTCCGTCAAGCGAAGAATATGCATCATTCTACTTATGGATTGTTGTACGATTACTTGAAGCCTCATGAAAAGGAAGTTGATCGGGAAAGGATTCTCCGTGCTCAAATTGCTAAACAGTCACAACCGGATAATCAACAACTTGCCTTGTATGCTCAACAGAATTATCCCTCTCAACCAGCAACTCAACCAACTGCTTCAAACACACCTTCACAGCCACAACCTCAACAAAATCAATTGGTTCCATACAGCAACAATGCTCAAGCATATGTCAGTGAAGCGACTGAGGAAACAGATCCATTCGAAGCATTGCAACAAGGATTTGTGATGATTGCTAATGCTTTTGGCCGTTACACCAACAAATCCAACAATCGTATTCGTTCCTCATCTAACACACGGACTCAAGCTGTTGTGAACAATGGACGTGTTGAAGTTCAGAATCGTGATTATGGTCGTCAGATGGGCGGTGGTCAAGGGTTTAATGCTGTGGGTAGGAATAACAACAGAGCTCAAGTGGTAGAATAGGGAAATGCTCAGAATCGGTTAAATGGTCTTCGATGCTACAACTGCAATGGAAGGGACACCTGGCTAATGCATGCCCAAAGCCAAGGACTAGGGGCAGTGCTTATTTCAAAGAGGCTTTACTTTTGGCTCTTAAGGATGAAGCTGGTGGATCTCTCACAGACAAAGAACAGAGCTTTATGGCAGATGCAGACTCGGATGATGATATGGAGGACTTGCAGGCCAATGCAGCTGTTATGTTGATGGCTAATATGCAAGAGTTACACATGAGTGAAACAGGCCCAGTGTATGACACTGATGGCTTGTCTCAGGTACCCGAACAAACCATCATCATATCTGAACTAATATCTCCATCAAAATCTGAATCCGGCACGGCTCAAAATATTCAAAATGAGTCATCTACATCTCATTCTGACGATTTTCAAATAAACCCCGTAGTTACATTTGACGATCCAGATGACCTTATGGTTTCCCTTGATAATCAAATTGACTCCGTGGTTATACTTGATGATCTACATAATGATCATGTTGTGACTCACGTTGAACAAGATGAACCTTTGCCCCATCCAGATCTTGTTCTGTTACTTAAAGACCAACAATCCAAAATTGTTGAATGTGTTGCATTAAATCAGTCCTTAAAAAGTAAAAATGCACTGTTAACCAAGGATTTTGAATGTTTACAAATGCAACTCAACTTTTTCAAAACTCAAGACAACCGTGAAAAAGGTTTTGAAGCCGCTTTTGCAAAATCTCATCAAAATGAAAAATATTTAGAGAGAGAGATGCGTGATCTAGCCGCCTCGAAGAATGCTTTGTTGTCTGAATTAGAACAACTGAAACACGAACATAAAAAGCAAATTAACGCTCTCACCTTGGAAAATCAAAAAGCTAAGGCTGAGTTGTTGACTTGTCAAAAACAGTTCTCCGCATACAAAAAGCATTCAACGAATCGGGTATATGACCTTCTTGAAGAAATTATCGGCTTGCAAAACAAACTTAAAGAGTTTAAAACTGTTGTTTATAAACATGGTGAATCAGTAACAGCTATTGAAAAGTTTACCTTAAAACCCAATCCAAAAGGATATGGAAAAAATCTAGCTGATTACAAACCAAAGCTTTCACTAAAAACATTCAAACCAACTCCTGAAGTTTCCAGTGCAGAATACAAAATTGATAATACTGTCATGAGTGTTGTTGAATATCATCGTCAAGAGGAATTATATGTAGAAGACGAGATTCGATCTAAATTAAAAACCGTTGTTTACAACAAACCTTTTAATTATAAAAAAGCGGTCACTTTCGTCACACCAACGGATTCTTCTAACACACCAAGGATTATCATCAAAACACCTGAGTCTTCTAATGTTAATCCCAAAACAGACTTTGCACAAACTTATGGTCCTTTACCTTCCATTAGTGAAGTAAACTCACAACCTGAAAATCGAAAAATTCTTCGATATTTTGACATTTTCATGGCTGACCTCAAAATTTTACAACATGAGATAGAATATCGATCTGAAATCAAAGTTGAACATTTTCAATCGCCTCTGGCGCGAGAACAAAGAGACATTTTTCAGAAAAATCTTTTACCTAATGTTAAAAACTTGAAAAGTTGTGCAATTGCCTGGGAAAAGGATTTTCATAAGGAACTTGGGGTGATGAAAAACGTTTTCGAGAAAACAGAAACATCTATCTCTAATACTAAACGTAAAAAGAAACTCTTGAGAAAAGATGTTGATCGACTCTTGGAAGATGTTATCTGTGCTGATATCCATAATGTTGTGCTATTCTATTCTTTGCCATTTGCATCTGATTACATCTCTGCTGATATTGTTGAAACTGTTGTAACTGTTGAGAACACCGATAATGTGCTTCAGATCGAGTCTTTAAAAGCTGAAAATAAACGATTACTCACTGAAATTTACAATGCAAAACGTCGTCTTCATTGGTGTGAAAAAGATATTCACAACCATCAACTTAGTTTTCAAAAGAAAATCGCTCAGCTAAGTGAAAAATCTTCTGATCCTAAAATTGAGCAACTGGATGATCAAAACGTGTCTTTGAAAAGTCAAATCTCAAAATATGAACAAGAACTTTTAAAAGTTAAACAGGAATATGGTGTCATATTTGATTTACTCAAAAAGACTCGACTTGAAGCATCAAACGAACTTGATCACTATCTTGCTCACACTAGAGATGTCATAAATTTTGCTGGAAATATTCGTTCTAAAAATCAAGATCTGATTCACACCATCTCTAAGTTACGGGAAATGTTAGGAAAGTATGAACAACTTCCGCCTGCTGTGATTAAGAGATTAGCACCAGTCACACTTAGTAATCGTGAACCTAGAATTCCCACTGCCAAATCACAAGTTGCTAATGTGTTTCCCTCTACTGAAACAGGAATAGTTGCATCTTTTCCAAACGTCCGCACTTCACAGCCTAGGAGCACTCAATCGAAGAATAGGAAGTTGCGACCTAAGAAAAGATCAATAAAGAATGCTAAAGTAGAAGAACACCCTAGGACTCTGAATAAAAATCATGTTGCTTCCACTATAGATGTTGCGTCTGGCAAATGTAATACAAATAGTGATGTAACGAATGCTAAACCGTTAAGTACTTTTGATATTCAGTCTGATGCACCTTGTGTTATTTGTCGAAAGAGTATGAATTCTGATTGTCATGACAAATGTGTTGCTAAAGCTATAATCTCTCGATTACGGAATCCTAAGAATCGGAATACCTCTAGGCCCACTAATCATTCTAAGTCTGTGCTTGGTAAACCACCCTCTTTAGATTCTAAGGCAACCTTTGCTATCACAGTAGCTCCCGCTTCACCTCCTAAGAATGTAGTACCACCTAGTGCTTTCACTAAGACTAAAGCAAAGAGTAGTTATAGATGGCAGAAATGGATATATAACACACTAGGATTTAAATGGATGCCTAAAATTCTCAATGTGTGTATGTCTAACATACCTGCTTCGGAACCCTCTAACATTTCGGGTTCCACATCTACTTCTATTCCATCTGTGTCGTCTGTGTGTAATGCAGGTGATACAGATCATTCTCTGGATTGTTGATAGCGGATGTTCCCGACACATGACAGGCAACCTTAAACTGTTATCAAACTTTATTGCAAAGTTCATTGGCACTGTCAGATTCGGGAACGATCACTTCGCAGCTATCATGGGCTACGGAGATTATGTTAATGGGAACATCGAAATCAGCAGGGTTTACTATGTGGAAGGCCTCGGTCACAATCTGTTTTCAGTAGGTCAATTTTGTGATGGAGATTTGGAGGTTGCTTTCAGGGAGAAAACTTGTTTCATTCGTGATCTACAAGGAAATGACCTTATGTCTGGCTCGCGTAATTCTAGTCTCTACACTATCTCTATGCAAGACATGGTTGCTTCCTCTCCCATTTGCTTACTTTCAAAGGCAACATCTACAAAATCCTGGCTATGGCACCGTCGTCTCTCACATCTAAACTTTCAAACCATCACCAACCTTGCTCGACACAAACTCGTTGAAGGACTCCCACGATTCCGGTATTCAAAAGATCACCTTTGCTCAGCCTGTGAACAAGGGAAAAGCACTTGTGCTCATTTTCTTTCAAAGGTGGAACACAGCTCTCAGCATGTGCTACATCTTCTTCACATGGATTTGTGTGGCCCGATGCGCGTGCAAACGATCAATGGCAAACGCTACATCTTAGTAATTGTTGATGATTACTCACGATGGACTTGGGTCTACTTCCTTCGTAGCAAAGACCAAGCTCCACAAATGATCATCACCTTTCTCGCAAAAATACAGGTTCAGCTCCGCAACACCGTCAGGATAATCAGAACAGACAAAGGAACTGAATTTGTTAACAAAACCCTTCGTGAATTTTATGAGAAAGTGGGAATTCAGCATCAAACATCTATTGCACGAACACCTGAACAAAACGGAGTTGTTGAAAGACGAAACCGAACGTTAGTGGAAGCTGCAAGAACAATGTTAATCAATGCTAAACTTCCAGATTACTTATGGGCAGAAGCTGTATCTACTGCATGCTATACTCAAAACCGTTCTATGATCACAAAACGCCACAACAAAACACCTTTCGAGCTTGTCCACAACTATAAACCGAACCTCAAACATTTTCATGTATTTGGATCCCTTTGCTATCCAAATAATGATCGTGATGATTTTGGAAAGCTCAAAGCCAAAGCTGATATTGGAGTCTTTATTGGATACTGTGACAATTCTAAAGGTTTCCGAATCTGGAATCGTCGAACTAAGGAGGTAATGGAAACGATTCATGCTCATTTCGATGAACTCACGGAGATGGCTTCTGAGTATAACAGCTTAGAACCCGGTCACAACCGTTTAAACTTCCCTCAACCCCCATCATCAGCTGAACAAAGCCCCCAGCTAACTCGTCAACAAATGGAAAGGTTATTTGCTCCTCTGTTCTGTGACGATATTGATGAACGTGCTCCAGGTGTATCCGCTGTTTCCGCTGCACAACCTGATAATATTCCTATACCTGATACACCTGCTACAACAACTACTGTTGAAGATGCACCTACACCAGTTGACTCCAACACAACAGTTGAACACACCGCTTCCAACAATGATGAACCGGCTGATGATATTCTGAATGAAGTACCCCCACCTGCAGATTTTGATCCAAATGCGTTCTTCAACCCGCTTGCTAATGAGACTGCTGCACCAGATGTCGCGGAATCTTCAACAAACCATTTGAATCCTCAGAATCTGCACAATGTATACCAACATCAACCCTCTACACATAGATGGACAAAAGACCATCCTCTGGCTAACATTATTGGCAACCCGAATCAACCAGTCGTTACGAGACAACGTCTTCACTCAGACGGTGAACATTGCATTTATGCACTCACTGTCTGCCAATCTGAACCACAAAACATTAAAGATGAAATGACAAAAGACAACTGGATTGAATACATGCAGGAAGAACTCAACCAATTCAAACGTCTTGAAGTATGGGAACTGGTTGAAAGACCAACAGGGGTCTACGTCATTGGTTTAAAATGGATTTGGAAAAACAAATTGGATGCTGAAGGGAATGTTATCCGAAACAAGTCACGGCTAGTTGCTAAGGGTTATCGTTAGGAAGAGGGAATAGACTTTGAAGAATCTTTTGCTCCGGTCGCTCGTCTTGAGGCTGTTCGGATATTTCTAGCGTTCGCAGCTCATATGAATATGACGGTCTATCAGATGGATGTCAAAACAGCGTTTCTCAATGGCCAACTTAAAGAAACGGTCTATGTCAGCCAACCAGATGGATTCGTTGATCCTGAGTTCCCGAACCATGTCTACAAACTGAACAAAGCTCTTTATGGTCTCAAACAAGCCCCTCGGGCATGGTACGATAAGCTATCATCTTTCCTCATTGCCAATAATTTCACCAAAGGCTCGGTTGACCCAACTCTTTTTATACAATATCACGGGGCACATATCTTAATTGTTCAAATTTACGTGGATGACATCATTTTTGGGTCTACACATAAAAATTTTTCAATCGCTTTTGCAAAACTAATGAAGAAAAATTTTGAAATGTCCATGATGGGTGAACTTACATTCTTTCTAGGACTGCAAGTTCATCAATCACCCTGTGGTATTTTCTTGAGTCAGTCCAAATATGCCCTTGAATTGTTAAACAAATTTGGAATGAAAACCTGTGATACTTATGCCACACCAATGACTCATACCAAGAAGTTAGATGCTGATTTACATGGGAAATTAGTTGACCCTACTAAATACCGAAGTATAATTGGGTCCCTCATGTATCTAACAGCTAGCAGACCTGATATTGTCTTTGCCGTTTATCTATGCTCCCGTTATCAGTCGCGACCAACTGAAACCCACCTCTCTGAGGCTAAAAGAATCCTCCGATACATCAAGGGAACCATTAACTTGGGGATCTGGTATCCGAAGGATTCTGGTTTTGAACTAATCGCTTTTTCAGACGCTGACCACGCAGGATGCTTAGACTCAAGGAAAAGTACTTCAGGAGCTCTACAATTTCTCGGTGATAAACTGGTGTCTTGGCAATCAAAGAAGCAGGATTGTACATCGCTGTCATCAACCGAAGCAGAATATGTAGCCATGTCCGCGTGTTGTGCTCAAGTCATTTGGATGAGAACACAACTCAAAGACTATGGTTACGTATTTGACAGAATCCCGATGTACTGCGACAATCGGAGTGCCATTGCAATCTCGTGCAACTCAGTTCAGCACTCGAAATCAAAGCACATCGATCTTCGCTATCATTTCATCAAGGACAACGTGGAACAGGGTACCGTTGAATTATACTTTGTGGGTACTGAATACCAATTGGCAGATCTGCTCACCAAAGCCTTGCCTCCCGCTAGGTTTAATGAGTTGGTCCACCGAATTGGTATGAGGTGTTTGACTCAAGAGGAATTGGATGACCTTTTAAAACAGTCTTAAAAACCTGTCAAACACCAAAACATCCTTCTGTAAATAATTTTTCAAAAACAAAATACAAAAATATAAAATCCGATAAAACAACAAAAATATTCTCCTAATCTATCTTTCTTTCAACATGGCAAGTACATTTCTTCCGTCAACACTTTAATCTTTCAAAATTCAGTATTTTTTCCGATCAAGTGTTGAGGGGGAGAAAATAAACTCTTAACTGTCTCAAAACATCTGTGTACTTGCATGTTATCACATCTCGGTTGATTCTTTTACAAATGGTGGTACACTTTCTGGTTTAAAGACACTCCTCGGACTTAAATTAATAACCTTTCATTATTTTCTCAAGTCGAGGGGGAGTGTCGTCATGTTTCTTTCCTAAAAATCTTTGTTTGGTAACCAGAGTGGAAGTTAAAAGGCTTTGTTTGAAAAAGGAAAAGGTGGAGGGACCAAAACTGTCAAAAGGTTAAACTCACTTTTAATAAAATACACCTCCACCTAACTTACAACTCACATTTATTATCATCAAACTAATCCTACGCCTAAAATTCGCTCATCAAATCCGTGTTTCAGATCTTCAATTTGTAAGTGTTTTTGTGTTCCTAACAAGATTACAAACAATGGTTTCAAATCGTTTTAAATGTTAATGGTTAGATATTAACCTATGGTCGATCTTGTGTTCTACGCGTATGCGTATGAACACATAATCTTGTTTATGTGTTTGTGGCTAAAACAATAGTGTCAAAATGTTTTAACAACATCAATGATACTTTCTCTATCCTCAAAACGAACCCAGATTCACGAATTAAATGAGTTTGAAAATTAGGGTTTATGCGTGGTTCTGGGTATTTTCAAATGTGAATGTTTTTGGTCAAAAAGATTGTTGGGTTATGTTCTTATGATGATGAATTGATGATTTCCTTGCTTTATAACCACCCAGAAACTCCAAATCATCAACAATTTGGAATTAGGGTTTAAAGTTCTTAAGTTTGGGTATTTTTGATTCACCATGAATTGGGTGTTATAACTTGGTATATAGACTTCCTCAACACTCTTAAACTACCAGAAAATGTTTGGTGCATATTCCATGGCTAGATCTCATACGCGTAGATTTAGGGTTTAGACTACGCGTATGCAGTTCTACGCGTAACTGTTAAAATGTGCAAATATGTTTTGATCTGTCATAAAATGAATGTTATGTGTTTAACTTTGATGATATGATGTTCTATTTCAGGCTTGCTACACTTAATATTCAGAATCAAGGTTGTTGTTAATCTACGCATAAGGATCACCTTACGCGTAGCTTGTTATGCGTAAGATTAGTCTTACGCGTAGCTTCTACGCATAAGGTTCTACATATGGGACTACGCGTATCCTGTGAAGGATATGCGTAAACAGTGCCTCTACGCATAAGGTCAAATCTTACGAGTAGCCTTACGCGTAAGGTTAATATATGCCTACGCATAAGCTCTACGCATAAGGTCTCCTTTTCCTACGCGTAAGTTAGGACTCTACGCGTAAGTTTACGCCTACGCATATATCATTCCTGTCTACGCATAACTTTACCAATCCTACGCATAAGCCGAGATCATACCTTCGTTATGAATTTTTACGTGTACAAACTTGTAAATAAACTAATCATATCATCACGAATCCTAAAATGTCACTAATAAACTGAAATCGTTTGATATGTTGTGAACAATAAGTGATAAAATAAACTTTAAAACTTAAAGTTAACTAACTCACGAAACATTTCACGACGTCATTGGACCATTGAATATACAAGTGACTTAGGACTCGTAACAATCATTGACACTGTACATTCAATAACTAGACAATAAGACCTTCTGTTGACTAACATTATGTCTTTCGATATGTTGGTTCTTTTGGCTAATGTTATTTCAGATCACGACATGGCTGAACAAATGAATGTGGATGCATCTGAAGTTCTCTCCATTGCTGATATCTATCCTCATGGCTATCCAATGAAGATTGGAAAGAATAATCTCCGTGTTGACTTTGACACCCTCACTTGCTCAGAATCTTCATGTCTAATTGCTGTTGATATTCTGAAGACTCATCCGTATCAGAATATGCTCACTCACTCTGCAACTGTCCCTGAGATCTATATCCAACAGTTCTGGAACACTATGGAAAGGGTCAAAGGACGGACTGCTGTGACGGTGACTCTGAATCACAAACAAGTCACCATTACACCTGCAGACTTAAGGGCTGCTCTCCTAATTCCTGAAGTCAATCCAACCAAACTATATGCCACACCTGCTGAAGAGCTAACTCTCCAATTCTTAATCGATATCGGTTATGACGAGGCTACAGGAGTAATCACCAAGCATTCTCACGTAGAGCTTAAGAGTATTCCTCAACCCTGGAGAACTCTCTACATGATCATCACCAAGTCTGTTTCTGGTCGTGACAGTGGCTATGAGCATCCTAAGCTCATGGAACTGCAAATATTTTGGGCATTGGTCAACATGAAACACATCACTATCGAAGCTCTGATTTGGGATGACATGATGTCATTTCTCAACAAACTTGGCTCAAAGATTCCCTACATCAGATATACTAAACTGTTGATCCAGAGAGCACTTGGACTTCATCCTGATATTCCCAAGAGGCTCAATGACCCCGACAATCACGATATGTTGACGGAACCTATTCTATCTGTCAGAATTAAGGAATCGTCTACAAAGAAACAAGGTGCTGTGTTGCCAGATTTCCTTCTAACTGAAGATGTCAGAAAGCTCGAAACGTACAAAAGGTATCTGGAAGCAGTTAGACAAGGCAAAGTTGGTCATCTCGACGAAAAATCTTCTGGAACACCTGTAAGAAGAACCAGAAGAGGAAGTGCAAGAAGCGCAACAAGTACTATGAGTCAAAGGAAGGTTCCTAAAAGGAAACCTCCTCCTAAAAGGATTGTTCCCGTAAAGGAAGCCGAACCTATTCCCACACTTGAACCACAAAGACAACTTAGGGACGAGAGCTCTGAAGATACTGAGACAGATGAAGAGTTTCATTATTCTGCAACTGCAACCGAAACTCCTGCCTCAGTAGCAAAACCTCCAAGTCCTCCAGTTGTCCAAGAAAAAGGGAAGACTCCAGCAATTGTACCCTATGATGAGAGCTCTGAAGACGAAGAAGAAGAGCAATTGAATAAATCATACAGGAAGAAGTTTCACAACGTCAGACACCTTCAAAAGGCTGAAGAATTTGCTAAAGATCAAATGGGTGGCCCTGGAGGATCAAGTGGTGCTGCCCACTCCTCACCAGATCCTGATACGGTTAATCGACCCGGTAAGGAATCTGGTGCCACCAATCTTCTGCAACAACAAAAGCTTGTGGAGGATACTATCGACTATGATTTTGAGAAACCAGAAACTGAGAAAGATAAAGATGATGATTATACGAAGTTTCTTCTGGATAGTCCTACACGCTCACAGAAGGAAACTTCTGAACCACCAAAGGACCCGGAATCTCCTCACATCTCATCATCATCGGATTCTTCGTCTCATTCATCACAACCACCATCTAAGAAGTCAACCAAATCATCATCCAAATCCGTGAAGAAACCACCTAAATCTTGGATTTCTCAAACTCATAAAAGAATTGTGAATGTTGTCCAACAAGTCAGAAAGAAGGACATACTTTACAGAAAATTGAATTGGTTTGTTGACCAGATTCAGTACTTAAATGATGAGAAAGACAAGATGGAGAAAGAAAGGGAATTTGTTCAGAAGTTCATGAAGAGTCATCGTAAAGAGGAACTGAACGAAATGATCGAAGGTTACACTAACAAGTACCTTCAGGATATCGTTCCTAAAGTCCAAAAGGAACTGGAAAAGACAGCAAGAGATCATACTCACAAGTTTCTTCTCGACACTGTCCCCGGTGTGACTAGAGAAATATTTTCCAGACAACTCACCCCTAACATCGTCGCATTGGTTAAACATACAATGGCTAAAGAAGCCGATCTCTCTGAATCTGAGTTAATCGCTAAACTAGTGATGCAAATGTCAAAGCGATCTGGAACGTTTACTTCGGATGAAGCTAAATTTTTCGAAAATCTACTTGATTTTCAACTCAGATCATCATGCAAGGAGTCAGCCGATCAACCCAAACGACCAAGAGATGACGATGATAAGGATAAAGACTCTGCACCAAAACGTCAGAAGCAGTCTGGTGAATCTTCCTCGATGCCACCTCCTCTACAACGGACTTCTTCTCAACAAAAGTCTCCTCCACCTCGGTCTTCTACTAATAAAACTCGGGACGATTCCGAGTTACCGCCCCTGACTCAAAAAATAGGTGATTACTTTGAGTATACGGGTGGTGACGATGAAGAGGCCCTTGAGCCCCTACAACAACCCACCTCTCCCAAACAAGGACAGAAACCAATATCATCATCTAAGCCTTCGAAAAAGAAGAAGAAGACGCTTCATACTGACGTCGTATCATGGCTAGATGACGATAAAACTAAAGAATTTGAATGGTTTGCTACACTTGTTAACAACACTCCCTACCCTGAAGAAGGTCAAGAATTGGTAGACGGTAATACCTTGGAGCATGCAAAGATTCTGCAAGAAAGGTTCCGCGTGAAGAAGATGACGAAATCTGAGTTGAAGCGCATCAAGAATGATGCATTCCTACTTTTGAAAAACAGCTCGGAAAGTGCAATCGAGGTTGAATATCACCTTGAAAACATTGCTCGAGCCATGTCTAACAACATGGATTGGCTCAACCCAGAAGCAAACATCGACTTCACCAAACGGGACAATCCTCCATATTACACCGACTGGTCTCGACCTCTACCCACAATTGGCCAACCTGATCAGCCTAGGATTCCCTTCAGACATTTCTTCAACAAAGACTTAGATTTTCTTCAACACGGTGGCGATGGTTCTAGGAAATACGCTACATCTCTGACACTTCCATTCCCTGCTGCAATATACTCTGATTGTATAGCCATCGAGGAACGTGATACCCACATGTTCTCCGACAAAGTGGTAGCGTATGACCAAGATGCAATGTATGGGATTCACCATTGGCCGGAACGCCGAAGAATCTACTACAGAAGCTGCTTGGTTCAGAAGTCTCAACATGCAGTGTTCAATACTAAAAGTATCGTTGCCATCCAACATGTTGGTCTTTCGTCTAAATGGGACTACACTTTTCTCAAAAAGATTGTAGTCAAAAGACAAGACGAAAGGGACTATGCATTCTCTGAAGCTGACTTTGAGAATTTGAACATCAACGATATTGAAGACATGTACCTTGCCAAAGTTCAAGGTCGCATGAGACAATTTCCAACTGAAGTACAACGTGAATTCATCAAGTCACTGCTCATCTTCATCAGACGCATTGTCATCAAAGAACGTGTTGAAGATCTTCAGCTTGCCGTTGAATCTTATCAGAAACGTGTAAACTTCACTCCACCACAGTTTGATCTTCCCGACATCAACCAGCTTACACAACTTACGCTCATCAGCAAACCTTTCGGAGTCGTTTACCGAAGTGAACTTCAACGAAACTGCTTAATGGCGTGTGACGATCTTCACAAATTTGGGGATCATACTTTGAAGCTGGTCAGGGATGGATTGGCTTATCGGTTGAAGGATATACATGAAAAGATTGGGAATCCAAAGCGATGGAACTCTAAGGACAGAAGGGATGTGAGAAGGATCATCAGAATGATTGATGAAAGGTTGTTCAGAAGGGATCAGTTCAGACGATTGGAGAGCTTTGTTGGTGGTCGACCCAGGAGGAACAATACTGGTTTTCAACGCCCTGTTTGCACTCCTGGAAAAATCACTGGACTTCCCGGTACTCCTTGAATTGTTTCTATTCACTATATTTGGATGCATGATATATATGTCTAATGGCTTGTGCACACATAACAGTGTACAACCCGTAATGGTCAATAAAGGACCCTGTGGTACGCCTCAGTGCCACAATCCTTATAAAAGGAGCGAAAGCTTCTTATTTTTGAGTAAAACCTATCAAACCTTTCATTTTTCAAGGTTTTACTCAAAAAGACAAGTACTTCCCCATATGATTTTAAAACCTCAACCGTTTATATCACTAGTTGAGGGGGAGTATTTGAATTAAAACTTTGTTCACAAATTGTTCATAGTGGTCATCTTCCCACAACACTCGAAATGGTCATATTTATTCTCAAACGTTCAAAAACAACATTTTATATGCCATTTTTTAGGGGGAGAAAATTGTGTGATAAGAAATATGTTGTGCAAAATGCAAATGAATCCGTGTACCTCAGACTTAACCTACGAATTGACGGTACTAAACTGTTAGTAACTCGAAAAGACTTGTCCTGGACGGGTAATAATTTCAAGCTAGTTCGCTAGTGATGTAAACGTGTCTCGCAAAGGACTTGTCCAAGTAGAAAGTACCATTCGAGAAACTCTTGATAGACATGAACTCTGACGGGTATGACAACCTTTCGAGGTTTGTCTACACCTTCAAGGTAGTTATTAGAGCTAGTTGCCACCTAAAAGCTGACAATGTAACTCTTTAACTATGCAACGTAACCGTGTCTCGCGGGGGATTGTCTATCTTCAGTGAATCAATTCAAAAAGTGCGCGCTCTTTCCTCACTGTGCATTTAACCATTAAAACTATTAAGCACATGTGGAGGGGGAGTATTTATGCAAAACTTCATCTCTCACTGTGGTTCAAACATGTTTTTCGTTAACAAACCCTTTGAGAGAGATTTTAACATACAGTGGTTTTAATGGCAAACATAGGTTAGTCATGGAGTTATAAGGTGACTAAGGTTAGGAATAACCGTCCTATGATCCGCCAGAGCCGGAGGGATCTACCCAAGGACACTACCATTAGTTAGTGTTAGAAGTCCTTAGGAATGATTGTAAAAAGGAGAAAATGAGAATCGGAGAAAGAAGGAGTTGAAGAATCAAAAAGAAATGTAAAGTAAAGGGTGAAAAGAAATAGCCCTCCAGATTATTCAACTTAGGGCAGACACCGGGTTCAATTCATATGCTACTGGTTGTCACTTAGTGACACCGGTATTGAAGACTAAAAGTCGTCATGGACCCAGTGACGCATGCACTAAACCTTCTTAGCCACTCAAGTTTTTCTCAACAGAAGCTTGTTTCATTCTCACAGGGAACCCTACGTAAACTATTGGATTTCTTTTAGAGAACGCTGGTATTGAAGAAGGAGACCCTCTCCCTAGTCTCCGCTCAGGAAAACCAAATCGCACTATTGAGTCTAGAGCCACGAGATTCATCAAAAGATCTCTTAGGAACACTTGACATTTAATCACTTGATGATCAACAAATAAGATCATCAGTGGTTCATATCGAGTCCTTCACAGATCTTAGCAATCTGTCGAGAACATTTATGAGAGGTTCACACCTGTGGTCCTCAGTGATTGAATGGAAACTCCTGCCAGGGTCAACATCAAACAGCCCTGACAGCAGGTCACTTCGGTAACTCCCCGTGGATTACGCGGAGTGTGTCTCAAACGGTCTACAGTCGTGAGGTGATGCTTCGGTGTACCTCAGCGACTCATCTGAACTGTAGATGTACTTCGGTACATCGCGTTATCTCACTTGTGGGACTCCAGTTCAGGAACGGCCTTTGTAAGAATTAGAGTTTTGTTTTCACACTATGCTGTTAACACTCTTGAAGTTCAAACTTGTAAGTGCCGGAAACCGCTTATTACTAACCGTTTGAAATGTTTTCTTCTTATGGAAGCTCCGGAGCGGGATGATCGTGCTGATTCTTCTCATGCTCACGCCAACATCATCACTAATGGAAGTTCTATTCAACAGCAACACAACCGTCAGAATGATTCTTCGTCAAACCAAAGAATCTACAAAGTCAAAGACTTACAGAACTTCATCAGTATTGACTTCCAACGTCTAAGAGCGTGTGAGCATGTTGAAGAATGACGTGGAGACACTGGAGCAGCAAATCAGACCTGAGGCAGACTGATGCAGACAACAACATACTATCACTTTTACCACAAAGAACAATGATCAAAGAACAAAGTTAAAAATGACGTCAAAGCATAACTGCTCAAAGATAACTATCTCTCTACACTGGGGAGATTGTTCGAATCAAGACAATTCCTCTCACAAGAAAGAAGAATGTCAGAAGACGTCACAGCTACTATTACATCAACGCCTTCACCGTTTACATTCATATATACTTGAGGGGGAGATTGTTGGAATCACTCCTAAACAGTATTTCAAGTATTTATATTTCATATGTAATAGGTAGCTTTATTATAGCCTTTATACTTGTTTTAGGTCAAGCTTATGTAGAAGGCCCATAAGCTTAGGCCCAAGCCCGCATAAGAAAGGATGGGAACTAGGAGTGTTGCCCTAGCTTCCCTCCTATAAATAATCTTGTAAACCCTCATTTGAGGGTTGGTTGTTCAAGTTATTCTCTTTCACATTCACCTACGCATAACCGCCTCCTATTATTGTTTGTGTGTGTGTGTTAGATCTTGTTCAATCGCCTTATCTCTTTCTTTATAACTTGTGTTTGTAAAACTAGTGACCTAACATAACGATATGTCTACGAGCTAACTTATTCTAGATTATATTTGGGGTGACCGACTCTTCACTATGGAATTTCCAATTCCTAACAGAAAGATACGCTTGTTATGGTCGCTCCTAATATTGAGGGTGATGGATATATCTTGCACACTATTTATGTTGATTATGAGTGGAAACCAATCAGATGTCAAACTTGTAAGTTATTTGGTCATTCGTTGGATTAATGTCCTAGGAAAATTGTATCCAATTAACATGTATAGTCTACAAAGAAAACTGTTTCGAACGTGTTGAAGAATGTGAAGGCTCAAAAGCATATTTTCTATGGTCTTCATAATGGTTCAAAATCTCACATGGTTTATAAACCGGATCAACATAATAAAAAGATATACACGACACAACGGAAATCTAAGGGAGTAAATGCTACAACATGTACTAATATTACTACTACTCTGAATTCCTTTGATGCTTTAGTTGATATGGTAGACGTGGAGGATGGAGGGATAATATACGTAACAAACTCTTACTATACAAGTAGCGTGTTGACGAAATAGGGAAAACGGATAAACATACGACCAATACTATTAGGTCGTATGATCATAAATCAAACATTGAAAAGGGGGTGAATTTGGAATCGGTATCTATGCCTAGTGCTTCAATGGGAGATTAAGAAGGTAGTTCGGATAGTGAAGTTTAGGATATTGATGATGAAATGTCTCGATTTATGTCTTATTTTGCAAATTGAGCTGGAGGTGGTGCTAATGATACAAGCTTTCTTTAAGATGAAGATTATGATATTTCTGATGGTTAGGAGAAGGAAACTTTAGGACTAACCGAGAAACATTTCGCATTCTGTAATGCATTCGATATCCTTCTTCGAGGTCAAGTTAAACAATAGGTTTATTGTAAATGCGAGTCTAATGTAATCTTGTCGTTAGTAGCAGTTATAGTATGTTCATAAGTTGGGTTGTATTTCTTATAATAGGTTCGGTCTGATGCACAATTAGTGCGTTTGTTTTTCCTATCTATGAAAGGGGCTGAGATGTGATACGCTAGAGGTGACAAAACGGGATGGCACGGGCAACGGTTCAAACGGGCTCGAGCCCGAACGGACATAGGCCAAACGGGCTCATGGTATACGAATCGCTTTAGAAAAGACCCAAAATGACAAAATAAATTCCTTAAACGTAACACCCTATTTATATTTAAAAAATTAAATATATTATATCTATATGTTTTTTCTTTAAAAACGATTTTAATGTTCTACAATTGAGAAAAAATATGTGCCTGTTAGTGCCTATTTAACTTTTCAATGGTTCATATATGCCTATTTCGGAGAAAAATGAAATAAAAATAATAATAAAAAAAGGGCAAAACATGACCAAATCTTTTATAATTTAGTTCAAATTAGCCATTTTTTTTATTTTCTTTGGGCACAAATTGCCACATCTATGATACTTACTTACATCTTATGTACTTAAATATTTTTTAAAGTAATAATATTTTTGGGATGTGCTTAAACACCTTTTACCTAGAAAAAATAACAAAAAATAAATAGACCTAATTAAATATGCCTAACGATAGACTTACAAATTTAATCGGTACACCTGTCAACATATTTGAATACTAACCACCTTCTTATGTTATTCCTAAATCCTAATGTACCCTAACTAATACTAGTAATAAAGTAATTTCATTTTTCTTAACTCTGCTATCTAAGACCAATGCTAATGGGTCGGTTGGTTGCCACCCCCAACCGAGCACACGATCGAGTTAGTGCCACTAGCCCAACCGAGTGTGACTGATCAAAACCCAACCTTTTCGTTGTTTCGGTTTGTCAGCCAACTGAAACAATTGACACTTCTTCCTAGCAAAATCCAACTGTTTAGCTTCGGTTTTGAGGAAAAAAATATATTCCAAGAACATATTTGAAATATAGAGAAGAAAGAATGCATAAAATATTCAAACAACAAAAAGAAAAGGAAGATGAAGTTTTGTTATAAATTCGAAGAATACATGCAAACGCAAGATCAAAAGATGCTACCTGGTGTTGGGTTTAAAGATTTGAAGAAGATATTGAAACTATGTCTAAGGTTTTTGTGATTCATAGGTTGAATCAGCAAATATCTTGTGTGTGTTTGTAGTTGTAGGTTAGGTGGAAAGGATAAGAAAAAAGGTGAGACGTGGTAAATGAGGATGAAAGTTAGAAGGATGGGGTATCTGAATGGATAAGTATTACACATATAGTTTAGTAATATATAAATAATTGATGAAGTTATGTTACTAATAAAATTTTAAAAGTAATTTGAATATGAAGTATTATAAACAAAAGTGTTACGTGTTCAATTTATAGAACTTATATGATTATACAACACCGAGGGTTGATATCGTATGATCATAAAAAATATGTTAGAACTTATTAGAGAAATATACAACAAACAAACTATCTTCATCTTAAAGCCGATTTAGGGGAATAAGTTTGGCAATGAATAAATCAAGAAGCACTTTAATTTTCATTGTAATGTTTTTTATTTTATTCGAATTATTATTGTAATGTTTATTTAATTATGAATAAAATTTTAATTTAAAAAAACTTAGTTACGGTCGCCATTGCGATCACTGTTAAGCCAATGCTAATGGCATGGTTGGTTGCCCCTCAACCGCATAGTCGATCGAGTTCCCTTCATTAGCCCAACTGGATTGGTGATCGGTCACCCTCAACCTTTTCAAAGTTATGGCTGGGTTGCCAACCGAAAGAATTGATTTGTTTTGTGTGGTGTAGTTTTTTTATTTGGTTTTTGTAAGGTATGTTTTTTGTTGTGATTACGGTCGCCTTATTAGCAAATTGTGGTTGGTTGTAGTCTTGGAGAGAGGATGATCATGTGGCGGGAAGTGACCACAATATTTACGGTTACCATTAGCATTAGCCTTAGCAAGTTGTGGTTAGGGTGTAGTCTTGGAGAGAGAAGCTGATGTGGCGCTGATGTGGCAGGAGGTGACCACATTATTTGTAGTTGCCATTAGGCTAATGCTAATGGCAACCACAAAAATTGTGGCCACCCCATGTCACATCAGCGCCACCTCAGCTTTCTCTCTCCAAAACTACATCCAACCACAATTTGCTAATAAGAAGACCGCAACCACAACCAAAAATATACCCCACCAAACTAATTAAAAAAAGAATACACACTCAAAAGAGAATGAATATTTCGGTTGTCTGCCCAACTATAACTTTCAAAAGGTTGGGGGGTTAACCGGTTGGGGTCAGTTGGCCTAATAGAGGAAATTCGGTTGAGGGATAAGTTGGTTAGGGTGCAACCCCTCCCATTAGCCTTAGCATTGGCCCAAACCCTTTACATTTCTTCCCAATCTTGGAAAGTTAGAATCATCTTGTCATCTGCTTTCGCACAAAATGATTATGCCCCCAGTCTAGTATGCGCAGTAACTGACTGCGGATGCTAGACTAATAACTACAGTCAATGAAAAACTACGAAACGTAGCAAAGAAGCCAAAAAGGTTCCCGCCTTGAAAGATATACATTGTATCTAGACATAGTATTTTAAAATGGACGCCTCGTAAATCGGGGAAAAGTAACTGCAACAGCGTCACATCAAGTGATCCTAGCCACATATTGAAGATAGTGGAATCCACGTGTCGTTCATCGCGTGGATGAGAGAACTTATATAACCTTCGACCTTCAATTCACTGTGATTATCACAGTAAAAACTCAATCCGCCATTGTTAATAATCCTTCAACGTGCAACCCAGAAAATTGCCATTCAAAAGGTAACTGCGCGTGCGCTTAAAAACAATACCATGGTCAAACAGTTATCTGATTTCACCTCCGATATAACTGAGGACGAACTTTTAGAGTTCGCTTCGGATTATTATATTCCTGTCGCAGTGCATCCGGAAGTTCCGGGTGCGCGGGCGTCAATTGCTGACTTTCCCGAAGGGAAAATAGGGGTATATATTCGTTTTTTCGAATTCGCGAATCAACGCGTACCCATATCTTTATTTCTGAGCGACGTGTTAAATTACTACCGTCTGCCGATATCCCAGCTGCACTGCATAGGTGCAGCTAAAATCACCAACTTCGAGGTTAATTGTCGATTACTGGCAATTAACCCGACTATCCACCTATTCCGTGCGTTCTACCACACAACGTGGTCACACGGGTGGGTATCATTTGCTAAACGAGCTGGGCGCCTTCAGTGTTATACGGAAAAACTGGACGCGCTCAGGAATTGGAGAGAAACTTTTTTCTGGGTAGACGACGTGTGCTTCCCATCACGCTTCGATTTTTACACTCAGGGAACACTGCCAAGGGATGAGCGCCCCCTTCCTGGATCATATAATGCAGAAGATGCGGATACAATAAATGCCAACCGTATTCCCATCAGTGTCTATCCAGAAGAATTTTTGGTACACATGGGCGTAAGCCGTAATTATTTTGGTAGACCTGATGAGGTGCCAATCTTCGTAGGCGCGGATGGCCAGGGTGGGTGCTCATCCTTTACGCAATCCTTGTGTTTTATTAGTGTGAGCCTTTCTTATCATCTTCATTATTTTGTAACCTACTGTGTTGTGTGTTTTTCTTTGCGCAGAGATGGATTTGTTCAGGGTCGTCCAGTTAGCGAAGCCGTGCCTGGCCACAGTAGGGGCGCGCCCCCCGAGAGAAGGGGAAGAGCCCATAATGACAGCAACAGCGGGGCGTGTCACGGAGCTGAACCTTGAAGAGGCTGGGAGCAGTGGTCCCAATGTGTTGGAAGCTACCCCTCTACAGAGTGTGCCGAGCCCTAGGGTACCTACACCATTGGTGGAGTCGTCACCCGTAGATATTGAAGAGGAGGAGGAAGTGAGTCAAAGGTTAGAGCGTAAGAGAACGCGTGGTGACGATGGCGCAAGTTCTTCCAGGAAGAAACGTCCTGTTGTTCTTACCGTGGAGTCGTCAAGCGATGTCGCATCACCTCCTCCTTCCGTTGATACTGCTACTCCGCAGTAAGTATTAATTGCAAAAGTCTTTGTCACATTCCTTCAGATATTATGAAACAATTGCTAATCCACTTGTGTATGTGCAGGTCTGAGCACGCTGTTGAGTCGCCCCCCCAAAGATAGTCATGTGCGTTCAGAGTCCTCCCAGCCAATCAGTCAAAACGCCAAGCCCGTGGCGGCTGGGGATGCACCCATGGACCAACTTGTTGAGGAATTGATGTTGGCTGCTGCGCATCAGGCCTCATTAGTGAAGAGGCTAAAGGCTAAGATTGCTGGGGGAAGACAGCCAAAGCGCGCAGAAAGATCAAAAAATTGCGTCGCTGGAGGCACAACTAGCTAGTGCCAAGGTTGAGGCAGAAGGCTTGAGTGTGTATGCTCAGAAAGTCGTTGAGGAGAAAATGGCGCTAATGGGCCAAATAAACCAAGAGCGCGCAGAGTCATCAGGGTACAAGGCTTCGTGTCTCTGGCCAATAAAATATCTGGAGAAGGGCAAGGATACGTTGACCGCGCAGTTGGAAGATTTTGGTGCCACTGTGAGCAGTGCTCTGGAAACGCAAGAGATGAAGCTGCGTAAGCTCAGTTTGGAATATGATGAGGAATTATATCCTCATCTCATGTCTATCATTGCTGAGCGCAGGTGGCTTATCAGCCATGGCCTGCGCCTTGCTGCTCTTAGCACCCTGGAGTCCAAGGAGGTAGTGGACGCATTTGGTGGGGTTGTCCAATGTGCCTTGGCGAGAGGGAAGTCGGAGGCTGTGGAGGCGCTGCAAGAAGCTGACTTGCTGAAGGTGCCTGCTGAAAAGGTACCCGGGTACGATGCGCAGTCCTATGATAACCTGGTTGCTGCTATGGAGAGGATGAAGGCCTTAGAGCTTCCCATGATTGCTGAAATGGAGCGCGACCAGGATTATCCCATAAGTGTTATTATGGAAGGGTTGACTTTAGCACGCCATCGTACTGATAATGCAGAAGTGCAGCCGGACTATTTTTTGAAGCCCGATGACTCTCAGCTTCAAGTGCCTATTTTTGCTCGTCCTAGAGACATTCTGAACCCCTTTGCTTTAGAGAAAGAGATGTCCTTGAAGAAAGTGTTGGAAGCGCATGCTACCAGACTTGCTAAAAGGGAAGGGATTAAAGGTAAAGCAGTTTTGTGCGGCGTTGGCGCAGCTCATCTTCCCAGATCTGACGGGATACCGGTTAGCGTTGCCACGGTATCTCGCCAAGACTCTGATCTATTGAAGAAGTTGGATGAGGTTGGAGATGCTACAAGCTGCGTAGGGAATTCGTCTCTTAGACGTTGTAATAGTATGTAGATAGTAACTTGTATTGTAAACATCCTTTTGTAAGCACGCATGGTACTTAATGGAACATTATTTTTGGTAAACGTTGTTGCTACTCATAATATTTGCACTTAGTCACTTGTTTCTCCATAGCAAACGTGCGTATTGTCTAAGAGGCAAACTGTTGTATAAGCGCGGGTAATATGTTAAATTCATAATCATGTATGAGATTCATCGTATACTTAAGTCATAATTTCTAAGTACTTTTTATCATAGTCGTGTATGTTGTGAAATGCAGCGTACTGTAAATATCACTTTTAAGGAGTCAAGTGTCTTGATTCCTAATTTGTTAAACGTGCATCGTATGCGTTGTTGCGCACCCATCGTGGGATGCGCTCAGAACTTATTCCAACGTCTTGAGAACAAGGTGTTTAACAAGGATACGTGATCCACTGTTGATGGGTTTGCAACCCTCTTACTCAACGAGTTATTTAGTAGGTTTACTCATCCTTTTACCATCGTGGGTTTTGTAAGTACATGCACGCCATGTAGGCAAAAAAGATAAAAAATGTTAAGACATAAAGTATATGGAAATAACAAATTGAAATGTGTCGCGGAGTTAGCTAGAAACCGCGACGTTTTATTAATACTTGCAAGTTTTTATGAAAGAAAATAAATAAGACCTATGCCTAAGTAAGACAAAATAAATACACGGATGTTTATTGGGCACCGTACTAAAGTGCAGGAATTTCCGTGCGCTGGGCCGTAGCCATTCCTATAGATAACATCTCTTAAGATTGCAGATGTTCCATGTGCGCGGTAGTTCACGACCATCCAT
This sequence comes from Chrysanthemum seticuspe, assembly GCA_019973895.1. Taxonomy (NCBI): domain Eukaryota; kingdom Viridiplantae; phylum Streptophyta; class Magnoliopsida; order Asterales; family Asteraceae; genus Chrysanthemum; species Chrysanthemum seticuspe. The sequence continues at coordinate 102,211,823 of BPTQ01000006.1, forward strand.
GTCTCGTAGTTTGTACGCGCCTGTTCGTAATGCTTCAGTAACCTCGTAGGGTCCTTCCCACTTTGGTCCCAGCTTACCTGTATCTTCTGCGTGGCTCGCATCATTGGCGCGGTAAACGAAATCACCTGGTCTGAATGAAACACTTCGTACTTTAGCATCATAGTATCCCTTCATCCTTGACTTTGATCTTGCTTCACATATAGCTGCGCGTTCGCGCCTTTCTTCCAGCAGGTCTAAGTCGATACGCCGCTCGTCGTCATTGGTAGCCACATTGATTTCAGCAGTGCGGATAGTTGGCATCCCAATTTCGGCTGGTATGACGGCCTCGGTCCCATAGACTAGAGAAAAGGGGGTGTCCCCTGTGCTGGTTTTGAGTGAGGTGCGGTGCGCCCACAAAACATGCGATAGTTCTTCCACCCACCTTCCTTTGTGCTTGTCCAGGCGTGCCTTAATTCCTTCACTCAGGCTCCGATTTGCCCGTTCTACTAAGACGTTGGTTTGTGGGTGTTTAACTGACGCGACGTGCTGTCTGATTTTTAACTTCTCGCACCAGTCCTTGAAGGGGTTGTCGCAGAATTGTTTCCTGTTGTCCGAGATGATTTCCCCAGGCAGCCCGAAGCGGCATACAATATTCTCCCAGACAAAGCGTTTTACCTGGTTGCCAGTGATTGTTACCACTGCCTTTGCTTCGATTCACTTGGTGAAATAGTCTATGGCGACTATGAGGAACTTTAATCCTCCTGCTGCAACAGGAAAAGGACCTGCGATGTCGATACCCCACTTGTAGAATGGCCATGATTCCGTAATTGGTGTTAGCTCCTGTTGTGGTTGGCGTGGAACGGGCCTGTGAACTTGGCAGTCGCTGCACTTTCTTATTAAGTCCCGCGCGTCGCGGTGCATGGTGGGCCAATAGTATCCCGACCGTAAAGCGCGCGCCACCACGGACCGCGGTCCTGAATGCATGCTACATGAACCTTCGTGGATTTCCCGCAGTACATAATTTGCTTGTAGGGGACCAACACAGCGGAGCCATGGTTGCAGGAAGGAGCGTCGATATAGTATGTTGTCCCGAAGTTCAAACCTTTGTGCTATGCGTCGTATCCTTCGGGCTTCCTTCTTCTCTTGAGGTAATACTCCCTTGCTTATGAATTCCGCTATCGGTGTCATCCACGTAGGACCGTCTTCCTCTATAACTGTGGATATTTCCATCTCTGAGATGGATTTGTTTTTCAACGTTTCCACCAGCACTTGTTTTGACAGGTGTGCAAAGCTTGTCGATGCAATCTTGCTTAGTGCATCATCCTTTCGATTTTCCCCTCTAGGGACCTGCTTGATAGTAAACCTGTCAAAGCCTTGGATTAGTGCCTTGGTCTTGTCGAGGTATTGAATCATGTTTTCCTCCTTGGCCACGTACTCGCCCAACACGTGGTTGGCTACTAGCCGGGAATCTACATTCGCTTCCAGGTTACGTACACCCATTCGAGCTGCAATGCGTAGTCCGGCGATCAGGGCTTCATACTCTGCCTCATTGTTTGTTGCTGTGAATTCAAAACGCAGCGCGTAAGTGAATTACATTCCTTCCGGATTTGTGAGGATGAGGCCTGCTCCTGACCCATCAACGCATGAAGATCCATCCGTAAACAAGATCCATGGATCTTGAAGTTCCTCCTTGCGTGGTGCAGGTGTATCATCAGTGTCTGACTTTTCGATGATGAAATCGGCTAGTATCTGCCCTTTTACTGCAGTTCGTGGTATGTAGGAAATGTTGTGCTCACCTAGCAACACACTCCACTTCTGTAGTCGTCCTGATGCGTCAGGTTTGGAGATGATTTGCTTGATCGGTTGGTCTGTGATTACTGCTATCGGGTGCGCTTGGAAGTACCTGCGCAGCCGTTTGGCGGCGAACACCAATGCCAGGACCAACTTTTCCATTGCGCTATAATTCATCTCCGTCTTTTTGAGTGCCTTGCTTACAAAATAAACAGGTGTTTGTACTGAATTCCTATCCGTCAGTAACACTGCGCTTACTGCTCCCTGGGTTGCGGATAGGTACATAATCAACTCTTCCCCTGGTCGGGGTGCTACAAGTGTGGGGAGCGTCGCCAGGTGTTGTTTAAGTTGTGTGAAGGCTTCTTCTGCCTCCGTGGTCCAGCGAAAATCTCCCTTTTTTATACACTTCTTGAGTGTCTTGAAGAGAGGTAGTGACTTGTCTGCTGACTTGGATAAGAATCTGTTTAGGCCAGCCAGTTTCCCGTTGAGAGATTGGACTTCCTTCAACGTGCGCGTTGAAGGAAGTTCGATGACAGCCTTAGTTTTTTCTGGACATGGTTTGATGCCATCAGGTTCTATCAGGTATCCGAGAAACATGCCCTCCATAGCGCCAAAAGTGCACTTTTTGGGGTTTACCTTCATGTTGATCTCTTTGAGTCTTCTAAATGTTTCCTCAATGTCGCGCACCAACTCATCCTCAGTATGACTTTTTATGACTAGGTCGTCAACGTAAACCTCCAAGTTGCGGCCCACATGTTTTTCAAATGCATTGTCTACTAACCGCTGATAGGTGGCGCCTGCGTTCTTTAAGCCGAAGAGCATTTTGGTATAGCAGTAGACGCCTTGGCTTGTATGAAAGGCCGTTTTTTCCTCGTCCTCCTTAGCCATCTGTATTTGGTGGTATCCTTTGTATGCATCGAGGAAGCACTTGAGTGGGTATCCACACAAAGATTCTACCTTCCAATCTATCTCCGGTAGTGGGTAGCAGTCTTGTGGACATGCTTTGTTAAGGTCTGTGAAGTCCACGCACATTTGCCAGCTACCGTCACTCTTCTTGACCATTACTGGGTTAGAAAGCCAGTCATGGTAGTATACTTCTCGCATGATTCCTGCCTCTACTAGCTTGTGTACCTCTGCCAGGATTGCTTGCGCGCGCTCTAGAGCCTAGCCGCGCTTCTTCTGGCGTATTGGTGAGTATCCTTGTCGGATTCTCAGCTTATGTTCTGTGATTGAACGTGGTACCCCGGTCATGTGCTTTGGCTCCCATGCAAAAACGTCCAAGTTCTTTTGCAAGAGTGCGCACACAACTGCTTTGCCGTTGTCCGACAGCGATCCTCCGATTGATATTTCCTGTTCTGGGTAATCAGGATGAATTGCAACTTTCAGGTTTGGAACTTTGGCTGCGCGCTGTTCTAGAATGGGTGCCGTCTCGCATGTAATCGTGTTACATTCTCTATGTGGTACGGTGGCGTTGTAGAGAGTAACAATACCACCCTTCACTGGGAATTTAAGCATCCCATGTGCTGTAGACGGTACTGCGCGCATGGCTGATATCCCTGGTCTTCCGATAATGCCATTGTATGGCGAAGGGGATCTGATCACCATAAACTCCATCCAGGCAGTTGCGGAGTGTTCTTCATTGCCCACGCTGACTAGTAAGCGTATTTGCCCCATAGGCCATATCTTTTCTCCCGTAAAATCAGTCAGCGCTGTCCTGACCGGGCTTAACTGACTGCGTATTTCAGGTCGCAGTCGCTTGAAGCAGTGCTCATACATGATGTCTGCAGATGCTCCTCCATCAACGTACATGCGGTGGATGTCGTGACCCCCCGCACTAATTTCAATGGTGAGTGGCTCTACCACTGCGTTGTCCGCAGTTAAGGTAGGGAAAGAGATTTCACTTCCACGGGAAAACTTCTGGTTGACCTTCTGCCTAGTAACCCGCTGCCATGATTGTATCATGTAGATGGTGTCAGCCTTGTCCTTGGGTGCCTCTTTCTTGTTCCCATTCTTCTGTCTATCCTTTCCTTCCTTGATGTTCTTGACCAAGTGGTCCAATCTGCCCTCTTTTACCATTTTATCAATGAGCTGGCGCAGTTGGACACATTCATTGGTGGTGTGGCCCTTCTGTGCGTGATAATCACAGTATCCATTCCCCACGTGCCGATCCTCTGGGGTGCGCATTTGTGGTGGTCTTGGAAAGTTTGCGCCTTCTGTTGCCAGTATTTCCTTTGGAGTCTTGGTCAGCGGGATATACCTGTCGTTATCCCGTTCGCTCCCCTGACCGCGGTAGCTCTTATTTCGGTTGCTACTCCGGTCATTGGATTGTCTCCCAGGTTGTTCCTGTGACCGATAGCTTGAGTAGCTTCTCTTGCTATCCGCCGCGGCGGCTTCTCCTTGGACGAAGGACCTTGTCCGTTTCATTAGTTCATCGAAGGTTTGGGGGATCTTGTCGTTCAGCCTTTTGATGAGCTCTGGGTTATTGATTCCGTTCATGAACCCTGAGATTTTCAACACTTCGGGACACGCTTTAACCTGTATGCACTCATCTTTGAAGCGCTCCATATATGCGCTTGTAGATTCTCCCTGGCGCTGTTTCACCCTGGCAAGTTCAACAGGATTTTTAGCGCACTTCTTCCGTTGAGTGAAGTTTAGGCGGAACGCCTTTCTCAACTCTTCAAAGCCATCAATGCTTCTGCGTGGAAGCTTACTGAACCAGTTCCGCGCGTTTCCCACTAGTGTGGAATTGAACATGTGGCACCACACAGGTTGTGGCCAGTTTTCGATTGTAGCGGCTGATTCAAAAAAATTTAGGTGGTCGTCAGGATCACCTGTTCCGTCATAGGTTTTGACGTTAGCGGGCATGCGCCTTCTCTTATCTTCTGAGAAATTGCTAATACGTCGACTAAACGCATCCACCTTTTGGCGGCGCCACGGAAGAGACATGTCTTCCTCCTCCTGGTCACGGTATTTCCTCCTGGACTTCCAGTGTCCAGTCTCGCTATCCTCGTTGTCCGAGGAATTGCCAGAGGATGAATTTTCCCTCCTTTGGCGCTTGCGCCGACTGTCCTCAGAATTTGCACTTGAAGGGCTTTCACTTGGGGAGTATCGTCGCCTAAGCCTGTCCTGGACTTTGCGGCTACCAAGCCTGGCGTGGACGTTGGTACGCCGTTCATCCTCCTCGCTTCCTTCCAGATGCTGCGAGTTAGATGTCTCATCATCCTCAACTCTCCTCCCAATTCTATTAAACACTGGGGGTCGGCGGCTATCCATCCCGCGCTTCTCCTTCTGACGGCGCGGTGGGGACGTTTCGTATTCTAAGTCGAAATTGAGTCGAGCGTGCAGGCTTCGACTCGACCTCTTTTTTGCTTCCTCTTGCATAAGGGCTGCCAAAGTTTCGTAATTCTGAGATACGAAATCTCCCGGCGAGAGTTCCGGTGCGACCCCTTCCAGAGCGAGGGTGCCTACTTCTGCCACAGGGCCCTTGTTTCTGTCAGGTGCATCTGGTGCCTTCGAGAGGTCAGTCTCTAATATTGATTGAAGGGGAGTAGTGAAAAGGGTGCGCGGCGGATCTCCTGCGCTGGTGGTGGTTGTAGTGGCTTGGGTTGTCCCCGAGCGTTGTTCCACCGTAGGGTAGGCTAGGTCTGGACCTAATCCTTGATTTTTGGCGACATTGGTTGTCCCAGAAGTCTGCTTAGAAGCTGATCCGCTTTGCTGCTTCTTTCCTGTAAGGTCTGCTTGCGATCGCTGATTTCCGTGTTTCGTCATTCTAGTTTTTAGTTCTTAGTGAGGGTCCCACGGATGGCGCCACTTGTTGATACAAAAGTTGGACGTTCCTTGTTCGGGGCTCCGGCTCTCGTACCAATTGAGTCTTGATTCTTGAGACCTGCGCACTAAGTAACAGAAAACACCGTTAGGCTTATCGTGGGATTGTCTCCCACGATTATCCTCCGGCGTGAGAGTAAGTAATCGGTTTAGGGTTAAAGGAGAGTTAGGGTTTGTAGATCGTACCTTTAACGAGGGATAGGATTCCCTTTATATACACACGGAATCCTTGTTGGTTCCGTGTTCCCCAACCTTCGGCGTATCCCGCCTAAGTCGGTTGGGGAACGATTATCTCTAAAGATTAGAAGATATCCGATATCGTATTCCATAAATAACTTTCGGATTGGGCCTTCGTGAGCCCAAACACTTATCGGGTTAGCCCAGTTCGTGCTGGGCTCGTTAGTATCGGACTTTAGTCGGGCGCGTGACCCGAATATAGACTATACGTCATCAGATACTAAGATTTCCTGTAAATAAAGAAGTAGGTGAATTCTTTTTACTCTATATTAACTGTTAACTTTTTGTGGCGATACAAATTAAAGGGTAATAGAAGAGGTAGTTACAAACAAAGAAAGTAATTTAAGAGGGAAATTATTAATCCTGAAATTTAGGATGATACATGTAAAGGGTATATCAGGAAAACATTCAAAACTTTTTTAATATTTAAAATGATGACAAGTGTCAAAGTATTATGATTAGGCCTATAATTAAGCTTGTTTATCAACGCTCTTTATCAAAACAAAGAGAGCAAAAAGATTGGTGGGTGAAATCTCATTCTCAAAAGGATTTATTAAAGCTAATGTAAAATTGAATCTACGCATGTAAATCCAAAGAAATTTCACATCATGCTCTTTAATTCAATTATTTACAATTTTCAAAACAACAAAATCAAAAGATACGTGTATAAAAGGGACAAAAATGTCATATGCCTTGAGAGTAAAACCAACGACCAATAACCACCATTAACGGCAGGATCATGGGGACATATTTTAATGTTTTAATAGAATGAATGTGTACTCTTTCTATCTATTTTACCTTTTTCTTGAGCAAACAAAGCCCAAATTCCAAATAATGAAACAGTACTATAGACGGCTGAGTAAATATTTAATGGGGTAACTTTTTATACTTAATGACCAGTTTTGTCGCGGTAACTTAGAATATAGCATCTTTGTCATTACTAAGTTGTTGGCATTGTAAAGTTTTAATAAAATTATTCACTTTGACAACATATTGTAAAACTTATAAGTTCATGTGATACATATAGTGCTAAAAGAATGTATGTATCGGAGGAGAACCCATGCATGGGTTTTCAAAGTGCGACTAGTTAAAAGATAACTTCAACCAAACTTTGTAAAGATTTTCAAATTCATTATGGGCATATGGTTTTCTGTTTATATTCCAGAAGTAAAATCTACTATGTAAATATACTTATTCATTTAGCTAAAAATGAGGAATGCAACCACATCAGTCCTTACGTAGACCATGTGTACCTTCTATTATATTACGGAGTGTATGTGTCTATTTTTGTCACCAAGGTTGAATCTAACACACGAACGTCATTTTTGGGACTTACATATCTTATATAAATATATCATATCTAATTATAAGGAGTGAGAACAAATATGAGGTGAAGTAATTGTGACATGATGCATACGAATTAAGAAAATAACATATATTAACCAAATATAATATGTTGGACAAATTAAACATGTAAAAAAGACTTATATTACCCATGTTCGTTTTGATGATATCTTTATTAATTAATATGATAAAATATTAAAAGGTCCAAATTGCACGACTTTTAAATTTTAAAATCCAAACATGACAAAATAAGAACATGGCAAACGTGGACTTGAAAGTTACAATGCTAACAAAACCCTCTATAAAAAGCTTACTTTTGCATCACCATAGAAGCAAAAAATAGCTACACTTAGTAGCATAGCACCATTTAGCAATGGCTACTAATTATTCACATTTCTTGGTGTTATGTCTTCTAAGCTTCTTCACATTGTCATCTGCACGACCAACACATTTTAACTTATCCAAGGTAGCCACTCACTGGGCAGACGCTGTTGCGACGTGGTATGGTAGCCCAGATGGTTTCGGAAGTGATGGTATGTAACATTTGACATTGTAGATTGTAACAGAATATTTTCCCATACGATGAGCACTTTATAAGTGTGTTGCATGTTGATTTTTGTAATGTTAATGCATGGTTATTTTGATAAAAATGCAGGAGGTTCATGTGGGTATGGAAATTCAGTGTCACAAGCACCATTTTCTTCCATGGTGACTGGAATTGGTCCATCTCTTTACAATGGAGGGAAAGAATGTGGGGCTTGTTATGATGTAAGATAGTGGACCTGCCTACATTAACAAATACTTCACCTTATAAGATAGAATATTTGGTTAAAGACTTTTATAGAAAGTATGAGTTTTTAAATATCGTCATTGTTAACACATTTTGTTGTTCTATATAGGTAAAATGTACCAAGCACTCATCGTGCTCACGAAAGCCGGCGAGAGTTGTTATAACTGATTTTTGCCCGGGAGGTCCGTGTGCTACAGACCATGCACATTTTGATCTTAGTGGAACTGCTTTTGGTGCTATGGCAAAACCAGGCCAAGAAAAGCATTTGCGTGACGCAGGAGTTTTGCAAATTCGATTTGCACGGTAATTTTATTTTATTACTTTTCAAAAAAAAAAAAAAAAAACAAAAAAAAAAGGGAAAGAAAACATATATAAACATGATAAAAATGCTTATTTTTGTCATATTTTTTGTGTATTCTAGGGTTGCTTGTGATTTCTCAAGAACGAACATAGTGTTTCGTGTAGACCAAGGATCAAACCCAAACTACTTTGCAACGCTCGTTGAATTTGAAGAAGGTGATGGAGATTTAGCGGGAGTTAGTTTAAAAGAGGAAAGTAGTGACGAGTGGCTACAAATGGTGCAATCTTGGGGTGCAGTTTGGAAAATCGACCCCGGGAGGGAGCTACACCCTCCATTTTCATTACGATTGATATCACGATACTCCCAGCAGGTCCTAGTCGCGAAAAATGTAATTCCAAGTGGATGGACGCCTGGGCAAACGTATAGATCGATAGTCAACTACATATAGAAGGAATATCATATGTCATATGAAGTCTTTAAATTATCTTTTTGGATGCTATCAGTGAAAATTAAGAGGTGGCATAAGAAGAGTCTAATTTCCAATTCACAATAATTGTGATATTTGGTTGACCGCTAAGTCACCCTATTTAGGTTCAAGAATAATGTCTATCGATTGTGAGTGTACGAAAAGTGTATCAAGAATTGCAAAATACTTGGATGCATGGGTAGATTTCGACCATGGTGTCGAGTTAAATGTAATGTATTGTGTTCTTTTATTGAAAATTGTTAACTAGAAAATCGTTATTTTCAGCGTTTTGTTGACTAAACAATGTTTACAACTGATAAAATGTGATATAGCTAAAATAATTAACCAGACTTTGAAAAAATACAACCCCATAAGTCCATAAGCCCACACGAGGGTTCACGTTCTTATGACTAACCGACGACAAAGAAACCTGGTCCACAAATCTTTTATTATACACTCCTGTCCAATGTCTCTTCATCTTTTCTATTTTGGTTGTTCCAATATGATTATTCACGATTACAATTTAGATGTTGAATTGTTTACGTACGTTATAAGTTTGAATAATGAAAAAAAAATATATCAGGCATAATGATAAAGTCTTACTAAATTTAGAATCAATATGTGTGACAAATAGAAATGGTTGTAACAAAATTAGGCTATAACGTCACGTATTTAATTGGTTTTCTCCTTCTTCTCACGTATTTAATAAAGTTTCTAAATTGGGTTGTAACATAAACGTAAGCTATACAAAGTTTAAAGCAGTTACGAGATCCAAAATTTAAATGGACATAAGCTATACACAACTAAAAAGCTAATTGTCAGTTTCGAATTAAAAATCAGTTAGTATAAATTAAACGTAAGCTATAGATGATTTAAAAGCTTGAGTTGTACAGGTGTCTGTCACGAAAATAGATGTTATTTCAGGAAAACTTTTAATGGTTATAAATAAAAACTCTTTTTTATTAGTTAAGATTGATAGATAGATACAATAGTAAATATTTTCTTTCAGTTGTCATGCATCGGTCGGATGTGATTTCTTGTATATATAATTAAATATATAAATACGTATTATGTGCATATAAACCTTTCAAGTGTATCCCCAACATTCAATCTATCTGGATATTGTGTGATTTTTGTTCTTGATAACTAGATTATCAACCATACCTAACTAATTATTTTTTAAATGATAACATCGAACCTAAATTCTAGCCAAAAAACTAAACTGATCCCTAAGTTTGAAAAGTTATATTCAATTACAAAGATTTATGATGAAATTAATACTTACTGAATGCTTTTAAGTCAATTTGATGATTAATTTCAATTGTGTGTTTGTTTGTGAATATCAAAACCTTCAATTTTTTTCTGATGAATGAAATGAATGGCTTTATATGTGACGAAAATGTGTCCCAAATGCAGAAATCAGATCTAAGTGAAACCACTAGATGAAAGCTTTTAATCTTTAAAGAAAACTTAAGTAGTACTTCGTCTAATAATAGACGGGTAAGTATTCTGTTATACTCCGTCTAATAATAGAAAGGGGTAAGTATTCTGTTATATTGGAAGTCATTTTAGTGGAAGAAAGATGATTATGACTTTGAATTGTTGAGGAAAAAAACCGTCAACTCACATAACAAATTTGGGCCACAAATTACCATGTTATATTGGTGTTGGCTCAAACTCTTCATGTGATGCATCATACACACTTTATATAAACACGAACATATGGACCAAGTATCACTTGTTTTCACATATACACTACAAACTACTATAAGGACTAGTCTTCTAAGGAGTAATCCGTATTATAATACGGAGTGTAAGTGTCTATTTTTGTCACCAAGGTTGAATCTAACACGCGATTGGAATAGCATTTGCTTTGACACGAAATCTTGAAGGAAAAATTATTCGGTTGAAGACATCATAACAATGCCGCACGCTTGAATTGTTCATAGAAATAGGAGTTTACGTCTCTCGTAGTCCCATTAAATTTTCGATCCAATCTTTGCTTGTAGTTACTTTGTAATCTTGTTTTTTTTCCTTCTCGAGCGTCTTGCTAGAGATTCAATAAAATCTTGTCGTTAAAAAAACAATACTTATTTCATATAAATATGTCATAATTTGAGTCCATATCAAATAACAAGAGTGAGAACAAATATGAGGTGAGGTAATTGTGACATGATGCATATGAATTAAGAAAATAATATGGTGAGGTTAAAATAAAAAGATAATTAAATATTCGTAAAAAGTGTAAAAAGGATTAAAAAATAAAATATGCTTAGAATTTTTTTTTAAATTTCCACAATATAGTTGATGTTGGTGGATAAAAAAGTTGTGAAGTAAGTTTTTCAATAAAGTATAGTTTTGATGCAAAAAATTACGAAAAATACGTTTTTGCTTTAAAAGTTTGTAAATTGACATTTTGTCCGTTAAAGATTCGTTTTCACACCAATTTCTTTTTAGTATCATTATCAAAAGTAATTCTCTATAACATAGAGAAAATAAAAAATGTGCTCATTGATAAAAAAAATTGTGCATTAAATATATATATATATATATATATATATATATATATATATATATATATATATATATATATATATATATATATATATATATATATATATATATGGAAGGGATCCAATAAGAAGAATAATTAAAATGAGAATGGTAAGAAGTAATTCTAGCCACACATTTTAATATGGGAGGGAAAATTTGAATGAAGATGCATCCATTTTTGTAGGTGCATCTAGAATGAGTGGTTGTGGTTACTTCCTATCCTTTTTATTTTTATTATTCTTCTTATTTGATCCTAACTCTATATATATATATATATTGATTAAAAAAGCGTATAAATCATCAAAGTTAAAGAAACTTACTTCACAACTCTTTTATGCACCAATATCCTCTGTATTAGGAAAAAAAATTACAATTTTTCGAAAAAGTTTTTATTTTTCTTAAATATTTTTTCACTTCTTACGGATATATATATTTTTATTTGATGTATTCCTTGTTAACCAAATATAATATGTTGGACAAATTAAAGATGTACAGTGACTTATTACCCTTGTTCGTTTTGATGATATCTTTATTAACATGATAAAATATTAAAAGATACAAATTGCACGAATTTTAAATATTAAAATCCAAACATGACAAAATAAGTGCATGGCAAACGTGGACTTGAAAGTTACAATGCTAACAAAACCCTCTATATAAAGCTTACTTTTGCATCACCATAGAAGCATAAAATAGCTACACTTAGTAGCATAGCACCATTTAGCAATGTCTACTAATTATTCACATTTCTTGGTGTTATGTCTTCTAACCTTCTTTACATTGTCATTTGCACGACCAACACATTTTAACATGTCCAAGGTAGCCACTCACTGGGCAGACGCTGCTGCGACGTGGTATGGTAGCCCAGATGGTTTCGGAAGTGATGGTATGTAACATTTGACAATGTAGATAGTAACATAAAATTTTCCCATACGAGCACTTTATAATTATAAGTGTGTTGCATGTTGGTTTTTTAATGTTAATGCATGGTTATTTTGATAAAAATGCAGGAGGTTCATGTGGGTATGGAAATTCAGTGTCACAAGCACCATTTTCTTCTATGGTGACAGGAATCGGTCCATCTCTTTACGATGGAGGGAAAGAATGTGGGGCTTGTTATGATGTATGCTTGTGGACCTACAGTAACTAATACTTCACGTTATAAAATAGAATAAATTTGGTAAAAAAAACTTTAGAGAAGTGAAATGAATTAGAGAATCCAAATCAGTAGAGATATTTTATAAAATTCCACTATTTGATAAAAACATAGACTTTACTTGGGAAATGAACAATACTAATTTGGATTGTAATAATTTCTGTAGCTAATCAGTTACCATATAAAAAGTATGGGTTTTTATATTTGTTATGGTTAAAGCACATTTTGTTGTTGTCTATAGGTAAAATGTACCAAGCACCCATTGTGCTCACGAAAGCCGGCTAGGGTTGTCATTACTGATTTTTGTCAGGGTGGTCCGTATGCTTCAGACCACGCACATTTTGATCTTAGTGGAACTGCTTTTGGTGCTATGGCTAAACCGGGCCAAGAAAAGCATTTGCGTGATGCAGGAGTTTTGCAAATTCAATTTACACGGTAATTTTATTTTATTACTTAGAAAAAAAATACATGGATAACCATGATACAAAATGCTTAATTTTGTCATATATTTTGGTGTATTCTAGGGCTGCGTGTGATTTCTCAAGAACGAACATAGTGTTCCGTGTAGATCAAGGATCAAACCCTAGCTACTTTGCAACGCTTGTTGAATACGAAAAAGGTGATGGAGATTTAGCGGGAGTTAGTTTAAAAGAGGAAAGTAGCGACAAGTGGTTAGAAATGAAGCAATCTTGGGGTGCAGTCTGGAAAATCGACCCAGGGAGAGAGCTACACCCTCCATTTTCCTTAAGATTGATATCAGGATACTCCAAACAGGTTCTAGTCGCGAAAAATGTAATTCCAAGTGGATGGACTCCTGGGGCAACCTATAGGTCGACAGTCAACTACCTATAGGAATATCATACATCGTATCAAGTCTTTAAATATTGTTTTCGAAGTTATGGGCAAGAATTAAGAGATGGCATAAGAAGAGTCAAATTTCCAATTATCAATAATTGTGATATTTGGTTCAAGAATAATGTTGTATTTGTTATTTTTATGGACATAAATTAATAAATGTATGTTATGATCGAACTCGAAACGAATGGATTGCACGTTTAATAATTAAATATAAAATGTTGTATTTGATTATTAATTACACAAAACGACTAACGAACGTTAAATTAAGTAATTTAAAGTAATTGATTAACGGTCGTTAAGTGTTAAAAGAAAAGAACTAAAGTGAAACTTAGATGTCAAGAAGGATCCGAAAACCCTTTTGGGTTTGTATGGCCGGTTGAAGGGATTAGGATTTCCTAATCCTAATTAGTTTGGGCTCTAAGTTTCTACAAATATATAAGCAAGGTTAGAGGTTAATTGTTTTCTACCTTTTGTACACACAATAACCCTAAAACTTGTTTTTCTTTTTCTTTGGTGATAACCGATCGAACTAAACCCCTTATCGGGTCGATCAGATATTTTTGATCATCAAACAAATCGTTTTGTGTTTTCAAACTAGCATTTAATTTAATTTGTTATTAGTACGTGTGTACAAGAACGTGGTACTAACACAATATTGTTAGTATTTTGGATTGAATTGTAAAACGGTAAAGGACAATTCTTATAATTCACATAAACCTTAATTAGGGTTCATCCAATTAATTGCTAGCTTGGAATTACAAGAGGTACGGATTATTTAGGTTTTCAGTTACTTAATTATATGTTATATGATCCTTACGCTTTCGCACATACTTTAATATATTATGTGTTTTATTTATATGAATGTCATGTTATTTAAACTCCAGCTGCATTTAGTTTCAAGAATAATGTCGTATCGATTGTGAGTGTATCAAATATAACATCCTAAATTTACAAAATAAATAATTAAGGTTAGAATTATTATGGGGGCTTTTGCATATATGTCCTCCTGAAAATGCAAAATTGCATATATATCCAAAGCATGCATAAAAAGCATTGTATTATGTGCATAAAAAACTTGTACAAATGATATATTGCAATTATTCACTTTGGGAGGGATATATATGCATTTTTGCCAATTATTTATGGTATCGATTAAGGAATGTGACTAGAAAGGTGAGAAGTTCGAATTTTAAAGGGGCAAATGTGTAACTTTACAATAGTCCTTAGTCCTGAATGTTAGATGAAATGTGTTACATAATACAAGGGCTTATTTTGTAAATATAAAAAAAAGAATGAGAAAAACAAAATCGAAGACAGCATATATATACGTGTCTAAGGAGAAAGGGCAAGTGTTTTGAGATAGTCGAAACGTGTTCGAAATATGACGTTACAAACTATGCGTGAAATATTAATTTTTTTTCTTCTTCTTTTAAAAAAACTTAATTTAAGATGTAGAGACTAGAGAGTCTAAGAAACAAAACTATCAAATAAATTTCTGGAAATCTCAGAGTGATGATGACTCATAAGTGTATTTTGGGCATGAAAGTGAAAGTTGGTGTTTGATCTTGGTTCCATTCTTGAATTGATTACATGTATACTTTCGCGTTTATGTCTCTAACATGATGCTCTCGTCAAATTGTAAGAAACGGTATATGTTTTTATTAATAAATTCATATTACAATAAAAAAAATTAACAGCAAATAAATAAAAGAAATTAAATATAAACATAATGGGATAGATATATAAGACATACTCTTATTAAACGATAAATAAAAAAGTAGCAAAGGTCGATGTACGAGGCTCGTGTTTAACACGATTTTTTTAAAACAAATTCGTCATCCGTTTTCAGGATACAACGGTCAAAGTAGATGTACTGTCGGACGTGACAAACTTGCCTGAAAGATCAATGCGTGTAATTTATGATTGAATGGAGAAAGCAGGAAACGAATGGAGCTGTACTATTTCCGGTTTTGTAAAAAGCGAATGACTTTTGGGTGTAACCCTATTTTGGACACACTTTAGCTTGTTGCGAAACTCTTTTAAAAAAGAACGTAAACCCACTAACAAATGCAAATATATATAACATGTACATATATTAGATAATGTCTAAAATTTGCAAATAATAATTTTTGCAAAACATGTTTCAACGCGATTTATGTCCATGATAAAGATTAGTTGTGCAATATATAATGTTTGGTTCCGTATTGTTGAAGTTCGAAAGTGAGTCTTTAGAACCCGAAATTTTACCACTACGGCTGGATTTATATATGCATTTCTAGATTAGCAATATATTTATCAAGATCGTCTTATTGGTTTGGATGATTTGATGTGAAACTACAAATGAAGCCTCATAAATCACGAAAAACTTAACTATAACGGAAAATAAAAAGTTAATTAATATTATACAAATTGTTCCAAGTATCTCTTACATTAACAAAAGTCAAATACTACGCTACAAAAAAAGGCAGTAAAAATTCTAAACACAATATACTCATACTTAGAAAACTAATGGTCTAACGGATATATACTAATTGGGGGCCCCTCACAAGTGATGGCTTTGTGCGACTGCCTCATTTGTATATAGTAATCACCGCCACTGGTATTTATGTCAAATTTATGATTTTAAAGGCGAGAGATGCAATTAAAATGAGCTTGAAAACCTGAAAACGCTGATGCGATGTATTTATCAACGAGTATATTAGCCCGCGCGTTAAGACAGGGTTTCAATTTTTCATACCTGTATGATATCAATCAGCATAATGAGTCTTTCATATATCAACTCATGTATAAATAAGTTAGATCATTCATAAACATTTAAGTGAACGTCATTATGCAAAATGAAAATGATTGACAACTACCTAGTAAAACAAAGATACATTATATAATATGCATCGAAGGCTAAACTACACATTTAAGAACTTACACACGACTTCATCTCAAAGAAACAAAAGCTCAAGCATATTCTTGGAATCAACATTGGTCCACCGCCCACCGGGGTTGATTTGCAAATGCCAAAAATGATCTAGATGTGTATTTTTGCCATACCTGCAAGCAAATGGTGTCACGGGTTGCTGTTGATCCATAATTACCATCATTTCTTTTTTTGACCGATCTAGGAAGAAGATCTTTGAAGTACGTATCCTATATTTTGAGGTTGATATTGATAGAAGCGTCACTATGATACAATACCTGTATATGCATAGAATCAGGTGATATTAGTTAATACATTGAAGCATCTGAATGTCTTATGGGAATTAAAAACAATTGACACAAATAACTTTTTAACACTTGAGTTCTCGCTTTTTTCAGAAAATTTTAATATGTGTAACACATTAACTAAAGTGTTAAGAACTTAAGATATATATGTACAGTTGTGAGTGCTTTTATCCCAGTGTAGAAGTAGCATGAGTTGTAATGCCACGAGGTCAGTTTTGACCCATTGAAAAAAATAGGTCAAAGCATGCTATGTTTTAAGTGGCGCGTCAAACAGGTAAAACAAACAAATTTGTTTAAAATGAATTGAAAATCATTTACAAATGCATATGAAAAGCTCCACATTATACTATTGCATTCAATAACATACGCCAAAATACGTCAAAACTACTTTTATATTAACAACTCAGACACTCTTTTGCACTAATACTACTCCATATCATCGTTATTCAACATCTCAATTTTTTTAAGGCAACTAACAATTATCCACATACAAACATCACAACTACAAATCATAATATGTATAAGATAACCATAAGTTAATACATATATTTATCAATGTACCCATTTCAGAAATTGGTTAACTACCTTGTGACATAAATTATGGAATCATTTCTGTGATGCAATTAACAAAATAATCTTGTGACGCCACTAATAAAATCATGTTCATGACACCAATAAAAACAATCTTGTGACACCAATAATAAAGAACAAATAAACATACTTGAACTCTTGTATTGACAACCCACAGTGGATATGTGGTGAATGTAGTGCTCTGAGTAGGATTCGGATGCTTTTTTACTATTCATAGTTTGTAGAATAAGAAAAAGTAGTATAAGAATACTTCATTGTTCTGCAAAAAAAAGCAAAGAAAAGTGTGACTATATAAGTTGTAACACGAATTCGCTACACTTTATTCATGAGTAATACATGTGTACATACAGGGAACAAAAGTGCATTTATTAGGCATGGGTCGCTCGATGGGAGCAGGTTGTTTTTTGGCTCATTGCATTTAAGTCCCAATAAGCTCATAAGTAAAAAATTGGTAAGTTTAAACAAACAATGTCTTAGAATTTAACAACTCAAACATTCGAAAGTGGGGCAAGCTTTTGCCGTTTGAAAGAGCTTTCTAAGCTCAGATTGTTTTCGTATCCACATTGCTTCTCTCACTTTTTTTTTCTTTTTTTTTTCTTTTTTTTTTCTTTTTTTTTTAATTTGATTCCACTCTCTGTGACCTTAACTCTTTATCCCTAAACTTTGGCGCGCGTGTATCAGAATATAGCAATCTGTCTTGGTTAAAGTCCTAGTGCTCTTGTCGGCTGCATTTTCTTTCAGGTTCCAAATGGAACTGTATAACAAGCCTCAAAGGAACACCCTGCATTAACAAAAAAATATTTATAATATTTGAATTACTCTACCTGGAGATGTTTATCTGCATGTTTCAAAAGTGTGTTGTTTATAAAACTTTTAGATGTGGAATTGGGATATGCTAAATCATTAACGATTGTTTATCTTAAAATATATTTTAGAGCTAACGATTACACTAATTTCAATATTGATTGTCCAACCATCCAATACTTGAAAACTCAAAAACATAATAATTAAGGGGGTGTTTGTGTTAGCTTATTTATCTAGCTTTATGGGCTTCTTTTGACATTGAAAAAGTCTATAAGGTCACTTTTTTATCGGTGTAAGCCAATAAGCTAAAGTTGATAAGATGATAAGCTCAAAAGAGTGAGCTTATCATTTTTCCGATATCAAAATAAGCCTATAAACCGGTTAAATAAGCAAACGCATAAATTTTAAGAATTCTAATAAGCAGCTCAAGTAAGTATTCTGAAATTAAGCAATTTAAACTCCAGCTGCATATACTCAAAAAGCAAAAAAGGAGCGATTACGGGCCAACCTTTTTATCCCTGATTTCACTTGACTGAATCCATGTCCTAATCTGATCCTTATACCTCCGCAACTTTTAAATCTCCTTCTTCCAATCGGCCTCAAATTGTATCCTAAACCTAATCTAGTCATGGAGAACGGCTTTTTATCCCTGATTCACTTGAGGTTTATTATTACCCATGGTCCGACTCGAGACACAATGCAACAATTTCACAAATCCAAGAAAACTTAGTTTCCCATCCGTGTGTCTGATCCAGTCATGGATAACGACTTGAACTAAGACATATGGGCTAAGGCTGAGTTCCTGCGAAAATAGTGTCGAGATATAATGAACAGATGAACAAAATATAAGTCGGGGGAATATAGTTATAGAAAATGGTGGGTTAACTTACAGAAGCAAGTTCTTCTATCATGATGGTTCTGTTGCCATCTTTTTCAAAGAGTTCATAGGCGCATCAATCATGTTGTTCCCATCCATCAAGACCCTCGAGTTGATAGATGTTTATGGTAGCTGCACAAAAGTCCTCAAAATCTATCCTTCGATATTGAAGTGCACTAAAATGTGCATTATGATTATTAGTCCGACAACATTAAAGTAATATGAAGGGTTCGTATAAAAACAAAAAGAAAAAGAAAAAAAAAAACAACTCAATGACATACTGATGCTAAGAAATCATGGATACGTGACTCCTTCATGGCATCTATAGCATGTTTTTCATCATGGCCTGAGAACGTTCATGAGAAATTAGGAGCCAACTACGGCTTTGCAAAGCCAGTTCTAATAAGTTCACTATTAAATAAGTAACTTTTTATACATCTATGATCTTATATAAAAAGTAATAATTGCAAATGTCACTCGCCGCTTTAATATTTACCATATTTATGGATTCGTTTTTTCTTGGTTCTAACAAAGTAAATTGCTCTTTTAGATAAAATAACTTATTTACAGTCAACGTCTTTGATAAAACCTGCAAATTGAAAAGAAAAATAGCCACATTCAACACAAATTGGTTCCAAAAATCAATATTGAAGACAGATTTAAAAAAAAAACGTAAAGCAGCTTTACGAAGAGTAGAATAACGTATGTAAGCCTTCATGAGTATCAATATAGAGATGTCAAGAGGCACTTTCAATTTGTTAGAAGTTTCCACCTTCACCTAAATATCCAGAACCGCAAGTTTTTGATCCAAAAACAATGGTCAAAAGATTCCATTTCATGTGTGTTCTCAAAACAACTTTGTTGTACATACTGTCGAAAAGTCTTTCGACCTTTTTTTCAGCAACGCATAGGCTCAAATATACAAACTCACCGCCATTATAAAACTGTTTCCATGGCTGCAGCCACATCTTTAGTGTGGTTGCCACGCCAAAATACGGAGTTAAGTGAAATGTGATGATCATCATTGCCTTAATGGTTATGGGCAAAAAATTCCATTTCATGTGTGTTTTGATAATGTGGCATTCATGTAACATTCAAAACAGCTTTCTTGTACATACCATTCAAAAGTCTTCCGACGTTTTTTCTAGTAATGCACAGGCTTGGATATGTAAGTAATAATGATTGATAGGATAATGATTGAATTGATTTGATTGCTTGATATCACAATTACATCGTATACTTAAATAGCAATCTACAGAACATTTTAGACTCGGGCTTGGGCCCACTACAACACTACAATGTAATATGGGCTAATACTCCCCCACAGTCTGAGCAGCGAAAACGCAAAAGATCGGACTCGAGATTAAAAGCTAATAAACAATAAGTAAAACTAATAAATAATTGTTGAAGAAGAGATTCGACAGCAAGCGGAAGCACATCTTCAAGCAGCAGCAGACATAACCACGCAACAAACCAGATAAACCAAATGGGATAAACCAAAGTATCCCTTACCAAACAGGATAAACCAAAGTATCCTGACGAAACGGGATAACCCAAAGTATCCCCTACAACTAAAGCAAATGGGATAACCCAAAGTATCCTACAACTAAAACAAAGGAAATTACAACTAAAACTCATATACTAACATCAAAAGAAAAGATGAGAAAACGAAAGTTGGTTCTAAAACTTAATCCCCAAAGAACCTTCCAAACAAATGGGGCATGTTTTTCTCTAGAAAAACATAAAGATCCACCATTTTTTATTTTTATTATTATTTTTTTTTACCAAACAAAACTATTACTTCATTGACATACGAACAAACAAAACCACAATACTGAAATTAAAAGCTACCGACCCACTGACTTCTCCTCCCATCAACATCCCATCTCCTCATATGATAACAATAACTAGAGTAGTAAACACTGAGACGAAACAAAAAAAACAATATGCAATTGATCTTGAAATCATTCATGCGTGATCTTTGACCGACCCAACAATAAATATCCATCATGCATTATCAACCAAAATTTATTATCAGGGTTAATGCAAACCAATGACGGCAAAGGTGAAATGGGTTAAATGGAGCCCTCCAAACCTCCGACTTGTAGGCGGCGACTGAAGAGTTTAGATTTAGGATCATATGGCTGATAGCATGTAAGTAATAATGATTGATAGGATAATGATTGAATTGATTTCATTGCTTGATATCACAATTACATCGTACACTTAAATAGCAATCTACATAACATTTTAGACTCGGGCTTGGGCCTACTACAACACTACAATATAATATGGGCTAACAAGATATACAAATTTACCACCATTATAAAACTCCCGCTATGGCTGCAACCACAGACCTAGCGTAGCTGCCACGCCAAAATATGAAGTTAAGTAAAATGTGATGATCATCATTGCCTTAATGTTCATATAAAAAAAATCCACATCAGTGTAGCGTAAATGCATTCGATGGTTGCAAATGTAATGATTTGCCCCGCCATGACTGAAAGCAGGTAAGATGCATTTTCAGAATGCAATAACTCTTTTAACTTTTGTAACGAAGAACTTCGTCGTATAATGGGTCAAATCTGCGAGCCCTGAAACGGATAAAAGAACATCATGAAACGGATAAAAGAGCATCCATTTTGAGAACCAAATGGACCAATAATGAGAACCAAAAGGGCATACACCAACGACGAGCATCCGTTTTGAGAACCAAATGGACCAATTATGAGAACCAATAATGAGAACCAAAAGGGCTGCAAATGAGAACCAAAAGTGCATGCACCAACGAATTACGCCAACATATGGGCCTCGTAATTTGTAAGTCGTTAAAAATGGACCAATAAGAAGGCTATGTATAACGGCCCATGTAAAATTTCACTATTGAACCCGTTACATTTAAAACTCCCGTCATGGCTGCAGCTACATTATTAGTGTGGCTATCACGCCAAAATACGAAATTAAGTGAAATGTGATAATCATCATTAGCCAAGACATAAAAAAAATACCTTCCTATGTCTTCTGACTTTGTGCAGCCATGTGTTTGCAGCCAAGACATAAAAAAATATCTTCCCAGGCTGTTTTAAAATACCAAAAAAATAGCTTCCCAGGTTGTTATAGATTCGAATCTATAACTGTAAACTTATCGTTACCAAACACTTGCCATGGATGCGGTAAAGAATGCATGTGCACGACATGTAAGTAATCCCACACCATAAATACGCAAGGCAAGAACAAAGTTGAAAAAAAACATCTGAACATGATTAGCTGCAAAGATCATCATCAAAGCAACCTACAAAACAAATCAAGAAAACTCCCAAATTAACAAAATTCTAATTTGAAATAAAGATTAAAATAAGACAAAAATATAAATTAAATAATGAATTAACCGAAACTAAATCATAGTGAAGCCTAAAGAGTAAAAAAAAATTACACATGGCCTTCTGGTCGCCTCTTGTTTTATGAAGAAGAAAGGACAATCAAGAACCTTCTTATGCACAGTTACAATAGCATAATACTGATTTGGTGTACACATGTATACATGTCGTTTCATAGTACAACTGGAAAAAATCCCATCCACAAAGAAAGAGTTGATTACATTCTTATTTAGTTAAATTTGAAATCGTACAGAGGTTAATATGTATTACGGGGTAATTACGCTAAATGGAACGTGAACAGTCGATCCCCCACCACAAATACACCAATCAAATTTGGCCAACTGATGTGTGCTTCAACACACATCATTTTTATATCGAAAAACACGCTAAAATGGACTAATAACCATGAAACACGTTAGATTATATTGTAAATATGTTGGATATGTGTTACTATGTCTTGCAGATACAAGGGTTTGAAAACAAAGCAAAAACAGTGATTTTCGGATGAGTTTCGACAACGTCTTCGCGTTTTTCGAGGT
This sequence comes from Chrysanthemum seticuspe, assembly GCA_019973895.1. NCBI lineage: Eukaryota > Viridiplantae > Streptophyta > Magnoliopsida > Asterales > Asteraceae > Chrysanthemum > Chrysanthemum seticuspe. Next base: position 102,234,527 of record BPTQ01000006.1, read on the forward strand.
TCAAACGAAGTCGGAAAAATTCGCCGAGCACTCCATTGGAAAGAGCACGACAATACATTCATTTTTTTGAACCGGTCCATAACTCCTTTAAAATGACAGGTCATAACTATTTTGACCTTTTTTATTATTAGTAAAACTGCCAGCCACTTTTGAACCCTCAAATAGAACCAAACGCGTAATATAACCTGAGGGTATGCCCAACACAACTGGGCATCACCTTCACCTCTACACCCAAGACCAATGTACAATCCGGGCCAAGGCTAGTTTTGGGGTAATATTAATCCTGACCCGACCCGACCCTGTCCATGACCCGATCCATTGACCGACCCGATACCAGACACAGCCTACCACGTGACACTATCACGTCACTTGACATGTCAGTAAGTGGGCCTCACCTGCTAACGTGGCTGGCGGCTGGTCAATCCTAGGCTGCCACGTGGTTGGCGGTTGTCCAATGACAGCCTGCCACGTGGCAACAACTGACAATATTGTGATACCCCCAAAAATCGGGTTTTAGCGGAAGCATATGTGTCATGGGTGCTACTAATTGGTATCACAACACAAGCATAGAGTAAAAGGTTTTTCTTAAGAAAACTCATGTATTTAATAAAATCAATGTTTACAATAAAATTTAATACGAAAATAGGCCCATAATAAATAAGCGGTCCTCAAATACAAATATCAGAGTCGTCTATGACCATGCCATGCCATTGCCCAAGTGCCTCCAAAAGTAAACTATCGCCTCAACACCTGAGAATACACGCTAAAAGTGTCAACACGAGGTTGGTGAGTTCATAGGTTTAAGTAAAATACATCGAGTTCTAAAAGAGCTTTTCGACCAAAGTGTCATCCACAGTGTCGCAAAAACAGAGTTCACCTTTCGTAAAACAGTGATGTGGACCACAAGGTTTTCGACGTAATATAATCGTTCACAAATAATTCAAAATTTACCATAGGCTCATATTGCCTAAATCACAGCATCACATCAAAATAACTATTACGCAGGCTAAGCTATAAACATTTAAGCAACCATCACGCCCTAATCACATTTATAAACCGACATGTTATACGTCATGGCAAGTTGGTGCATCCACAAATCCGGGTGAAATCCCTGGCAAGTTGGGCAACCAAAGTCCAGACGGGGTGGTCAACCACGATAGATCTATCCATAACATTCGCACTAATCCTGAGCCAGGAACCAACAATACATAAACGCGTTTGGGTTTCTAAGCTTAGCCTATATCTAATAGCCTCACAAAAACATTTTCAGGTCCAAACCAAAATAGTTCAAGCACTTGTGTCCACATAAAAACATATTCAAACCAGATCTCATATTTCATCAAGCCAAGTAACAATCGTTTATTCAAATTAATCAAACAATTCATTTGCTAAAACGAGCATGTATTCTCCCCCAAAACAGTTTAAAAGTAAGTAAAAGTAGGGGCCATGAACTCACCTCGATACAAAGCAACGCAAGAATCACAACTGGCATCAGTGAGCAAAGCACAACAGTCTCACAAGAAAAGCACAACGATATCCAAAGAGTACAAGTACAAAGGTACTATATCATCACGACCTAATAGTATACGTATTATCTCAAAATACGCCTCGAAAAGTAAAATAATATAATATCCGAAAGACAACGTGTCTTAGTTTTTGTGGAATACTCGTATCAAATGTTTCCAAAAATCCATTATCAATATCTCAAAAATTTAGTTTTAACGTTTCGTGTGGTGGTAAGAAATCAAGACTCGACATACAACTCACGCCAAAAGTAACTCACACCAAAGCGTAATATATATCCCAATATATTATGAGGAATAGTCAAGGAGTATTGACCAAGACTTACGTTGAGTAAATAACGACAAGGAGAAAGTCGAGACGACAATGATAACGAAACATGTCAAATAGTAAGTCTATTAGTAGTTTCGGTATTTACCCAATAATCCCAAATGATTTGAAAAGCCCGTTTGAGTTTATAAGAACACACGTTAATATTTAAATTAATAAAGGATTTTGCGATTTAGTAAAACTCTACTTTTCGTTCCTTGTCGGGTTTTATAACTAAATGAGATTTTAAAATAAAGTTTAAGTTTAGTATGTTGGATGAATTTCGGCATGACGCGTCCATTCGTACAACATTCCCCAAGTCTTCGTGACTTAAAAATAAATTTCTTAAAGTAATACTTCCCGACAATTTAATATAAAAACAATAACGAGTATTCATTGGTTATTAGACAATTTTTCTTTATTGTTTTCGTCGCGAATCAAATATATTAAATTCATAAACAGTCTAATGTATTGTATTCGTTTCGAGTCCAATAAGTCCAATTTATCTAACGTTCAGTAAATATCCAATGTCCAATAGTTATCGATCCAATAATTTTTATCCAAAAATATTAATTCCGCATATGTCCAATACCAAGTCACATCATAATCCGTATCAAATTTCCAAATCACAATCGCAAGTAACTTCGAAACTTACCAAAGTTCCAAGTAACGAATAGTTAATCACATGTTTCAATATTTATACGAGTAAATTTTATTTTGACAATACATTTTATATTAATTAAAGCTTTAACTCACTCCTAAATTTATTTTAACCAAACGAACTAACACCCTTGTGGTGTCATCAACGAACCAAGAGAAAAACTCATGAAAAAGGCATCTATCCTTTTCACATTCGACAAACCGATCCTAGACTCGTGACTAAACCACAACAACGTACACTCTCGTGACACAACCCAAACACCAACTCACTAACAAACCCAAATCCGACCGGACACCGCTTTTAGATGACTTTTATCACACGAACGCAAAATCATAAGTCACTTAAGTAACCAAATCTAGAACAAGGTTGACACCATAGGAATCGCATTTCTGACACGAATCATAACTGATAACCACACGAATCGCATTTCCAACACACATAAGGGTTCACCTTAAATTTAGACACAATCCAAAATGAAATGACCAATATATTCATAAATCTTATATGTTAATATCCTAATAATTCTATATCTTGACACTCAAAGACACATACGTAATGAAGAGTACCAAACGATTACATGTAAACCAAGCAACCCGTGACCCAAGACAATTCTGACTCACGAGGGTCTGACCCGACCCGTACAAGGTCCAAACCAGACCTGAAAACGTAAGTGAATCTAAAACAACACCCTCTTACGATTTAACACCACACGAAATAAATTAAAACTCGTTTTTAAACCATCTTAATCCACAAAAACCTATTTCAGATCACGTTTTTATTCCATTTTGTTTACCCATGAAAACAACAACACGAATATATAATCTGTTATAAAGTTGAAAATATTAATACTCAACAAATTTGTGAGTCGACTTACCACATGACGAAAATAAAAATAAAAGAGATAGAAGAAGAGGCTGCAAGCTGACTAGGTGATGGCTGTGGAGACGGCGGTGGTGGTGGTGGCTACGGGCCACTGCAAACCCAAAACTAACCAAGGTCATGACCTCCAACTTAAATCGATCCCAAAATCACAAGCAAGACACCCACAACAATCCCCAAAACACGACCCATCCCACCCTAAACCCAAAACACACGATCCCTTTTGACTTCACGTTGGTGATGGTGGTCGAGTGGTGTGGTGATGGCAGTAGACGGCGCCGGAGTGGCGGCTGACTGTGGAGATGCCGGAAGTGGAAGGGAGGGTGGCGGCTGAGAAATGGGGATGAGCAGCTAGGGTTTGCATCCAAAAGTGCTCTCACCTAAATGAGAGTTTTTAACTCTTTTATATTATCAAAAGGACGAATTTTGTAAAGCCCCATGTCCCCTCAGGGACTAAACGTGACATTTTCAGCAATATTTTAAAGGTTCGGGACATGTTTGGACTATCAACGAGTGATAAAAATTATGAAATTTGCGTCATCGCGTTCAAAATAATTTTTCCAATCAAAACGGGTATTTACATGATTAATTTCTCGAAATTAAAGTAACGAACCATCAAATTGATTAACAGGCTTACGGTTGTGCCAGTACGCGTTGTGTCTAATTTTCACGTTTCGCGAGATAACTTACTCGTTTTCACGTCAAATGAGCTCAGGAACGTTCGTAAATGAAAAACGAACATAATTTCTCGAAAAATGAATATCTGGAAATCTCGGATTGTCACAGACTTCCCTCTTTAATGGAATCGCGTCCTCGTGATTCAATTCAAGTTATACGTTAGATTTGAAAGGAGATAAAGATACTTTCACAAGATTCCATTTTCACGTCCTCATGTGAACTCGAGATATTTCTTAAATTCTCCACTGATCAGTAAAAATAGGAAAACAACTCGCTCAAGTCATTTGACTTACTGATTCAGAATTTCGATAGGTTCCTCAATACAGCTTTGGCGTTCGTTAATATGGGTATCTCCCAGCAAAGACAATAATCGTTTTCAACAGTGAGGCATTACCTCTGATAACGCACATGAAAGCGTCATGAATAACTAAGCTCCGACGGTAGCTCAAGGCTCTAAGCTACCAGTCCAGCTCTAGCAAGAGTCTTAAAAGGATTTGCACAACAAAGATTTGGCTTTCCACGTTTACTAAACGTATCACACAATCCATGGTGAGATTTTAAGCATAGCTTCGCCTCTAATCATGGAGTCTCAAAGATTCATGTCATTCATCCATCGTAGCTCTTCTGATGATCATGTGCTTTTTGCATTCTGCTTTTGATCTAAACAATCTTTCGGCAGTTTCATGAACAAATTCAGGATAGCAATTTAGGTATTCCCCACTTCAATCCGACAAATTTTTTAGTGGAATTTTCAACCATAAGGTGCCTCGTACAACGTGGCTATGGTTATAAGAGAATTCAGCCAATGGGAGGGGTCTATGCCAACCATTATCGAAAGCGATCACACATACACGCAATAGGTCCTCTAACATTTGGATGGTCCTTTCACTCCAGCCAACAGTCTGTGGCTGATACCCAGTACTCATACCACGACTTGTCCCCATGGCTCTTAGAGTGATGACCAGAAATTTGATGCGAAACGAATATCATGATTAGAGATGAGAGAAATCGGCACCCCATAAGGTACACCAGTCTCCTTCATGTGTGAGTGAGCAAATTTGTCCATAGTATCTGTTTCTTTGATTAGTAGGAACTGAGTAGGTTTGGCGACACGACCAACAATTACTCAGATGGAGGCGCGAAATTCACTTCCAGGTTTCAGTTCGTAATACAGCAGCCAAAACATTTTGTAGGGTGACCACATAATGATTTGTCGAAAAGTTGAAAGCAGTTTGAAAGACAATGGCAGCAGGGCCCAATATATCATAAGGAGGTAGTAAGGATCATAGATATTCCCAAAAGGGCGAGCGAAGGTTTAGACGTCAGCTCCAAGGATCGCGGTTCAAGTTACTCCTTAAAGTCTTAAGGTTTCTGCTGGGCCAACAGAATCTCCGTCGAAAAGAGAGTTAAGCAGATTCAGAGTACGACTCTGAAGGAGAGCATTAATTACAACTAGCAATCAATAGATTGATTCCGTAGTGCACTTAATACTTAACGCAGAAAGATACATCATTCAAATCCAACGTCAAAATTTTCAAAAGAAATTCGACTACCAATCGATATCAAATCAAATTCTAAATACAATTGAACGACGATGGTTCCAAAAAGTTATGCTAAAAGAATACGCATCGATAGAACGCAAGGTGCAACATCAAAAGAACGGAATCAATAGAATAATCATCGATCAAAGATAAGGCTTGGAGTAAAGGCGTCTACAACAGGACAAAAAAAAAACCACGAGAATAAGCGAATCCAATTTCACCATAGGAACCAAAATCGCAGAATCTAACAATCCAAATTCAACGTAGCCAAGATCGATTCCAATATTCCAAGAAGCCCGATGAGCTTATTACAACTTCACGCAACCCAATTACAAACTTGTGACCAATCGGGTCTAACCTGACCCGATGCAAAACAAGGTCTTACAGTTCCAACGATCCCAAAAATAATCCGAAGTCAAATAATGATTAGACGGCGACGAATAGCGATTCATAACAAAGGAATGATATCGCGATAAACATGAATTTGTGATGACAGTGTGTTGTGTGTGAATGGAAGCTTTTATAAAATTTCATGCTCGTATACACACACCAAAACTTTTCCATTTCCCGAAATCAAACCAAAAACCAACCGGACATAATTCTATTATAACTACTCCAAGTATCGCGAAATTCACCTTTGAGTCGGACATAGGTGATCAGGCTATGTCCCACTGTCCCTGGTTGAATATAGGTGATCAGTATATATTCACCCGAGGTTCAATGAATTTTGATATCCTTGACTTAGTTACTCTAGCCTCATGTCTTTCACTTTCAAAAAAATCCATTTTCAAAAGATTAAAACCAGTGTCCACATGCGAGGACGAGTGATGAGATTATTCAGGGAAAGAGATGCAACGCTACAACAGATACGATGCGTAAACATAAGTATGTCGAAGATACTTATAACAGATAGTGAAAGATAAATGGATATACTCATCCAATAGTAAGGCACACATCTCATCAAATATATTAGCAATCAAAGTCACAAGTGAGGCATCATCTTGGCAGGCAGACACGTGCCGGTCATAGGGTTAAATTTTCATAAAATGGTTATAGTCTAGGTTTTGAAAATTTACCCAGTTCTCTATAACCTAGGCTCTGATACCAATCTGTGATACCCCCAAAAATCGGGTTTTAGCGGAAGCATATGTGTCATGGGTGCTACTAATTGGTATCACAACACAAGCATAGAGTAAAAGGTTTTTCTTAAGAAAACTCATGTATTTAATAAAATCAATGTTTACAATAAAATTTAATACGAAAATAGGCCCATAATAAATAAGCGGTCCTCAAATACAAATATCAGAGTCGTCTATGACCATGCCATGCCATTGCCCAAGTGCCTCCAAAAGTAAACTATCGCCTCAACACCTGAGAATACACGCTAAAAGTGTCAACACGAGGTTGGTGAGTTCATAGGTTTAAGTAAAATACATCGAGTTCTAAAAGAGCTTTTCGACCAAAGTGTCATCCACAGTGTCGCAAAAACAGAGTTCACCTTTCGTAAAACAGTGATGTGGACCACAAGGTTTTCGACGTAATATAATCGTTCACAAATAATTCAAAATTTACCATAGGCTCATATTGCCTAAATCACAGCATCACATCAAAATAACTATTACGCAGGCTAAGCTATAAACATTTAAGCAACCATCACGCCCTAATCACATTTATAAACCGACATGTTATACGTCATGGCAAGTTGGTGCATCCACAAATCCGGGTGAAATCCCTGGCAAGTTGGGCAACCAAAGTCCAGACGGGGTGGTCAACCACGATAGATCTATCCATAACATTCGCACTAATCCTGAGCCAGGAACCAACAATACATAAACGCGTTTGGGTTTCTAAGCTTAGCCTATATCTAATAGCCTCACAAAAACATTTTCAGGTCCAAACCAAAATAGTTCAAGCACTTGTGTCCACATAAAAACATATTCAAACCAGATCTCATATTTCATCAAGCCAAGTAACAATCGTTTATTCAAATTAATCAAACAATTCATTTGCTAAAACGAGCATGTATTCTCCCCCAAAACAGTTTAAAAGTAAGTAAAAGTAGGGGCCATGAACTCACCTCGATACAAAGCAACGCAAGAATCACAACTGGCATCAGTGAGCAAAGCACAACAGTCTCACAAGAAAAGCACAACGATATCCAAAGAGTACAAGTACAAAGGTACTATATCATCACGACCTAATAGTATACGTATTATCTCAAAATACGCCTCGAAAAGTAAAATAATATAATATCCGAAAGACAACGTGTCTTAGTTTTTGTGGAATACTCGTATCAAATGTTTCCAAAAATCCATTATCAATATCTCAAAAATTTAGTTTTAACGTTTCGTGTGGTGGTAAGAAATCAAGACTCGACATACAACTCACGCCAAAAGTAACTCACACCAAAGCGTAATATATATCCCAATATATTATGAGGAATAGTCAAGGAGTATTGACCAAGACTTACGTTGAGTAAATAACGACAAGGAGAAAGTCGAGACGACAATGATAACGAAACATGTCAAATAGTAAGTCTATTAGTAGTTTCGGTATTTACCCAATAATCCCAAATGATTTGAAAAGCCCGTTTGAGTTTATAAGAACACACGTTAATATTTAAATTAATAAAGGATTTTGCGATTTAGTAAAACTCTACTTTTCGTTCCTTGTCGGGTTTTATAACTAAATGAGATTTTAAAATAAAGTTTAAGTTTAGTATGTTGGATGAATTTCGGCATGACGCGTCCATTCGTACAACATTCCCCAAGTCTTCGTGACTTAAAAATAAATTTCTTAAAGTAATACTTCCCGACAATTTAATATAAAAACAATAACGAGTATTCATTGGTTATTAGACAATTTTTCTTTATTGTTTTCGTCGCGAATCAAATATATTAAATTCATAAACAGTCTAATGTATTGTATTCGTTTCGAGTCCAATAAGTCCAATTTATCTAACGTTCAGTAAATATCCAATGTCCAATAGTTATCGATCCAATAATTTTTATCCAAAAATATTAATTCCGCATATGTCCAATACCAAGTCACATCATAATCCGTATCAAATTTCCAAATCACAATCGCAAGTAACTTCGAAACTTACCAAAGTTCCAAGTAACGAATAGTTAATCACATGTTTCAATATTTATACGAGTAAATTTTATTTTGACAATACATTTTATATTAATTAAAGCTTTAACTCACTCCTAAATTTATTTTAACCAAACGAACTAACACCCTTGTGGTGTCATCAACGAACCAAGAGAAAAACTCATGAAAAAGGCATCTATCCTTTTCACATTCGACAAACCGATCCTAGACTCGTGACTAAACCACAACAACGTACACTCTCGTGACACAACCCAAACACCAACTCACTAACAAACCCAAATCCGACCGGACACCGCTTTTAGATGACTTTTATCACACGAACGCAAAATCATAAGTCACTTAAGTAACCAAATCTAGAACAAGGTTGACACCATAGGAATCGCATTTCTGACACGAATCATAACTGATAACCACACGAATCGCATTTCCAACACACATAAGGGTTCACCTTAAATTTAGACACAATCCAAAATGAAATGACCAATATATTCATAAATCTTATATGTTAATATCCTAATAATTCTATATCTTGACACTCAAAGACACATACGTAATGAAGAGTACCAAACGATTACATGTAAACCAAGCAACCCGTGACCCAAGACAATTCTGACTCACGAGGGTCTGACCCGACCCGTACAAGGTCCAAACCAGACCTGAAAACGTAAGTGAATCTAAAACAACACCCTCTTACGATTTAACACCACACGAAATAAATTAAAACTCGTTTTTAAACCATCTTAATCCACAAAAACCTATTTCAGATCACGTTTTTATTCCATTTTGTTTACCCATGAAAACAACAACACGAATATATAATCTGTTATAAAGTTGAAAATATTAATACTCAACAAATTTGTGAGTCGACTTACCACATGACGAAAATAAAAATAAAAGAGATAGAAGAAGAGGCTGCAAGCTGACTAGGTGATGGCTGTGGAGACGGCGGTGGTGGTGGTGGCTACGGGCCACTGCAAACCCAAAACTAACCAAGGTCATGACCTCCAACTTAAATCGATCCCAAAATCACAAGCAAGACACCCACAACAATCCCCAAAACACGACCCATCCCACCCTAAACCCAAAACACACGATCCCTTTTGACTTCACGTTGGTGATGGTGGTCGAGTGGTGTGGTGATGGCAGTAGACGGCGCCGGAGTGGCGGCTGACTGTGGAGATGCCGGAAGTGGAAGGGAGGGTGGCGGCTGAGAAATGGGGATGAGCAGCTAGGGTTTGCATCCAAAAGTGCTCTCACCTAAATGAGAGTTTTTAACTCTTTTATATTATCAAAAGGACGAATTTTGTAAAGCCCCATGTCCCCTCAGGGACTAAACGTGACATTTTCAGCAATATTTTAAAGGTTCGGGACATGTTTGGACTATCAAACGAGTGATAAAAATTATGAAATTTGCGTCATCGCGTTCAAAATAATTTTTCCAATCAAAACGGGTATTTACATGATTAATTTCTCGAAATTAAAGTAACGAACCATCAAATTGATTAACAGGCTTACGGTTGTGCCAGTACGCGTTGTGTCTAATTTTCACGTTTCGCGAGATAACTTACTCGTTTTCACGTCAAATGAGCTCAGGAACGTTCGTAAATGAAAAACGAACATAATTTCTCGAAAAATGAATATCTGGAAATCTCGGATTGTCACAGACTTCCCTCTTTAATGGAATCGCGTCCTCGTGATTCAATTCAAGTTATACGTTAGATTTGAAAGGAGATAAAGATACTTTCACAAGATTCCATTTTCACGTCCTCATGTGAACTCGAGATATTTCTTAAATTCTCCACTGATCAGTAAAAATAGGAAAACAACTCGCTCAAGTCATTTGACTTACTGATTCAGAATTTCGATAGGTTCCTCAATACAGCTTTGGCGTTCGTTAATATGGGTATCTCCCAGCAAAGACAATAATCGTTTTCAACAGTGAGGCATTACCTCTGATAACGCACATGAAAGCGTCATGAATAACTAAGCTCCGACGGTAGCTCAAGGCTCTAAGCTACCAGTCCAGCTCTAGCAAGAGTCTTAAAAGGATTTGCACAACAAAGATTTGGCTTTCCACGTTTACTAAACGTATCACACAATCCATGGTGAGATTTTAAGCATAGCTTCGCCTCTAATCATGGAGTCTCAAAGATTCATGTCATTCATCCATCGTAGCTCTTCTGATGATCATGTGCTTTTTGCATTCTGCTTTTGATCTAAACAATCTTTCGGCAGTTTCATGAACAAATTCAGGATAGCAATTTAGGTATTCCCCACTTCAATCCGACAAATTTTTTAGTGGAATTTTCAACCATAAGGTGCCTCGTACAACGTGGCTATGGTTATAAGAGAATTCAGCCAATGGGAGGGGTCTATGCCAACCATTATCGAAAGCGATCACACATACACGCAATAGGTCCTCTAACATTTGGATGGTCCTTTCACTCCAGCCAACAGTCTGTGGCTGATACCCAGTACTCATACCACGACTTGTCCCCATGGCTCTTAGAGTGATGACCAGAAATTTGATGCGAAACGAATATCATGATTAGAGATGAGAGAAATCGGCACCCCATAAGGTACACCAGTCTCCTTCATGTGTGAGTGAGCAAATTTGTCCATAGTATCTGTTTCTTTGATTAGTAGGAACTGAGTAGGTTTGGCGACACGACCAACAATTACTCAGATGGAGGCGCGAAATTCACTTCCAGGTTTCAGTTCGTAATACAGCAGCCAAAACATTTTGTAGGGTGACCACATAATGATTTGTCGAAAAGTTGAAAGCAGTTTGAAAGACAATGGCAGCAGGGCCCAATATATCATAAGGAGGTAGTAAGGATCATAGATATTCCCAAAAGGGCGAGCGAAGGTTTAGACGTCAGCTCCAAGGATCGCGGTTCAAGTTACTCCTTAAAGTCTTAAGGTTTCTGCTGGGCCAACAGAATCTCCGTCGAAAAGAGAGTTAAGCAGATTCAGAGTACGACTCTGAAGGAGAGCATTAATTACAACTAGCAATCAATAGATTGATTCCGTAGTGCACTTAATACTTAACGCAGAAAGATACATCATTCAAATCCAACGTCAAAATTTTCAAAAGAAATTCGACTACCAATCGATATCAAATCAAATTCTAAATACAATTGAACGACGATGGTTCCAAAAAGTTATGCTAAAAGAATACGCATCGATAGAACGCAAGGTGCAACATCAAAAGAACGGAATCAATAGAATAATCATCGATCAAAGATAAGGCTTGGAGTAAAGGCGTCTACAACAGGACAAAAAAAAAACCACGAGAATAAGCGAATCCAATTTCACCATAGGAACCAAAATCGCAGAATCTAACAATCCAAATTCAACGTAGCCAAGATCGATTCCAATATTCCAAGAAGCCCGATGAGCTTATTACAACTTCACGCAACCCAATTACAAACTTGTGACCAATCGGGTCTAACCTGACCCGATGCAAAACAAGGTCTTACAGTTCCAACGATCCCAAAAATAATCCGAAGTCAAATAATGATTAGACGGCGACGAATAGCGATTCATAACAAAGGAATGATATCGCGATAAACATGAATTTGTGATGACAGTGTGTTGTGTGTGAATGGAAGCTTTTATAAAATTTCATGCTCGTATACACACACCAAAACTTTTCCATTTCCCGAAATCAAACCAAAAACCAACCGGACATAATTCTATTATAACTACTCCAAGTATCGCGAAATTCACCTTTGAGTCGGACATAGGTGATCAGGCTATGTCCCACTGTCCCTGGTTGAATATAGGTGATCAGTATATATTCACCCGAGGTTCAATGAATTTTGATATCCTTGACTTAGTTACTCTAGCCTCATGTCTTTCACTTTCAAAAAAATCCATTTTCAAAAGATTAAAACCAGTGTCCACATGCGAGGACGAGTGATGAGATTATTCAGGGAAAGAGATGCAACGCTACAACAGATACGATGCGTAAACATAAGTATGTCGAAGATACTTATAACAGATAGTGAAAGATAAATGGATATACTCATCCAATAGTAAGGCACACATCTCATCAAATATATTAGCAATCAAAGTCACAAGTGAGGCATCATCTTGGCAGGCAGACACGTGCCGGTCATAGGGTTAAATTTTCATAAAATGGTTATAGTCTAGGTTTTGAAAATTTACCCAGTTCTCTATAACCTAGGCTCTGATACCAATCTGTGACACCCCCAAAAATTGGGTTTTAGCGGAAGCATATGTGTCATGGGTGCTACTAATTGGTATCACAACACAAGCATAGAGTAAAAGGTTTTTCTTAAGAAAACTCATGTATTTAATAAAATCAATGTTTACAATAAAATTTAATACGGAAATAGGCCCATAATAAATAAGCGGTCCTCAAATACAAATATCAGAGTCGTCTATGACCATGTCATGCCATTGCCCAAGTGCCTCCAAAAGTAAACTATCGCCTCAACACCTGAGAATACACGCTAAAAATGTCAACACGAGGTTGGTGAGTTCATAGGTTTAAGTAAAATACATCGAGTTCTAAAAGAGCTTTTCGACCAAAGTGTCATCCACAGTGTCGCAAAAACAGAGTTCACCTTTCGTAAAACAGTGATGTGGACCACAAGGTTTTCGAGCGTAAAATAATCGTTCACAAATAATTCAAAATTTACCATAGGCTCATATTGCCTAAATCACATCATCATATCAAAATAACTATTACGCAGGCTAAGCTATAAACATTTAAGCAACCATCACGCCCTAATCACATTTATAAACCGACATGTTATACGTCATGGCAAGTTGGTGCATCCACAAATCCGGGTGAAATCCCTGGCAAGTTGGGCAACCAAAGTCCAGACGGGGTGGTCAACCACGATAGATCTATCCATAACATTCGCACTAATCCTGAGCCAGGAACCAACAATACATAAACGCGTTTGGGTTTCTAAGCTTAGCCTATATGTAATAGCCTCACAAAAACATTTTCAGGTCCAAACCAAAATAGTTCAAGCACTTGTGTCCACATAAAAACATATTCAAACCAAATCTCATATTTCATCAAGCCAAGTAACAATCGTTTATTCAAATCAATCAAACAATTCATTTGCTAAAAACGAGCATGTATTCTCCCCCAAAACAGTTTAAAAGTAAGTAAAAGTAGGGGCCATGAACTCACCTCGATACAAAGCAACGCAAGAAGCACAACTGGCATCAGTGAGCAAAGCACAACAGTCTCACAAGAAAAGCACAACGATATCCAAAGAGTACAAGTACAAAGGTACTATATCGTCATGACCTAATAGTATACGTATTATCTCAAAATACGCCTCGAAAAGTAAAATAATATAATATCCGAAAGACAACGTGTCTTAGTTTTCGTGGAATACTCGTATCAAATGTTTCCAAAAATCCATTATCAATATCTCAAAATTTTATTTTTAACGTTTCGTGTGGTGGTGAGAAATAAAGACTCGACATACAACTCACGCCAAAAGTAACTTGTTAATACAAATAAGCCGTAAGAACCTTTTTTTATATTTTACGATCTTCTAATGTTTTGTCGATAACAAACGTAAAATCATTTTAACAAAACAAATAAAATACGTAAATGGTTTGAACTAATAGTTTCTAACGTATTCATATTTTCACATAAAACACTAAAACAAGTATAAGTGATTTTATGACTTAGTAATATATATGTACAACAACTAGTATTTACATATTTGGGTATAATATACACATAACTAGTATGTAGTATATTGGGTAATATAAATGGGTAGAAACTTAAGTATCACAACCCATTGGGCAAATACATTGAATGTAGTTGGGTACAACCCAAAGCCCATAACCCATGGAGCTTGACCCATAACCCATTGCATGACATCATGCTTATATCATACATGGATAATATCTATAACCCATGGATCAACCCATACCCAAGTGACCAAGTGCATTGCACTCAAAGATACATTGTATCTAGCTAAAGATCCATGGTTCAACCCATGACCCATAACCAAAATACCCATGGGTAAAAGGGAGCGTCCCACGGATCCCTAGCTTAACGCTAGACGGATCCCTTGTGGAAGGGATCCGTGGGATCCGGGGAACAATAGAGTTTTTCTTCTATAAATAGTGAGCTATTTCTTCATTGTTTCTCACCCCTTTCTAACACACTTTCTCCCTGAGTTGAAAACTCACTAACCTCAGATCCAAGAGATCTATGTTTGTAGTTTTGTTTTTGTGTGATCTTTTAGGTTCCTCTTAATAGTAAGATCACCACCTTTGAAGTCAAGCAAGCTTAAGTCCATGAGTTGCCATGCTTCCTCATCATCAAGGCTACTGAAGTCTTCTTGTTGATGATTCCTTTCTTTCTTCAAAGAAGTGTAGTGTTGAAGACATTAGTGAAAGATGTCTCAAGTGTCAAGACGAAGATATTAGTGAAGGGTATCTATTGTCTATAGCATAAGCACTTGTGGTAGGTGCTTAGAAGTCAAGACAAGAAGCATTAGTGAAAGGTGCTTAAGAAGTCAAGACTAGAAGCATTAGTGAAAGGTGCTTAAGAAGTAAAGACACAAGACATTAGTGAAAGGTGTCTTGTAGATCTAGTCAAAGGCATTAGTGAAAGGTACCTTAGATGTACATTCGATATGGTGTGTTTCGATGTACAAGATAGACTAGTATTAGATCCAAGGATATTGATATCCTTGATGATGTTGTAAAGGAGTAGATCTCTTTTGGGATTAGTCGTTGGTGTAGTGTGGTAGTAGTTCCTCTATTGCAATGGAACTAGGTGCTTAGCCTAGTACCTAATAAAGGGTAGGCGACGTTGTGAAGGTGTAGTTCACCTTGGAGTGAAAGAACTAGGTACTTAGCCTAGTACCTTATAAAGGGTAGGCGACGCTGTGTAGGTGTGGTTCACCTTGGAGTGAAAGAACCCGGTGGTTAGCCTAGCACCGGAAAAAGGGTAGGCGACGTTGTGAAGGCTTCTCCGCCATAAGGAGATTGGTGTAGTGTTTACAAACTCTCGAGTAGGTGACTCGGGGAGTGGAGTAGGGCAAGGAAGGTGTCCTTGTAGCCGAACCACTATAAATACTCGCGTTGTGGTTTTGTGCTTCTTACTCTTATCTTTTCATTACTTACCTTTATATGCTTGTTTATCAACATCCAACACACACATCCAAATAGATTGACATAAGTCGATCTAAATAGATTAAAATGAAGTTTTAATTGGCAAAACTATTCAACCCCCCCTTCTAGTTTTCCACAATTGGCATCAGAGCTTCATTACCGAGTTTCTTGTAGTATATTGTACTTTAAAAACTTGATACGATCCATGGTTAATTAAAAACTACAAAGAAGGTTTTTCATAAAAACAAACATCATGTCTTTTAAAACTATATGTTTGGATGTTGATTTGATAACAACATTTTTCTTATTTATTTTTTCATTTAATTGCACTAATCTTCTTTGTCATGTTGATTAGTCAAAGCTCATACCAACCAAGCTGTAGGAATCGCTTGGTAACAAGAATACCTTCCTTAAGAAGGTATCTTAAACGCAAAGGAGCGGGAATCGTCTAAGTGACATTTGTTGTGTCATTTGTAAAGACATTCCTAAGTGCATTCGAGGTATGACTTTCCACTTATATCTAAATGATATTAGTTTAATAAATAAGTGTTATTTGTTAGGATTTTATTTGAGTAGATTTCGTGTTTACACATGTTTTACATGTAGCTTCATTAGGAAGCTTTTTCTCACATACGCGTCACTCCTCCGTCTAAAAATCATGGTTTATAAAACTTGTGTTTTGTCTCACTTAATCCAAAAATCATATCTTCTAATAATAAAACAAAACACAAATCTCAAAATTCCTCCTTCCCCATAAATACTCCCACCGTCGACCACTCTATCAAACCCTCACTTTTTCAAATCTTCCAATTTCAAAAAATTTCTCTCATTCAAAAACTTCATCTTCCTCCTCATTCCATCTCAACCGAAACCAAGAAGATTCGTCATCAACATGGTTTACATCGCGCTCGTGCTCATCGCCTTAACACTCATCGCACTTGTGTTCCCTATGATAAATTGCACAGATGGAGACATTTACTTTGTGTTGTTAATCTACATTGGGATCATATACCCAATCCTTTGTATCATCCTTAGTATTGAAATGCAATATTACTAATAATCTAGTTATCTAGGTTATTATTATCATAATATGTTTGTCATTTCTTTTGATTTATTTGTTTCATATTCTTTCATGATACATTAGAAGTCATGTATGCATGCTAAAAGAAAATGTAGGATAAAACATATTTCGTGGTATAAAAATGTAAAACCTATGTTTTTATCAAATCTGTTTCTGTTACTACAGATCCACGGATCCCGTATGATATACTAGTCGGATCCCTTTTGTAAAGGAACAGTAGGATCCGTCCTACTGGAGAACATTTTTTTATGTAAATTAAAAACCACTTTTCTTCTAAAAGTAATACTCCACTAGAATGTCAAAACCATAAGTGAGTTAAGTGTCTTTCTTGTTAAAAAACCATTGTTAATAAAAATCTAATAAAAATGTTAGATAATCATAGGTTGACCACAAACATCACTTTTTGTTAACTCGTCATTTTTATAGGTGCAACTATGACGCATGAATATGAGTTTCATTTTTCACTCACTAGTGTCTACACTCCAAACATCTCCCTTGAACCCAACACACCTGGCAATCATGTCCGTGAGTTCAATAATCTCAAAAACCGTCACTTCCACGAAGGATGTATTGTAGACACCTCTCACAATTCGAAGAAGGTATCAATACCTCCTTCCGAGCCATAGGACTAGAATGTCTTCTTGAAATCAACGAGAAGATATGTCCAAGATTCATAATGGAAATCTTTAATCAAGTCGAACTCGTTCGTAACGAGGATCGCTCTCTATCTCTTTGGTTTTATATCAAAAATCAAAAGTTTACTTTAACCCTTGGGCATTTTGCTCACATCCTCCGGATTCCAAATCATGGACAATGTGCCTTCACCGAAGATTGGTCTCTTGATTCTCTCTTCAACTTTCGTGAAGAAAATAGTCCATATTGTTCACACATACCCTCCCCGGAAGATTTAAATCGCATAATATGCAAACCTCGACCATATTACTCCGATCCAAACACTATATTCATACGGGACATCCGAGAAGAGTACAAGCCTCTTGCACTCATCCTACGTGAAAATGTTTGGAGTCTTAGCGGAAATCGAGAACTCCTTCCCGCTTGTTGTGCTCACATGTTGTACTGTTTGCTAACACAACAACCATACAATCTCGCCTACTTCTTCGCAAGGCGAATTGTAAATCTTCAAGGCTCCAAGAATAAACTAATCCCTTATGGAATGTTCTTGACACGCCTCTATCATAATGTTATGCACTTCCATCCTTAATTTCAAAGTCCGTTGTACGTACTTGTGAACAAGATGATGGAACCGCTAAACATATCTCTCATGAAGACTTTCTTCATTCTTGATTCCACCAACACTCATCAATCACGTAATGATCCTCCTAGCGAAAACACTCAAGAAACCTAGTAATATTTCAAAATAGGATCAAGTCTCTTGTACTCGTGCTTTATCAATGTAATCCTATTTCTCTCGTGAAATAAAACATCTTACACTTGATATCTTAGTGTTAGAACCCCTTTAAACTAACCTTGGAATATAATGCATTGTCAAGATCATTGCATACCTTTAGTAAAGGTTCTGCTGAGCAGATGGACGGATCCCAAATTTTGTACTAGACGGATCCCTACACTTAGGGAACCGTGGGATCCGACAAACAGAAAATGCAATTGCAAGCATTATATTTCAAACATATCCTTAGAACACCTCACACTAAGCTAAACATAGTGTCTTAAGGAAAATTAAGTCCTTATCAAGATAGGTTGATCTTTCCTACTTACACATAACTCACCTAGATCACACTCTAAAGACGCTTGTAGATCTATCGTTTCATTTTTAATCCATTACTCTTCTGCTCTCAAACTCACACTTCATTTTTCACTTGATCCCTCACATCTAGCCTTATAAATCTTTCGATTATGGCAAAATTGATCATAAATCATCCTTACCTCAAAATTGATCAAAGTTGATCAAACTCTAGTTTTTCCCATCTCTAAGCTTCTAGGATATTTTTCAAAACACTATCCTAAGTCACAAGCTGATCTCTAGGATCATTTAGCTTCAGTTGACACTCTCATCTTTAGTGTCATTCTTGCTCATCCATTGGTACTCTTGAAAGTTCCAAATCCTTCCATAAAAGACAATCATTAGCTACATCACTCATTACCTTCAAGTACTTAAGCACCCCTTCATTTAAGACACTTAGGAGGACTGAAACACTCAAGATGATATAGATCTTAGATCTTAGAAACATCATTTCCACTCTTTTATAGCTGCTGAGAGCCGGATCCCTAGGATTAGCCTAGACGGATCCCTCTGAGGAGGGAACCGTGGGATCTGGATGACAGTTTATGTCAAATCTTGCTAAAACAATCATTTCAACTCATCTTCCTAACTCAAACACTCCATCTCATCTTAAATGAGTTCCTATATCAGTGCAAACTTTGAAGTTGACTCTTGTGCATGTTAATCATCACATTCCAATGAATCCTAGTGGCTTAAGGCTTGAATGCACTTGCCAAATATCTTGGTTTATAAACCAATTTGTTAGGACCTCCATAGTCATTACTCTCATCCTAACTTTCAGCACTTTAGAAACCCTTAAAAACCTCTTGAAATCATCTCATCATGAGGAAAACCCCAAGCCGTAACTTATCCACCAAAGAACCACTCAAGAAAAAGGCTCGTGTTATACACGAAATCTCTTCAATCGAATCATCTCCGGTCAAGCCAACAAATGATAGGATCTTTACTCAACCAATCAAACCAATTCCTAAAAGGATAGTACCCACAAAACTACCTATGCTAAACACCACCATACCTCCTAGGCCAAACAATATCATCTCCACTAAACCATCACCATTGGTTCCTAGAGCTATCTCTTTTACATCCCCACTATCATCACCACACCTCTACAATTTAGAGGACTTGCCTCCTAGGCTGTCTCATCCGCTTCCGCCGACAACATTTTCCTCATTAGGAGGAATAATTGTACAAAATCAAGGTATTGAGTCAACACTTGCTCCGGCTTCCTTTTCGCCGTTTCCATCATATAATCCTATTTGGATTATGAGAAATCATCAAAGTCAACCACCCGACCATATGGAAGTTGACACTTCTCTACCACCACCATCATTCTTGGTCGAGCCATTCTCAAATGCGCCTCCACCAATCCCTCCATCGTTTGAAGCTCCACAAGCCGCTTCACTTGATCCCTCGCATCAAGCCATTTCATTTCTTCCACCACATCTACCTAGCCATGACAAAGATTGCTATCATTGTCAACATGTTGAAAGTTTGATACATGAAGTACGAGAAGACCAACGTTTCATGTTCTATCATCTCCTCGAACGTTTCGACGAGATTAAACCTAAACAAAACTTGAGCTAGAAGATTTTAGTGGTGTCCTAGCATCAAGCGATAGTTGGTTTAGAAATTCCTAGTCATGTATTTTTTTATTTTCTTAGTTTTTAGAGTCATGTATATCATAACTCTAGTTTTATTAAATGGAATTACATGCTACTTGCTATTTTTCTGAGCATATGATTACTTTGTATTCATATCTCATTTTTGTGATAACATTACTTGTTATATCACCTTTGCTGAAATTAATCAGCTAATACGGATCCCTCAGAATTGCTTAGACGGATCCCTACTAGGAGGAAACCGTGGGATCCGTGAGACAGAAAGCTATTTTCTACTAACTTGGACCACATTTGCAAGAAATTTTGAATTATACTTGCTTTCTAACATTTGTTTTGTAGTTATTCAATTTACACATGAAGACTTTGGCATACTAAAGCTAGGGGGAGCTTTATGTCAAAGCAATACATTGCAAATTACTTGCAATATTAGGTCTACATTTCGTGTCATCCCCTTGCAAAATTGCAATCATCAAGGGGGAGCACATTCGTCACTTAGACGAAATATTTTGCAAACTTACTTGCAATCAAACTAGATTAGTATCACTTTCTTGACGCCCTTACATAGGGATGGACTCGTTAAGGGGGAGTAAAGACGAGATCCTTTCCCGTTACTTCCTCTCTATTTCTTCTTATTTTTATTTCTTTCACATGTTTTTCTTAAAAACGATGTGTTGCTTTCCTTCAAACACTTTTTGTTTCGACAAAAAAGGAGAGAAGAAAGTAAAAACTACAAATTCAAACTTTTACGAATTTTAGCTTTTCCTTAAAATAATTTTTTGTTTTGGCATCAACAAAAAGGGGGAGATTGTTAATACAAATAAGCCGTAAAAACGTTTATTTATATTTTACGATCTTCTAATGTTTTGTCGATAACAAACGTAAAATCATTTTAATGAAACAAATAAAATACGTAAATGGTTTGAACTAATAGTTTCTAACATATTCACATTTTCACATAAAACACTAAAACAAGTATAAGTGATTTTATGACTTAGTAATATATATGTACAACAACTAGTGTTTACATATTTGGGTATTATATACACATAACTAGTATGTAGTATATTAGGTAATATAAATGGGTAGAAACTTAAGTATCACAACCCATTGGGCAAATACATTGAATGTAGTTGGGTACAACCCAAAGCCCATAACCCATGAAGCTTTACCCATAACCCATTGCATGACATCATGCTTATATCATACATGGATAATATCTATAACCCATGGATCAACCCATACCCAAGTGACCAAGTGCATTGCACTCAAAGATACATTGTATCTAGCTAAAGATCCATGGTTCAACCCATGACCCATAACCAAAATACCCATGGGTAAAAGGGAGCGTCCCACGGATCCCTAGCTTAACGCTAGACGGATCCTTTGTGGAAGGGATCCGTGGGATCCGGGGAACAGTAGAGTTTTTCTTCTATAAATAGTGAGCCATTTCTTCATTGTTTCTCACCCCTTTCTAACACACTTTCTCCCTGAGTTGAAAACTCACTAACCTCAGATCCAAGAGATCTATGTTTGTAGTTTTGTTTTTGTGTGATCTTTTAGGTTTCCTCTTAAAGGCAAGATCACCACCTTTGAAGTCAAGCAAGCTCAAGTCCATGAGTTGCCATGCTTCCTCATCATCAAGGCTACTGAAGTCTTCTTGTTGATGATTCCTTTCTTTCTTCAAAGAAGTGTAGTGTTGAAGACATTAGAGAAAGATGTCTCAAGTGTCAAGACGAAGATATTAGTGAAGGGTATCTATCGTCTATAGCATAAGCACTTGTGGTAGGTGCTTAGAAGTCAAGACAAGAAGCATTAGTGAAAGGTGCTTAAGAAGTCAAGACTAGAAGCATTAGTAAAAGGTGCTTAAGAAGTAAAGACACAAGACATTAGTGAAAGGTGTCTTGTAGATCTAGTCAAAGGTATTAGTGAAAGGTGTCTTAGATGTACATTCGATATGGTGTGTTTTGATGTACAAGATAGACTAGTATTAGATCCAAGGATATTGATATCCTTGATGATGTTGTAAAGGAGTAGATCTCCTTTGGGATTAGTCGTTGGTGTAGTGTGGTAGTAGTTCCTCCATTGCAATGGAACTAGGCGCTTAGCCTAGTACCTAATAAAGGGTAGGCGACATTGTGAAGGTGTAGTTCACCTGGGAGTGAAAGAACTAGGTACTTAGCCTAGTACCTTATAAAGGGTAGGCGACGTTGTGTAGGTGTGGTTCACCTTGGAGTGAAAGAACCCGGTGGTTAGCCTAGCACCGTAAAAAGGGTAGGCGACGTTGTGAAGGCTTCTCCGCCATAAGGAGATTGGTGTAGTGTTTACAAACTCTCGAGTAGGTGACTCGGGGAGTGGAGTAGGGAAAGGAAGGTGTCCTTGTAGCCGAACCACTATAAATACTCGCGTTGTGGTTTTGTGCTTCTTACTCTTATCTTTTCATTACTTACCTTTATATGCTTGTTTATCAACATCCAACACACACATCCAAATAGATTGACATAAGTCGATCTAAATAGATTAAAAGGAAGTTTTAATTGTCAACACTATTGAACCCCCTTCTAGTTTTTCACATAACTCACACCAAAGCATAATATATATCCCAATATATTATGAGGAATAGTCAAGGAGTATTGACCAAGACTTACGTTGAGTAAATAACGACAAGGAGAAAGTCGAGACGACAATGATAACGAAACATGTCAAATAGTAAGTCTATTGGTAGTTTCGGTATTTACCCAATAATCCCAAATGATTTGAAAATCCAGTTTGAGTTTATAAGAACACGTTAATATTTAAATTAATAAAGGATTTTGCGATTTAGTAAAACTCTACTTTTCGTTCCTTGTAGGGTTTTATAACTAAATGAGATTTTAAAATAAAGTTTAAGTTTAGTATGTTGGATGAATTTCGGCATGACGTGTTCATTCGTAGTCTTCGTGACTTAAAAATAAATTTATTAAAGTAATACTTCCCGGCAATTTAATATAAAAACAATAACGAGTATTCATTGGTTATTGGACAATTTTTCTTTATTGTTTTCGTCGCGAATCAAATATATTAAATTCATAAAGAGTCTAATGTATTTTATTCGTTTCGAGTCCAATAAGTCCAATTTGTCTAACGTTCAATAAATATCCAATGTCCAATAGTTATCGATCCAATAATTTTTATCCAAAAATATTAATTCCGCATATGTCCAATACCAAGTCACATCATAATCCGTATCAAATTTCCAAATCACAATCCCAAGTAACTTCAAAACTTACCAAAGTTCCAAGTAATGAATAGTTAATCACATGTTCCAATATTTATACGTGTAAATTTTATTTTGACAATACATTTTATATTAATTAAAGCTTTAACTCACTCCTAAATTTATTTTAACCAAACGAACTAACACCCTTGTGGTGTCATCAACGAACCAAGAGAAAAACTCATGAAGGCATCTATCCTTTTTACATTCGACAAACCGATCCTAGACTCGTGACTAAACCACAACAATGCACACTCTCGTGACACAACCCAAACACCAACTCACTAACAAACCCAAATCTGACCGGACACCGCTTTTAGATGACTTTTATCACACGAACGCAAAATCATAAGTCACTTAAGTAACCAAATCTAGAACAAGGTCGGCACCATAGGAATCGCATTTCTGACACGAATCATAACTGATAACCACACGAATCGCATTTCCAACACACATAAGGGTTCACCTTAAATTTAGACACAATCCAAAATGAAATGACCAATATGTTAATATACTAATAATTCTATATCTTGACACTCAAAGACACATACGTAATGAAGAGTACCAAACGATTACATGTAAACCAAGCAACCCGTGACTCAAGACAATTCTGACTCACGAGGGTCTGACCCGACCCGTACAAGGTCCAAACCAGACCTGAAAACGTAAGTGAATCAAAAACAACACCCTCTTACGATTTAACACCACACGAAATAAATTAAAACTCGTTTTTAAACCATCTTAATCCACAAAAACCTATTTCAAATCACGTTTTTATTCCATTTTCTTTACCCACGAAAACAACAACACGAATATATAATCTGTTATAAAGTTGAAAATATTAATACTCAACAAATTTGTGAGTCGACTTACCACATGACGAAAATAAAAATAAAAAAGATAGAAGAAGAGGCTGCAAGCTGACGAGGTGATGGCTGTGGAGACGGTGGTGGTGGTGGTGGCTACGGGCCACTGCAAACCCAAAACTAACCAAGGTCGTAACCTCCAACTTAAATCGATCCCAAAATCACAAGCAAGACACCCACAACAATCCCCAAAACACGACCCATCCCACCCTAAACCCAAAACACACGATCCCTTTTGACTTCACGTTGGTGATGGTGGTCGAGTGGTGTGGTGATGGCAGTAGACGGCGCCGGAGTGGCGGCTGACAGTGGTGATGCCGGAAGTGGAAAGGAGGGTGGCGGCTGAGAAATGGGGAGGAGCAGCTAGGGTTTGCATCCAAAAGTGCTCTCACCTAAATGAGAGTTTTTAACTCTTTTATATTATCATAAGGACGAATTTTGTAAAGCCCCATGTCCCCTCAGGGACTAAACGTGACATTTTCAGCAATTTTTTATAGATATAAGGTTCGGGACATGTTTGGACTATCAAACGAGTGATAAAAATTATGAAATTTACGCCATTGCGTTCAAAATGATTTTTCCAATCAAAACGGGTATTTACATGATTAATTTCTCGAAATTAAAGTAACGAACCATCAAATTGATTAACAGGCTTACGGTTGTGCCAGTACGCATTGTGTCTAATTTTCACGTTTCGCGAGATAACTTACTCGTTTTCACGTCAAATGAGCTCAGGAACGTTCGTAAATGAAAAACGAACATAATTTCTTGAAAAATGAATATCTGGAAATCTCGGATTTTCACAAGTATTGTTGCATGTATGATGACGGCGCCACCATGTCAGACTGACATGTGTTAGTACGAGGTTCAGAGTTGCAGTGGTGGCTGACCAACAAGGAGGCGACACGTGGCACTGTGACGTTGCAGTACGAGGTGGCAGAGAATGATTGGTACGGGGTTTCTCGAAGGATGGATGATGATTGGTACGAGGTTTCTGGAAAGGCGGCTAGCCAATCAAGGGGTGACACGTGTCCACGTGTTTGTGATGGTTGCAGCTGTCAAGCGTGAAATAACTAAAATGCCCCTATGTTCACTTTGGCTATAAATTTGGCCAGTTGGAGCTGATTTCACCAGACTCCACACACCACAAAAACACATAGTAGTAGTAAGATTAGTTTAGTTTTTTAGCTTATTGAGAGTGCTTATTTTGTAGCTTATTGAAAACTTATTGTAATCAAGATTTTTATGCTTATTGAAGATTTGGTTTCCTACATAAGCTTATTTCTTATTTCTTCTTCTAATCCTCTATTTTCTTTTC
The DNA here is from genome assembly GCA_019973895.1 of Chrysanthemum seticuspe. Lineage (NCBI taxonomy): Eukaryota > Viridiplantae > Streptophyta > Magnoliopsida > Asterales > Asteraceae > Chrysanthemum > Chrysanthemum seticuspe. The sequence goes on from BPTQ01000006.1 coordinate 102,260,257, forward strand.
TTATTCTAATAACCCAAATAAGCTTAACCTTATAGCTTATTTAGATCTAGCTTATTTTGAATAAGCTTTCTCATAGCTTATTCAAATAAGCACTTTACTTATTTCTTTTCTTTCATATCCTTTTATTTACTTATATCTACTTATTTTTACAGCTTATTACATAAAAAAAAATCAAAAAGCTTTTTACTTTATTCGTTTTTCTTCAATAATAAGCTATTCACTAGCTTATTTCTCTAGTTCTAATCCTTAAATATACCCAATCCACGCCTATTCTTCGGAGTAAACAACTTAGTTTTGGGTGGATATAGATCTAATAGTTTGGTTTAAAAAGCTTTAATCTTTAGCTTATTTGGCTTATTTTCAATTTAGCATTAGTTACTCTTTATTTTAGCTTTAAATCTTATAGCTTTTTGTTTTTTCTTTCTAAAATACTTATTATTTTGGATTTAAGCTATTAGCTTATAGCTTATTCACTAGCTTATTTCTACTAACCTTGCTAAAATTTTGATTTTTCTTGATCCATTCCATCATTCCAAGGTGATGAGCTTAAGGGTCTCATAAGCTAGTTTATTTTCTTAAAAGTTATAGTTTTAATAGTTTTTATTAAGCTAATTAGTAAATAAAGTTCACAACTTTATTAACTATTTGGTAAAATAAAAGCTAATAAAGAAATAATCTTTAGAGTTTTGTCTTAGCTTATGAGATTGTGTGATAATTAGTCTCGTTTCGTCGGATCGGGTTCTAATATTTTTCCTTTCTCATTTAGCTTAAATATTTAGTTTACTAATATGCTTATTATTGTTGATATTATTATTGTGAGCTTAGTAGTTATGAGTAATGAGTAATTTTTTATATGCTTATTAAGTGAGTAGTGATTTGATATCTGAGTGTGAAAAACTTAGAAATTGTTGATTGAATCTTCGGTTACTTGGGTTGATTTTTGGTTATTTTAATCGAGCAAAAGCCGTTTGAAAATTTAATCATCTAAATCAAGTAATTTTTACCAAGATAAAATTTTTTTTCAAAATAAAACCACGTTGTGAGAAAATAGTTTTTTAGACGGGTATCAAAGATTATTGATTAATAATTTCCAGATTATTTTTTAGATCTACTTATTGATTGTTTTGATGGGCAAAAGTTGTTTGGATAATTAATTATTTAGATCTAGTGATTACTACCAAGAAGAAAAAAAATTGCTTTCAAAATAAACCAACGTTGTGAGAAAATAATTTTATTTTGACGGGTATTAATAAAACGGGTATTAATTCAACGGGCTTAAACGATTATTCACGCTTAATGATCTTTTCACCTCACTTGACAAACATATATTTTATTATCATATTTTTAGCTTGTTTTATCGTCATTAGATGTAGTCTACTTTTATTTAGTTTAATAGTTCATTTTAATTAGTTAAAATAGTTTTTAAAAAATCTTTTATAAAACCAAACCAAAAATATTCGATAATTAAGCATCAAACAAAAGACATAAACGTAAATTTTAATTCATATCTCGTCGTGGAATACGACTCCGGAAGATTAGTTATCATTTGTCCTCAAGTGATTGTTAAACCTAACGAGAAAACTTAAAATATTAAAACTGCTATATTATACGAATCACCAACACATAACCCGTTTAACTGTTGGGCTTTGTAACTCGCAACTCATTAAAAATGGACCAATAAGAAGCCTTATTAATGCATAATGGGCTCCGTAATATTTCACTGTTGACCCCGTTATATTTTTTGGCTATTAGTATATATTATAATATGGGAAGGAGTTTGGCTCGATTTCATGTTAATAATAAGTTCTAAAAGGCATCATAGTGTATCATAATTGTCACTTGCATCTTTTATATGTATGGATTTTATTTTATTTTATTTATTTTTGCTATTTTATGTACTAAAATTGATTTTATTGTATTTTTTGTGTACTTTATGATAACTATGGTACATATAGTAGCAAAAAAATGAGGGCAAATTACATAAAAAATACAATAAATTCAAGTTTAGTACATAGAATAGTAAAAAAATTGTTCGATACATGTAAAATGTGCGAGTGACAAATATGATACATTGCGGTACCATTAGCGCGCCCTAATACAATAATAAATAAGCTTTAGCCTGAGGTTTTGGAATTGTTTATCGGCCAATGTATGTCTTATGAGTTTTAAGTAGTCTTGGCTATTATTTGTATATTATGGAATATCCTGAACATTTTTTTAAAACTCTTGCAAAAATTGGATTGTATTTCCTGTGAAGCTTATTATTTGCTTCTGTTAAATATTGATCGTACATAAAAATGTTATTTTGAAACATGTTATTATATATGATGCTATATTAAAGTAGTGTTTAGCTACAAAGTATTTTAAAACTTGTTTGGCTATTTTAAATAAGAATACAAACAATAAAAGTTATACCGTAAGTTACCAAAGTCATGAGATATATAATTTGTATCATTACTTCTATAAAGTGTCATATTCCGGTCATTTGTATAAATGACTTTTAACCGAAATGTATATAAAGTCTCAATATATATCACTATCACTTGAGATGCATTTTTAAGATTTTTAGTATAGAGTTGAAGACATAAATTTTATAAAAATTATTTGGACAAATATTGAACTATTGACGAAAGAAGGACCATGTGAAATAAAATACATGTTAGTAGTACAAGTATATTATGTCGAGATTTACTTATTATTGGAAATCACTAATATATAGGTTAGTTCCACCAAGATTATATATTAATTTTATCAAGACTTGGATCTAAGTTGAGTTTTCATGATATTTACGAAAACTGAGATACATGTTATACGTTATGATTCCTTTCCGTGCTAATATTTTATGTTGTGTTTACAAGTTATATTATGCATGGATTTGGATATATGAAAATGTTTTGTTCATACATTTGTGGATATGTCGGGGCACCGATCAGTCATGCATTTGCCGGTTATTGTGGCTGGATACTAATTACATGGCACAAGTTATATGTATAAGTTATGTTCCACGAAGATGCATTCAACATAAGTACGAGATCTCGATCTACTTCATATGATTATGTTTTTATGTAACGATTTTATGCTATGAAATGTTTTAAAGCGAGTATGCATTTTATGATACAGTTTTTTTATGTTTTCAAATGCACTCTCAAACTCATGAACTCACTAAGCCTTTGGCTGATTAGTATGTATATGTAAACATATATCTCAAGACTAAAACATGCAAGTACTTCCAAGGGAAAGGAAAACGAATAGACGGTTTTTTTGGAGATAGTATTCCTGATTACCTTATGTATGATAAATTAAGAATGTAATTAGATAATCTAAATCAATTTTTAAGACTTCCGTTGTAATGTAAGACAAATATCATATGTTCGAGACTACTATGTATGATATTATGGTTTAGTCACACTCGAAAAGTAGGGTGTGACACCAAAAGTGAATCAAGTATTACAAAATACTGTTAGGTGTGTAACTCCCAGAACATGGTTAAGATAATCAATGTCGGCAGAAACAAATAACAAGTCAGAAGAAACAAATACCACTAGGTGGTTACCGGATATCACTTGGAATCATGTGATCACTTTACAAAGTAAACTATTCGACCCTAATGCCTGGGTTACACGAATATCTACTTGGGATAAGACCAAATGTTTGTTATTGAATTAGGCACAAATCAATAACCCTTGCGCTTATAAGTGTTAATAGTTTTCTGTTTTTTTTCATGCATAATCAGATCTCCTATTTATAGGATGTTACTCTGAGCTAGTCCAATGGAATTATGAGAATTAATCGGCCTATTAATCGCCTCATAATTATCCCCATTAGAGCCTGATAACGCTACACGCGTCGTTCGGGGTCAAGGAAACTTCCTTTTCTTCGAGCAAGTTTTATAACACCCTAGGCAGTGAACCTAATCGTTGTAGTGTAGTAATTAGGGTAAGCCACGGGTATTGATATTGTTCTCTAGGGGAATAGGAATGCTAGTAAGGAGTTACTACGCTAAGGTTAAGGTTGAGGAAGATTATTTTTTGTATTTTTATATTTTATGAAATGGAAAGGTACGAATCTCGGGTATTGGATTTGGGGGGTTGGTATTTCTACCGATTACTCTACTATTATCTAATTATCTAAACTAAGGTTGTGGGAGTCTATGTCTAATTAATGTGTGCTCGTATGATAGTTTAAAGATGTGTTTACTTAGGTTGTACTACTCCTTAATTATCTCCTATTGATGGTTGAGTTGTCACGTCCTTATTCTTAGTTGCGTTGTGTGTCTAAAGTTGTAGGGTATGCGTTTCTCCCTAACTCTTTGAACTTACCAAAGGGTCTCGTCTACAAAACCCACAAGGGATAATAAACTCTTACTCTAAGGCACTCTTTGGATGGTTTAGCTTACAACTACTCAGATAATTATATTCTAAGGTTCACAAAGATGAATCAAGCATTAAGTACACAACGAATGACCTATCGCATTACTAGATCATTAATCAACTAAGATAAGAAACAACCAATCAATATTCAATAATTAAGTTTCATACTTCCTAAGCAAACACACAAATAAATTAGCCGGACATGGAGAACATGCAAGCATACACACAAATAATCAAAGACATAATTGAATTAATGAAGTAAATACTTATCTTGATGTAAGATAGGGTTTAAAACCCTAAAATACTGTACAAGACACCTTAGGTTCGGTTTTAGGTTTTCACTCCAAAAGACTCTCCCTAAAACTGAAAAATTCGGATTCTATATATAAGATTACATATGCGACGGCGTCACCTTATGTTTCGTGAAGCCATCGTGTCGCCGTCATTAGGGTTTCGTCTTGGCCACGTTAACCTTGCGATGGCGTCACCTTATGTCCGTGATGCCGTCCTCTTCAGCTTCTGACGTCGTCTGGATTGCATCTAGGCCGTCTGAGTAGCGACGGCCTACTCTTTTACAACTGGACGTCGTCACTTGAAAATACGAGTTTTGGGTTCTGAACCGTCAAAAAACTCCTCGGACGGTGTCGCAATTAGCACCTGACGCCGTCGCCTTCTATTTTCAGCAGCTGTGAGTGTCTCGATTTTGACTTTGGTCATTGTCTTCATATATTCGCGCCTTTTCGTCCAAATAAGTGCCATTCCAGCATTTTGCCTTCAAGAGACCTAAAAAGTGAAAAGGAACGACATTAAGCAATAACGGATACAAAAGTGATCAAATAAGGACTAAAACGACCCCTCAAAATGGTACCTCTTAAAACCTTATCAAATATCCCTACACTTGTTATTTGCTTGTCCTCAAGCAAATGTGCTTTTAACCAATTAATTTATAAGTTAGGGGTCATGAAGCATTAATTCAAAACGGTCCACAACACATATAAGCCCCGCAAAAGTCATAACAAGCACGGAAATTACATACTAGCACCTCACATGGGGTGTTTGGATACTCACATCTCTCTCGGGTGTATATATGAAATATAACAAATAGGAAATGGAAGATAAACACTCATTAACCGGTCCTAGTACATAGATTACCGTAGGCTTGAGAATAGATCAAACCTCCATCGCTTTGGCGTAAGCACCTAGGAAAGACTATCAAAGAGGTCTTTTAAAGGGTTGTAATGTTAGGCTTACGGTAGGGAAACAAAGGGTTTGGTGGGATAGGCTATTTAGTGGTGGCAAGTCAAAAATCTCTATGTTAAATGCATACGAAGAATGGCGTTGCTAAGCCAAGACTCGACACTCTAAACTCTAGATAACTGAAATAAATAAACATAAATTCAAAGATAGATGTAGGATGGTAGCCCGTATGTTTTTTTTTTTTTTTTTTTTTTTTTTTTTTTTTTTTTT
>BPTQ01000006.1:102270639-102295057 GCA_019973895.1 Chrysanthemum seticuspe
CCGGCACCCATGTGTTCGATTATTTTCAGATTCCACAAATCTTTTTGACCAGTAATACGACGACTCAGCGCCATCTTTTTTACTCCTCATGTCAGGTGTTATGTCTGCCTTGGCTCTTTTCCAATGGTCTGAATTATAGAAAGCTATACACCTCTTTTTCTTTTCCTTCTCAATCTTCAACAACTTTTCCTTTTGCAACCTGCGATTCTTCTCCTCTATCATAGCCATTAGAAAATCCTTTTCCATCATCTTTTGTTCTTCCATCCTCCACCGTTCTTCCTCTTCTTTCCTCAACCTTAATTCCTCTTCCAACAGATACTCCTGAGTAACAGGTGATGCATTTAAAATACATTTAATACAGTATGGCAAAAGTGTACATTTGGATATCACATTACCAGAACTACATCATCCTCATCATCACAATCTGCCGGCTCTGAACGAATGCTAGAAATAAGAGAGTCAACCAACTCGTGGAATTCACGATTTACTTGCTCTCGAAACTCATAGCTGAGGTGGGAAAAGGATGCAGTAAAGTCCAATTTATCCTGTAAGCGAAATAAAGTGCATTGTAAAAAAAACGGATAGTTCTTTCAAAGAAATAAAGATAATACTTGGATGAACTGGCGTATCCGAAATCCGCAAGTTCTTTCACTTGCAAGGACCTATAAGGTAATAAAGGGTATTATCCTTAAGAATAATTCTAATATAAACATATAATTATTATTTAACCTTGACTAGGAAATTACCTGAATAATAGCCTCGAGTTTGAAAACACGAGAATTCAACTCTTGAATGACACAATCCTTGAGGCTGATTTCTGTTAGAAGACTACTGGTCTGTACCCTAGACACAATCGGTAAATACTTTTTTTCTGTCCTACCACGTTTCCGTGCAGCAGCCAACTTCTGTAGATACACATCGTAATCATGCGGTAATTTTGTTGGAAGAGTCCTTGGTATGTAGTGCAGGTAAAATTCCGTAAATTGACTATACCACTCCGACTGGTGCTCGTCTAATGTTGGTTTCAGATCATAAATTATCTTCGAGTCCTAAATAACATCATCAACAACAAGGAAATTAAATTGCATTGGAGTATCCAACTGGTGCTCGTCTAATGCATGTGTTTTACCTTGCCAAATAGCAATCCATAATGCGATCTTGTAAACATTACTTTCCTTGACCACGCTATTGCCCTTGGTATGACATCTGGGACTTTATTCCACCAACGAATGCTTCTTTCAAACGACTCAAGAATCCATATCTACAATAATAAAGATGCATTACTCTCATACATTGGGTTCAATAATACTACTAACAAAAGATAATATAAATAGGATTAACCTTGAATGCCCAAACAAATCCAGCAACCGTGTATGTGGGAACATACTTCCGGTCTCTTTCCAGACCCTTTAGGTGTTCCCACTTGTGGTTTGATACAACGTCTAGTATCTGGTCGTACAAGTGCCTCCAAATGTGCTCCCCCCCTGGAAAGGAATTCCATGCTTCTAGGTCTTCGACCAAACGAAGGAGTGAATCATCCACCTCTTCAACCAATAAGCGACCCATAAAAATAACCTCTAACGATAACAATAGACACACACGGACTGCGTCTTCATCAGTTAATTTACCGAACAACTCTTCATCCTCAATAACACCAACAAGATCTAAGTTGGAAAGTTTTACCCCTAATTGTTTTGGAAATACCCTCAACTTAAATGTTAAATCCCCTGAACTATATAAATCAAAACTTGCTGTCCCAAAACGAAAGCCTGTTATAAGAGAAAATTCCGGTCGACCAAAATGTAGACAACGACCACCAACAGTATATATAAGGGGCATGTCATAGCTTGTTTTATCCACGAAACCCTGTTTTTGTCAAACATAATCTAACAAATGTGGTTCATGGTCAAAGAAGAACATATCCAGCCACCCTCCAAAACAGGTTGTCCTAAACAATTTCTTTCTATTATGATTCAGCTTTTCTTTAATTATTGGAAAGTATTTCAATTTGCTCCTTACAATGACATTGGCTTCGTATTCCTAAGAAAAAAATAATAATAAAAAACAGTTAACAATAATTAACAAGTATCTTACGAAAACTTCAATCAATAAAAAAACGTATACTGACTTCCTGATACTGCGATCATATTTAACAAATGAAACATTACTATCATACTCACACCAAATAAACAATTGGCCAATAATACACAACTATTTAAACTTTTAAAAACCTAGCAATAGTATATTACGAAAACTATCAAACTCATATAAACTTCCAAAGCGAGTGCGCAATGTAATATGCATTAACAAGCCTCAGATCTGTAAAAAAGTTGGATAAACACCAGAACATCAGGATATAACCGCCATGGCTGCAAAATAATGAAATTAAATTGCCATGACAACATACGGTAAATCACATCATTTGCGTATAGTATAAGATAATCTGTCATCACAGCCTCTTGCATATCACAAATACACACATGTGTCCCAAAATAAACCAACTACTTCAAACAATTACCTATGTAAAGGAGTTGGTTAACATAGTTGATTGTCAATATGTTATAAACAAGTGGATAAACGTTAGTACTTTGACCCTCCACTCGAAATCCCATTGCCATGTCAAAACCCATTGCTATGACAGTGACATAGGAATGGGTTTTCGTGGGGAAGCTCAAAGTACCAACGTCCTTTCTACAATTCGTGGATTCTAGAAAAGCATTTTAGTTGGATAATCATGAAGTGTGGCGTGTCATGAACATTACACACTATCGTGATCATTTAGATATTCAAAGACAATTTGAATATATGAAGTTGCGTATGGCCACATTCTTACTTTCAACTTGACTTTCAATCCACAAGTATATCATATCCTTTCCTTCTTTGTTAAGTAACTCCTTTACATATATAAACTAATTTTTTATAAAAATCTATCAACAGTCTATAACAATTATATGACACTCATTGCAAATTACTGGAAATATTATGATATGTAAAGACAATTTATTGTTCCGGTTACCTGATGATGAGGGCTGAATATTTAAGGCTAGAAAGGTGGTGCAAAAGGGTTTAGCTTCCTCTCAGAGTTCATAACTGTGTATGTGATGTTAGTGTGTAATTTTTGGTGTCAAACTCTATATGTGTGTCAGAGAGAGAGAGCAGATATGATAAGAAGAGAGATGAAAGGGTTTGTAATGATAGTGCTAGAATAGTGCAGAGTGAAATAGGGTTAATGAGGCACCCTCACAAACCCTTTGATATCTCTCGCCACCATTCCACCACTAACCTTACCATGACCTTGACATCTCTTTTCTTATCATCTCTGACCTCTCTTTCTGACATAGTGACAAAGAGTTTCACACCAAAAATTACACACTAAAAACACCCACACAGTTATGAACTCTGAGAGTAAGCTAAACCCTTTTGAACCACCATTCTACCCTCATCATCAGTAACAAAATATCAAGATAATATAAAGTGATAATATCAAGATATGAGAAAATTAACTTCCCTAAATGGCCCATGGGCAACAGTCGGCTTTGACATTGGTCTAAAACTCCTCCATATACTTGTTTGTTCACGTGCAATCCAGGTTTGGTGATTGAATAGCATGTCAGATCTAGGTTGATTTATGATTCACACAAATTATCCCAGGTCTGACATGCCATTCAATCAACAAAGCTGAATTGTAAGTAAACAAACTATCTGCATTTGATTAACGTGCCTCCATCTAAGATATAACCGCCATGGCTGCAAACAGTAGTGACTAATCAAACATGGATGAACGACACCATATTCAAAAGGGTTTCGTAATATAATACGGTGGTGCCGTAGATCCATCTTTGATCATTCATGTGTTAGTTTCGTAACATAATACGGAGGCTCAGATCTATATAAATCAATAGATTACATAACATCAGGATACAACCGTCATGGCTGCAATAGTATAGAATTGCCGCGCCATGAAACGGAATATCGCATCATTTGCATGATTTAATAAGATACTTCTCATCACAGCCTCTTACCAATTAACACCATATATACATAATGTGTTGCCATAGGATGCCACCCACAATGAAACATGATTGACCAGAAGATGTTAATCATCTATGTGAGTATACCAATCAGGAGTTTGTATTTATATGCATTAGCAAGGCTCAGATCTGTAAAAGGTTTGTTAAACACAAAAACATCAGGATATAACCGCCGTGGCTGCAAAATAATGTATTAAAATTGCCATGCCAACATACGGTAAATCATATCATTTGCATATCAAATAAGATAATCATCATCACAGCCTCTTGCATGTACTAAATACAAAATACATTTCAAACCTTCCTTCTGAAACACACATTGGCAATAAATAAGCAAACGTTGCCCAATAAATCAGGTAAGTAACTACAATGTGGGCCCATGTCAAGTATATGGGAGAGGTTCCACCTGCACCACATTTATTGACATATTCAGGGGTAATAAATTTTCAAACTTACCCACCTTATATGTGTGAATTTAAATTCAAGTGGTGTTGCTAAATAGGTTACAAAATTCTATCAAAAATGTCTACAAAAGACTTCAGCCAACAATTTCCGGAACTGTTTCCGCACCACAAAGACTTCGGCCAACAGTTTCCGGAACAAAAAGACTTTGGCCAACAGTTTCCGGAACAAAAAGACTTTGGCCAACAAATTGATGAAGAACAAATTTTAATAGAAATGGAGGAGGCTGCTATTAAGGAGGAAGAAGAATGGGAGATAGCAGAAAGACAAGTGCTGTTAGAGATGGAAGCCGAAAGGGAGCGACTTATGCTCCAAGATGAAGAAGTGCTGTTAGAGATGGAGGAAGCTGCTCGGGACAGAGAATTCAATGCATTGTATGCAGAGTGGGATGAGCGCAGATTTGAAGGTTGCTCTCAGTATCTTTACGACGATGGTTACGACTCTAACAACTCTCAAACTTGGGATCACCCGGATTATATTTAGTTGTGTCGCAATTTAATTTTCTGTGTATTTTGTTTCGTTAACCCAACCAGTTTGCACCATCATTAGAGTGCTTTATTCACTTACTACCACTTATCTTACAGTGGTTTGTCAAACTTAATAAGTAGCAACAAATCACTAAAACCACAAGAACAATTAATCACCCAATAGGTTACCAGTTATCTTACAGAAACAATTAATCACCCAATAAGTTAACCCTAAATTATCGAAACCCAAAATCAAACAAGAACAATTACGTTAAAGTTAACCCTAAATTAGCGAAACCATAAATTATCGAAACCCTAAACTAGCGAAAACATAAATTAAGAAAACCATAAATCAATAGATGAAAATACGTAAAATTACTTACCCTAGCCCTAAAAGTTTTTCTGATAGACATTAGATCGGACAGTGTCGTGCCGATGTACTGCCGATGTGATCGGACACTGTGTTCGCTCTAGCTGAGAATTGTGTTGAGGAAGATTGTGTTGAGGAACTGTGTGGTGGCGATGTGGTGGTTTCAAATAAGAAGTGTGTTGAGGAAGTTTATCTTCTCTGTATAAATGTATAAATGTATAAAGGAATAAAGGTTAAACTACTTATACCTTTTTTTAAATTTTTTTATACCTTCAATACATTCAACACTTAATACATCATAAGTTGCCCAAAGTACAACCTTGTGGGACCCAGTTGCCCAATATTTATGTACTTTTTAATAATAAAAAAAGGCATTACTTTTTGGCTAAAAAACAAAAATTGTCAGTTGCCCAACATTAAAAGTCAAAGTTGCCCAACTGAAACTATAGTACACTTGTACTATATAAGTACAAGGTTGCCCCACAAAATGGGACACATGTCATGTATTTAAGATAGTTGCCCAATTATTCAGTTGGGAGAGTTGCCCATGGGGCATTTTGAGAAGTGAAAAAAAAGTGAGACATTTGGGGTAATAAAGTTGATCAACTGGGGCATTTAGAGAATTTTCCCTATTATTAAATATGTTTAGTGGGTAAATTCCAATTTACCCAAAATAGATGTATCACAGTCATTATATGTACGATTGTATCAAAGGCAATAAACATCATTATCTCATTGTTACTTACAGTTATATACGCATCAATGGCTTCTTCAAAGGTAAGTCTGAAACTTCTTATAGACAAAAATGGACACCGAGTGTTGTTTGCTGAAGCCGGCAAAGATTTCGTTGATTTCCTCTCGATTCTCCTCACTTTACCAATCGCAACAGTCATAAGACTCCTTAACAACAACAATAACAAAAAAGATATGGTTGGTTCTTTTGGTGAACTATACCAAAGTATCTCAGATTTGAGCGATGATTACATGCAATCAAACCAACTAAAAGATGTTGTCTTGAAACCTAAATCTTCACTTTCATTAACCTCATCTCAAGCTCCTCTTTTGCCCGTTGGAGAATGGTGGTCCCCACCACCTACACCGACAACTGCTAAGGCTTTTTACACGTGTCAGAAATGTAGCGACTCTAATTTTTCCCCAGTTTCTTCTCGTGCTTGTTCAAGATGTGGCCACACAATGACTACCGTTGTCACACACTATGTTCCGACGACTTCAGCTGTGGTTTCTGGTGCGGGATTCGTTAAGGGGGTGGTGACTTATATGATAATGGATGATTTGGCTGTGAAACCCATGTCTACTATTTCTAGCATTACTTTGCTTAACAAGTTTAAGATTAAGGATGTGAGTGTGTTGGAGGAAAAAGATGTTCAAGTTGGCATGGATGGGGTAATTCCATTTTTATTTCAAGTATTTGATTTTGATTTTATTTCATTTTTTAATGTATGTGAGTCGTCCAACCATCAAGAGGTGTAATTTCAAATCTCGTGAAAACAATTGTGAGATTAGACAAGTAACTGTGCATAACGGGATTTTATGGTGCCAGATAGTTGTAGCGATAAAAAATAGTTTATGAGTTATAAACGAAAAATAATAAAAGTTTAAGAATTTGAGGGTTAAACACGATTTAAACCGAATGAAAATAATATGGGTTATGGGGTATAAACGAAAATAATAATAAAATTATGGTTTTCATATAGTTTTCTAAATTTTATGGATTTTTTCTTTATATATAGTATAAATATATAATAATGTATGTGGTATAGGGTATCAAAATTGTAGTTTTATAAAAATACCAAATACTCTTTTTCCCAAGTTTTTTTTTATCCATTTTGATTTTTAGGGTTCAGTTTCATTCATTTTGGGGTGGCATCTTTCTTTAAGGAAGGGCATCTCAAAACACAATGTCTTAAATTTGAAACAAACTTATATTTTACAAACATTCATAGGAATTTAATTTATTTTCAATCATTGACTTAATTTCTACATTACCTAATCTATATATTGCATTATTTTGCGAATTATTGACTAATAGTGATCTTTCAAATATGGTTGATTTTCAACAATGTTCATAATTATCTTCAAAAATAAAACATGGCTTGAAATATTTTATATGCTAAATTCTTCAAATACAAAAAATTATAGAGAAATAGATGTTTTGGAGATATGGTTGTAGATCAGGCCGGACCGAGGAGTAAGGGGGTTCCCGAGGGTGCACGGGAACCCTACGGATTTATCTCGCATAGTGTAAAAATCTGTCAAAAACATCGATTTTTCAAAAATGATCCTGGTCCAAAATTTATGCATTACAAATCTTCTTTAATCCTATGAAATGAACATGATGACTTCTAGTACTGGGTCCGCCACTGTTCAAGATGATCATTATAAGTGACTAGATTTTTCCATATGCCCAGTTACTATTTTGTAGTGGTTTCTTATTTCTATCTACTCTCCAACACAATCTTACAATTTGATTGTTGGACAATATTGAATGTGCTTATTGCATAAGGTTGGGACTTTGGTCAATATTTTAGTTCGCGTCACACACTTTTCTATATTAGGCCGTAACGTTATAGAATATGCTGTTGATTGGATTTTATTTTATTAGTACTATATAAGAATGATACAGTATTTGAACTTTACAATAGAAGTATTTACCTATATAGAATGATGTTATCCTAATCTCTTGCATACCAGTAACCAAATAGGTTTATCCATAAACCTACATAACCGAAAGTACGGAACTTAAAATATAAAGTTTGATAAGTCAAAACTAGTAAAAGACAAAAAATACGGAACAGAAAACGGTAAAAAATTCTGACATAGTGGATAAATATAAGAAAAATGCTGATTATAAAGCTATTATTCCTCATAAAGTATGAGGTCTTGTGGTTGAATTTAAGCAGACACTTTGATATTTCTTTGAGGCATTTCTATACGATAGGAACCCTAAAGTTTGTTGGTCTTGTGGAGATAGTGTTCTGTTTGATTCCATGGATTATTTAGACGGTGTATATAATTAGATACCGCAATCCAAAGGACAAATGTTGGATCAGAAATTTTTTCTTGTTGCATTAATGTGTATGTGTATACCTACCGCTGTCATCTCTCTCTCTCAATCAATAAGTGAGTGATTATATACTATCAGATTAAAGAGTATACGTTTGTAATTCGTTTGTTTCTTGGAGTCGTGTTTTATTTTAGGTGTTATTTGGTTATTACAGTGTTATTTTTAGGTATAGAGTATATATGCTGTTTGAACTTTAATCATCATTTTTTGGGTCCGGGTGCCTTTTAAGATTGGTTTGGACTTTGGTCTTTGGAGGCATGTTTCTTTCTTTGTGTTTGTATAAAAATTGTCGTTAAAAAAAATAAAATTAACGAGTAGCTTCTTATATATAGTTAAGATGCAACATGAAACAAGCAGAATATTGATGGACGCTTTAACCCCTTTCAACTAATTAAGTTATATGAAGGAAGACTTCCATAAATTCAGAATATTTCCATGATTGTTTATATCAAAGTGAATATGAAATCATTTCATCCAATTCCATCTTCTGAAGGCAAACTTGAACGATTGATACCTTCGTGCTTTATCTAACTGATTCAAATCTAAATTCCGTACATGCAAAAGTTATCACAATCATCCAATTCATATGCATAATACATGTCAGTCTAATATGTTATTATGTTAATGTTTCATTCAAGAGTAATTTTTTGGCATCCTAATTAGTCAAACACATGATTTATTTGGGACACGTGATCGAGTACTAAAACATGTGATGATTTTGTAGGGCTTGGAAATATTGAGGCATGCTTTGGGCTCTAAGACAGTGCTCACAAATGTTTTCCTTGCTACCAAGGATGAAGATCTAGAAGAGGTCTAAAAGGTATGGTAAACCTTTGTCAAGAAACACCTAATGAGTTCTTTTTGTATCACTAGAGAAACTCAGTATTATCCTGTAGTCCAATGACTAACATGTGTTATTGTAATCTCCACAAACCTCCTTTTGATTTCTAGTGGTTGATGCAAGTATGTTGGCCTATAATTATTTGGTCAAATAACCTATTAAAGCATTATACTTGTCACAAATGTCAGTTCGACGTAACGAACAAAAAAAATAGTTCTTTTAGACATTAAACTTGACATTTTTGTCTTCCTTTAAGTATTATGACCATTTTACCCTTCCAAATTACATAAATGGTCCCTGTGAGTTTGCGAAAATTGCATCTATCGTCCCTAGGCAAAATTACATAAATGGTCCCTGTCGTTTGGAAAAAATTGCGTCCATCGTCCCTTTAACAATCAACAAAACAGTAATTATTCAACTTTGTCCATATTCCATATTCCGGCCGACAGTAAATAAATCCATACCTATAAACCATATTCCAGCCGACAAAAAGAATACTGAAGTTAGGATCAAAGCAGATGTCCTCCAGTTGTCAACTTTGTCCTGTGTCACGCATAAATTATTCACTTCATATTGGCAGATCTTAGAAAGATGGTTTACGATATTATAATTTCTATTGGAAATCCATAACGATATTATAATTTATGTTTAAATATAAATGTCCTATCTAATCATTATGATTTTAATATAATCAAATCCATTAAACAACTTTAACAAAATCCTCTTATTTTTCTGTCAATTTAATGCCTTAAATTTTTGGGTCTATTTCATTCATGTAAAGAAATAGAAAATTCAATAGCTGGTCCTCAATTACTTGATGCGTGGTCCACGAAATGGTGAAAAGAGATACGAAGACAAACCTGAAGAATACCAACAAGTGGAGAAGATGGCACATCACCAAATATGTGAATCGATACAGTTGACATAGCCATAGGACCCTGCAAAGTATGTGACGGATTTCTATCAGAATCAAACCTATAACTAAAGGTGGCATATATCCGTTCACTCAAAAGATCCTTCATATCCAACAAAAATATGGACAACTGATTGGAGGGTTTTGAGGGATACGGCGGCGATGAATGGGTGGTGGATGAGGCCGGTTTTGATGAGGTGGGCGTGGGTTTGGTGGAGCTCCGGTACGGTGGTTGGTGGTGGTGGAGGAAGAGTAGTTGTGTGTGTGTTAAAATGAGTTAAATGATTAATTTGGGTTATTTATATACTTGGGACAAATGATGTAATTTTTATAAATTTAAGGGTAAAATGGTTATCACAAATTTATTTTACTTAAAGGAAGACAAAAATGTCAAGTTTAATGTCTAAAAGAGCT
The DNA here is from genome assembly GCA_019973895.1 of Chrysanthemum seticuspe. Lineage (NCBI taxonomy): Eukaryota > Viridiplantae > Streptophyta > Magnoliopsida > Asterales > Asteraceae > Chrysanthemum > Chrysanthemum seticuspe. The sequence continues at coordinate 102,281,223 of BPTQ01000006.1, forward strand.
ATTTTGTTTTGTTCGCTACGTCGAACTGACATTTGTGACAAGTATGATGCTTTAATAGGTTATTTGCCCTAATTATTTCTATAAATTTGTAGTTTTCTGAATTCAAGTTAATTTGCATATGATAAACTTTGAGGTGTCTATGTCTAACAATAATTTTCTTGCATGATACGATCTTCAGCGTCATCTTGTTGTAAACTTGCAACATTTACCCCATTAGAACTCAAATTCATACATGAGTCAGTGAGCATAGATAAACTTTAGCAAACATAAAATACATTAACAAACATATTATCAAACATTCACAATATATGTTCGAGTAATAATTTTAATTGTTTGTGTTATTGTGTTTTGTTTGTTCATATAATAAATGAGTATAATCGGAATTTCCTACCAGGATTATTCACAAACGATTTGTTAAACTTTTGTTAAATTTCGGTTCATGTTCCAGCCTGATCAGCTTTACTGTGATGAAAAAATAAATAAATAAAATAAAATAAAATAAAATAAAATAAAAAATCTAGTATGAAAATGATGGAAAAAACGGAACGCGAGAATTAGTAACTTGTTCAATAATTTGACTCGCCAACTGAATTATCTAACCGAGTCAAAAATGAAGAAATTCTGTTTTTTAAGGAAAATAATAAAATATAGGCAAGTACTATTATTAAGCCACTTTATATATTTTTGGATTTGATATTACTCAACGAGTTGAGATCAACTCATATTTGTCATAAAACTAATGAACCAATCATAGCCATTTATTTTCTATCTAAATTAATAAAAAGTCATTTTCCACCCTTTTTTAAAAATAACATATCTTGCAAACGGTAAATATTCAAGCTACAAAAAATACATCATCTTGACGAGAATTAAATTATCTTTCTATAGATATGCATTGTTATATACTTTCGACGAAGTTTTTTTTTTTTAAATTTCGCCCAGAAAAATCACATGTGATTTTTCTAGACGAAATTTTAAAAAAAAAATGGTCAAAAATATATAACAATGCATATCTATAGAAATATAATTTAATTCTCGTCGAGATGGTATGATTTTTTTGGCGTAACGATTAACGGTTTGTGAGATATTTAATTTTTAAAAAAAGGGTGAACAAATTTTAATAAAAGAAATGAGGGGCTATGTTGATTGGTTCTATGACAAATATGAGTTCTATAATGAACTTTTCTCATTACTCAACAGAATTCACAAGTAATTTATGGAGAAAAGTACCAACATTGGCCAAATTTTCAAGGTTGGTCCATTTTTTAGACACTTTTCTCATCTCTTTATCAAAAGAGCCATGCTCAACTGTTCAACTGCTCGACTCCATTATTTTTATGTCATGTGTCAAGTGTTAGGTAGAGATGTTTTTTCCTTTTAACTTAAATGAAAATTTTACCCTCAAACACATATATAAAACACACAACATATTTCACTTTTTCTGATTTTTTTTATCTCTCTCTCTCTACCACCAAGATCCGGCCATCCTGCCACCACCAAGATTCGGCCATCCTGCCACCACCAAGATTCGGCCATCCTGTCACCATCACCATCGTCAAGATCCTGCCACCATCACCATCGTCATATATAAAGCTCCTGCCACCATCATCATAAAAGACAACACAAGATCCGGCCAAGACCATCGTCAAAGATCCGGACAGATCCGGCCAACACCCATCGTCAGATCCAGATCCGGCGGTGTCGACATATACAACATATTGTTTTAGATCTGTAGCTTTCTTTGTAACAAAAAAGGCAAATACAACTACAGTAATGTTATGGTTTGTGTAGATCTGTAGCTTTCTTTCACGATGCCTTTGATATCTTTTGATTGAGGTTTGTGTACCCGATGACTGACATATGGTCTTGAATGGTCCCTTCATTGTTTATTAATGTTATGGTACTGATGTTTTAAGTGAATGTTATGGGCTAGTTACATTGCGTATGATACTTTTTTAAAAAGTGATATGTTTTAAGTGATTGTATTGTTGGTCCTTATTTTTATATATGTTTGAATTCATGTAATATATCACTTTTTTATATATGTTTGAAGGATACAGTAGTATTGTTTGAAGGATACAGTAATATATCACGATGCCTTGTTGGTCCTATTTTTATATATGTTTGAAGGATACAGTAATATTGAATTATTTTTTTGTTTTTTTTTTAATAATATTGTGGTTAATAAAGTTATGGTGGAGATGGATTTATTGAATGTGTGGATTGAGTGATGAAATAAGTAATTTTGTGTGTCAGTTTTGATCAGTATAGATAATTTTTGTGGTTGAGTAGTGGTGGTCGAAAAGTTGAGCAGTGGTGGTCGATCAGATGAGCAGCAGTGGTGGTGGTGGTTATGGACTGGTAATGTGGTGTGGTAGGTGGATGGAGTTAGGTCGGGTAGGTGAGATAATTAGTAAAGAAAAGTAATAAGGGTAAAATTGTCATTTAAGTTAAAAAGAAAAAATATCTCTACCTAATACTTGACACATATCATAAAAATAATTGAGTCGAGTAGTTGAGCATAGCTCTTTTGGGAAAAAGATGAGAAAAGTGTCTAGAAAATGGACCAACCTTGAAAATTTGACATCTTTTAATAATTTTCTCTTTTTTTATAAATGGATCAGAGCAATAGTTAAAAAATATAAAAGGTAACTTGGGTTTTATTAAATTAAAAAATTGTATGTTCATTTTATTATACAATAAATATACAAATACTTTAAATATGAAAAGAATATGTTATTTAACGTGTTTTAACCATTGCTCACAATAAGCATTGTATACCAAATCTATTTTTATGAGTACAAGTGTAAAACTACAGGTCCTTTAATTTCTTTTTTGTTGAATTAAGAATTTCACCCAAGTTTGAATTCCACAACTATACCCACATCAACAAAGTATATACAGAACTTAAAAGTTTTTATTTATTTATTTTTATTTTATTTATTTTTTTAATCCAAATTGATCTTACTACATATACTTTTATATATGCGAGGGTAATAAACTAGTGTTTCTTATTAGAGTATTAGGTATGCTAACGTCGGGCATGGTGTTATGCTGACGTGACGTCAGCGTTGTCAGCGTTATCATACTGGCAAATCATGGTTTTCAATGGCGTTAGGTGGGACGTTACTCCACCAACACCCGTTGCTTTCTATATTAAAAAAATCAAAAATTTTTAAATGCAACCGTAAAAAACAGCTAGTTTTTAGTTTTTTTAAACTAAAACAATACCACTTTATACACTTATTTAAACCCATTAACATACTCATTTTTCACACACAAACACTTTACGTCCATTCTATAATTTTTACATTTTCACATACAAAATCGAAAATGTCTCAATACAATAACGAGTTATTCAACAACCTCCTCAACATGTCGCATCCCAACTCGTCATCTCCGTCAACCCACTGACACCTTCATCCGGACAATCAATATCACAATTAAAAAATCTATAATAAAATGTATCACAACCAAAACCACCACCATACATGACACAACCACAAACATTACAACCACAACCAACAACCAAAATCGAAACCCAAAAGTTCAAATGAAAAGGAAAACGCATGGCAAAACTAACAAAAGATCCGAAACCCAGAACTCAAAACGAAACCTTAACTTGTGTTTTGTTTGTTCATACAATAAATGAGTATAGACGGAATTTCCTGCCAGGATTATTCACAAACGATTTGTTAAACTTTTATTAAACTTCGGTTCATGTTCCAGCCTGATCAGCTTTTCCGTAATGAAAAAATAAATAATAAAAAAAAAAAAAAAAAAAAAAAAAGTATGAAAATGATGGAATAAACGGAACGCGAGAATTAGTTATCTTGTTCAATAATTTAATAATTCGCCAACTGGATTATCTAACCGAGTCAAAAATGAAGAAATTCTGCTTTTTTAAGAAAAATATACGCAAGTACTATTATTTGAGTAGAGTTATTTTACATACCAAATTTTGCTTTCATCTCCATCATCCATTTAAAAAGAAATTAATGACTGATATTAAAAACATTTTATTATTTCACTTATTTTTTATAATTTAAATATCTCTTAAACCGTTAATCGTTAAGCAAAAATAATTAGACCATCGCGACGAGCATTTAATTATCTTTCTATAGACGGATACTTTGACATACTTTCGAAAAAAGAAAAAAAAAATCGTTTTTTTCACGTTTTTTCGTATTTTTTTTCGTTTTCCTTCGAAACTGGAATTTGCATGAAATATCATATATGATTTAACACTAATTTGAAGATCACATGTGATATTAGTGTTAAATCACATATGATATGTAATATTATATGTGATACTAGTGTTAAATCATATATGATAAATCACATATGATATACATATCATATATGATTTAATTATCATATACTCCCTCCGTCCCAAAATTATAGTCCCCTATTGACTTTTTCGGTCTTTCTTCTACAACTTTGACCTTAAATATTTTTGTTTGTGTTATATAATACTTGACGAAAAATATATGAATGGATTGGGTTTTAAATGTATTCTCATTGGTATATCTTTCATCAATTATTGTATAATAAAAATATTTAAGGTCAAAGTTGAAAAGGAAAGACCGAAAAAGTCAATAGAGGACTATAATTTTGGGACGGATGTAGTATGATTTAACACTAGTATCACATGTGGTATTCAAATTAGTGTTAAATCATATATGATTTTTTTATGCAAATTTCAAAAACGTAAAAAAAAAAAAAAAAAAAAAAAAAAAAAAAAAAAAAAAAAAAAACCTTAAAAAACGTGGAAAACACGAAGAAAAAAAATTGTCGAAAGTATATCAAAATGCTTATATATAGAAAGATAATTAAATGTTCGTCGTAATGGTATATTTTTTTCTCTTGACGATTAACGGTTTGAAAGATATTTATATTTGAAAGAAAATGATGAAAGTGAGTTTTTTTAATTGTTGGGATTAGTCTCATCCATCTCCACACTATATAATAGAGGAGACCATGACACATCATTATTGCCACGTCAATGATGACTCAACAATGACATGGCATTCGATAAACACTTACATAAAAAAAGGACTTGCCAAGGTTCGAACTTGGGCTGTTAACAAAAGATATCATTCCTACAACTTAACCACCCTACCACTCTGCCATGGATACCTTTTGTGATAAAGGTTGAAAAAACAATGCTACTAAACAAACCTAAACACAAACACAATTAAGGCGGTTGATTTGATACTTTTGCAAATCAAATCAACCGAATATACACACAACTCAAATAAAGAAATTGGGCGTTTTTTGCTACAAATCAGGGATACACAGGTTTGCAAAATATTTTCTTCTTCAATCTTTGATTTTGCTTTTCAAACTTTCTGTATTCTCATCATTTATTCAAGGCAACTTTATCAAATTAGTCTAAGAATCACTACTGATTTACAGCTATGATGAAGCACGAAAATGAGGGGATTTCATTTTTTTGTGACCTAATTTGCATCTATAAATTTCGAGACTCACATTTGATTATACATTACAATCACAATTCACCACTCATTCACAAGTAACAGGTTTGTTTTTATTCATCTTTAATAGTCTTTTTATTTTTTCCAACGATTTTAAGTACTTTAATTGTGATATTTATTCAACCAGATAAACAAATGGAACAAACCAGGAAATCAACTTTTGGTTATGCCCCTTGTATGTTTAGAACTTGATGATACATTGCATATTAATGATCATGATAACTATTATGTTTATCATATGTATTTTATTTTCAGATACGGAATATGAACCAAACAATTAATCACAGTCAGTGGACTTAACCAGTGTTTCAAAAAATGGTATGTTGGTTGTTAAATGTTTAATCCTTATAATTTAATAACATTATGCATTATGTCATGTAATATGTGAATGATAGTAACAACGTTATATTATGTTTATGATATGCTCAACTACGTTTCAAAAAAAGGGTCCTGCGATGATGATAAAAACAGAATGGACGGTAAAGTGAGATCAAATCTCACTTTGCAACCTTCGGGTTTGAGCCTAAAAATTTTTTCGAGGCGATGATGATTTTTGAGCCTAAAAACTTTCCGAGGCGATGATGAAAACCGAATGGACGGCAAAGTGAGATAAAAATCTCACTTTGCAACCTTCGAATCTGAGCCTCAAAAATTTTCCGACTACGTTTTTTTTTTAAGTTTTAAAACTGATTCACACAAAAAAAACTTGTATAAAACTTGTAAAACACAAAATAACCTGTAAAAAAGTTATAAAAAACTTGTAAAACAAAAAAAAACTTGTAAAAGTTGTAAAACTAGTAAAAGAAAAAGAAAAAACAAAGTGACACTACCCCAACACAAAACACCCCAAGTAGCACCCTCACCACCCCACCTTTTAATATTTTGGCACGGAAACCCATGCACTCAATGATTGGGTGAGAGAGAGAAAACCCAAACACCTCTATATTAAAAAACTATGGGGTGCCTCAATAGCAGGACCCTTATTGTTCACCGCCCTCTAAAACCTCCGACCAACCGCCCCTTAATCTTGGAATTACAAACTTCTTTTGATAGATGATCACTTTCGTAAGGAGTAACTTTAATTTTAGCATTTAATTGAATTAAAACAGTTAAATAAATGAACTCTTTTAATATATGTATCTACTACTTATAATACACGGATGCATCTCTCCTAATAAATTTTCAGACTTTCAGACTTGCAACAAATTGAGTATGATGTACAACACTTGAAAGCACATAATTTTCAGACTTACAACCAAATAAGCATATTATACAACATATTAGTGCACATATTAAGCAAAGAAAAATTAATGCACATATTAATTATGTGTCGGTTTTGTTTCCTGGTCAACTATAAAAACACCTAAAAGAAGAACAATCAAAACACATTCAAAAAAATAAAGCACATATTCTCATTCCTCTTTGACATAAAAACCATTAGCTCTTCATCGTCGGCCACCTAATCATCGTCCTCCGCCACCACCTCATCGTCTGCCGTCACACTGCTCCTGAACCACTGCTTTTGGTTGTTTCGTTATATGTGGTATTGGTGGTAGATCTGGTGGTTTTGGTGGTAGATAAGTTTTATAAATTTTTAGGCATTTTTATTGTTACAACCGCCACTAGCTGTCGACCTCTAAACATTATCATGAAAAGTGATTCAATTTTACGGTGCGACATAGAACAACAGAGCAAGACAGTTTTGCGAACCATGTAACTGCAACAAAGATGCATCAATGAAAACATACAGAAAAGACATACATAAACATAATACATAACATGTTAAACATTAGTGGACTTGCCCAAATTACAGAGTGTTTTAACCACCTTCTTAAGGCACAAAAGATCAAAGTCATAAAGGAGAACAACATACCACCATACCAAAAGATACATATTTTGATCAACTAGATATCCATATGACAACATCCATATATATGATCCAACTTCTAGTGCATAAAGATAGTTGTCAGTTTATCGGTCATCAAGGATGCCTTCAATAGCTTCAGCCCCTATTAACATTTTGCAATGAGATAACTAATTAGTACACAACCCGATTTGTTAGCCAAATCAATCAAAAAACTATACTTATTAGAAAAACTATACTTATTTGTTAGCCAAATCAATCAAAAAACTATACTTATTAGAAATGTAAGAAAGTATGCACGCAGAATTACATTATGTATTCAGGGGCATTTATGGCTAGTTGGCTCATTGAGAATTTGAAAACTGGTGCGCTTACTTATAAAGTATAAACATATCAATATAAACTTACTAACTTAAATAAGCCATCAACTCGTAAGCCGGAAGACAAGCTTATCTACGCTTCCAAATTTTAGTATGCCAAATTATAGCTAATAAACTAAACTAATCCAAGCACCCCGTTAGCAGATTTACAAATGTTGTGCATGAGCCTAAGCACGGATCTATAGAGTTGGCAGGTATGTTTAGTTGAAATAACCCTTTTAGTTTTTTTTTTATACAAATTTATGAGATAAAAAGCAAAAAACCTTTTTTCATCTTTTAAGTCATATACAGGAAAGCAATATATATTGATGCATACCTCTTCTTTTCCAAAAGTGACAATCTTCTCCTCGAGTTGAGAGAGATCCTTAACACCAAACTTATTGATGAGAGTGATGCTTGAAATGGTAGACATTGGCTTCACAACCAGATCATCCATCACCATATAAGTCACCACCTCCTTCACATACCCTCCCTTGTTACTCTTCTCCGTGGCTGCTACCGCCACCTAAAGATTTATAAAATCCGGAAAATATGCATGCGGAATTAAGCATGACAAAAAGTAATCCTAGATATAGTATTTATCTTAAGATATGAAAAAGAAACCTAATGTTCTGTTGATAAAAGCTTAATAAGTTATATAGTTTTATATATTATCAAATTTACCTCCGTTGCTTTGTCCTTGGGCATAACGAGTGTCATTTTAACACCCATGGAACCTTTACAAGTTGGACATATAGACTTCGGATCCAGTGTCGCATTCGGGAGGCAAGATGAACGAGTACAGTACCCACAAGAACTCGATGCATTGGAACACCTATAAATAGCTTTGGATGAACTAGCTTGGTCAGTAGAAGAAGCATTGTACGACAACAGAAATGTGCTACCATTAAAAGGCGTCTTAGGGTTAAAGATGTTATCTTTTTCCACACCAGGTTGAAGGTAAGTTCCATGAAAGCTTTCAATGCTATCTTTCAGTTTACCTAAAGAGCCCACCATTTCTTTTGAACCAATGAACTCAATGAGGGTTCCTAAAGGTAAAGAAAATATGTGGAAAATAAAGTCCACAAATTCTTTTGGTGCTTCAGCAAATAGAACCCTTTGGCCTTTTTTGTCAACAAGAAGCTTGAGACTCATTTTTGGGGTAGCCATTGATGGAGTTTTCTTTTCTTTCTTTTTTGGTATTTTTATTAGTGTGGAGTAGATGGTTATGCATGTAACTCTAGGATGGGTTTGGTTAAATAAGGAAATCATTAAGGCTAGCCATATAGAGGTTTGATTTGGTATGTTAAGATATGCCATTGAGCCTTGTGCACACACAGTTATCCACTGGGCACTGCGCCCCATCCCATCATATCGCATGTTATGGACTGTGGAGTACGTTAAGATAGAAGGGTAATTCGTCCAAATATAGCGAGTGTCGTCACGAATTTACCATTAGGTAACTAGATGTTTATGACAATATTTTATTCATAGCAGTAGATAACGACCAGGGGTGTCAGTCGGGTCGGGTTCGGGTCAATTCGGGTCGGGTCAAAGTCGAGTCACGGCTAAAATATTTTACCCGAACCCGACCCTATTTGAACTCGGGTTAGTCGTGTTCGGGTCGGGTTGATTCGGGTTCTGGTCAACCCGAATATAAGTTAAATAGTGACAAAATTGCTTATTTGTTCTAATTTATATAGAAAATTTCTAAAATAAATACAATAAAAAAAAAAAAAAATCCTTATTCGGGTCAAACGGGTTGACCCGAACCCGACTTAGCCAAAAAAACTCAACCCGATACCTGACCCTATTTAGTATTCGGGTTACTCGGGTTGACGAATAACCCGAATTCAATTTCTAACCCGAGTAACCCGACCCGAATATGCTTAGTCGGGTTCGGGTCGGGTCAGGATTTTTGACACCCTAATAACGACGGATCCATAGAAAAGATTATTGAGGGTCCGTTTGGTTTATAGGTGGGTTTAGGATTTAGATTTGGATTTGGATTTGGATTTAGATTTGGATTTAGGTTTGGGTTTGAATAAAAAATTAAGTATGATAAATTAAAGTATTGTTTGTTATGTAAATAAATAAAATATTTAAACTTAATGTTTATTATTTAAAAATAAAAAAATAAATGTAATAAGTGTTGGACATTAAAAAGGGGCTCACAAAAAATACAAGATGTGAGATTTTTTTTTAAATCCTGGACAATATAGTGGGATTAGTACATGCCTAATTATTTTCTATGACTCCAATCTTTAGGACTCACCAAGTTAAACCAAACATCATATATTTACCATCATCCCAAAGTACCATCCCTAATCCCATCAACCAAACGCACCCTGAATATTTTCTCCATGTTTTGTAGGGTGAGAAAAGGGTAATCGAAAAAAATGTATTAATCAAATCGAAAAAGTTGATCAAACCCAAAAAAGCCGACGGTTTCCCTACAAGTAAACAAAATTTTCGGTTTTAACTTCGGTTTCGATTTTGATTTTCAATCAATAGACCAAACCATAATAAGAGATCCGGACGACTTGATATCTCTACAACTTATAAAGAGTATATGCTATTATTAAAATTTACAATAACTTACAATCGAGTAAATGTTATCTACCACTAAATGAGTATTTTAAATATTATTTAATCCATAAGTTATGCATCAAGAGTCAAACCAGAATCAAGATTTCGTAAATATAATTAGTTAGTGTTATACATTGTCATTTTTTACGGATATTCATCAGATATATTTAAAACTAATATTCCTAATAATTAAAATGAAGTATACAGGAAGAGTTAAAATATCACGCAACTTAATATTATTGATAATTAAAACCAGAGAAAACGTTATTTCCTTCGTCTTAATGTTGTTTATATTTTTATTTTGAGTTGGTCTCAAATTAATTATTCAGTAATAAAAATAATATAGAAATTTAATTGAGATTACTTTAGTACTCTTACTTGAAATTGTTATTATAAATTTTTAGTAAAACGGTAATCAATTATTTAAAGGTAAAATTGTCTTTTAGGAAAAAGTAAAAGAGAAAAAGTAGTAATTATGTTTTTCTTAAATCGTGAGTTTTTTGTCGGTAGATAATTATTTAAAAAGCGGTGTATTATAGAGATAGCCATTCACATATCGGCGGACGTACAAGAGAGATGCTAGAGACATAAGTAATTTCTTAGCCTTACTAAGCACAACGCGTTTGTGGCCTATTGCGGGTGAAATTCTTAAAAACTATGCAGTTAAGCGTGATCATATGAAAGGAATACTGGTTTGGGTGACGTGAGGGGCACAAAAGCAAATATGTGAGACTCTGGCAAAACAAACAATATTGTGATCTGAGTATGCAAGATGTTACATATGGTATCGAAGCACCCTTTGGTCGTGTGTCAGGGTGTTTGGCGTCACTCAGTGAGTACATTGGTATCTATTGAGGGGGTGAGAAGAGTGGTTTGGTCATCCACGCATTGGTTGACACAAAAGGGGAAGTCAGGGACATAAGTAAAATCTTGGGCTTCTAGAAACAACGCGTTTTGCTGTCTATTGCGGGTGGAATTCTCGGTAACTGTGCAGGTAAGAGTGCTCACGTGAAAGTACTATTGGTTTGGATGACCTATCGGGAAATATTCACATGAGGGTCACAAAAGCAAAGTCGTGAACATGCAGACAAAGCGGACAATATTGTGGTCAGAGTAGACGGGATGTTACAAGGAAGGTGTATATATTTTGAAAAGTAGACATTAGAATGAGGATGAGATGTCTTGTTACAAATGGTGAATAGCCATTAGGTTTTCTACATTTAGCGATGTGAGATAACCCCCAAACCATCTATTGGTTTTCGTCCAAGACTAACTTAGTCGTTTGATGACCGCCTAGTGTTTGTGTGAGAACCGACTTCATAAACTTAACTATCTCCCTTATGGAGAGTTAACCACATAAACTCAACTCCATTAACACCATTATTTTAACAAACCGTTATACCATACACCCCTTCTCCTCTCTAATGCAACAGCAGACTATGGACCTTCACCATTTAAACTATACAATAGTTGGTTGCTTCATAAAGACTTTACACCTACTGTTGTCAACTGTTGGACCACCATGAACCTCGTCCCTTCTAATCCGGCTAATGTCTTCAAGTCCAAACTACAGAAACTTAAAGCAACTCTGAAGGAGTGGCGGAAAAATGTTGTTGAAAAAGAAAACTTGGTTTCTATGGATCTTCGTAACAAGATCGATGAACTTGACATGAAGGCAGAAACTTCATATCTCTCCACTGTTGAAGTCGAGTCTCGGGCAACCCTTGTTAAGTCACTAGTGGACATTGAGTATGGCAAGGTTAAAGACTTAAAACAAAAAGCAAAAACTCGGTGGGCCTTGGAAGGTGATGAGAACACAAGTTTTTTCCACGGGATCATAAAAAATAGAAGGAATAGATCTCGTATTAATGGTCTTAACATACAAGGAGAGTGGGTGTCAGATACAATGTTGATCAAAAACCATGTGTTTCATTTCTTCAGCACTAGATACAAAGAGGTTAGCTACTCAAGGCCACTTTTCAATAGCAATCTCTTCAAACGGCTCTCTTTCGATGAGGTACATCTTCTTGAAAGCCCTTTTTCTTCCGTAGAAATAAAAGACGCGGTTTGGGATTGTGGAAGTGACAAAGCACCGGGGCCGGATGGCTTTACTTTCAAATTTATTAAAAAACATTGGGACCTTCTTGAAAATGATATCATCTCGTATGTGAAGGACTTTGAAACGTCATCCTACATTCCTAAAGGATGCAACTCCTCATTCGTTACTCTTGTTCCTAAGTTGGAGGACCCTTTAGTCATTGGTGACTTTAGACCTATTAGCCTCATCGGGTGTTGATGAGTGTGTAAATACTCATCATTTTTGTACAAAATAAACTGCAAAATCATCTGAAAACACTCAGAAACACATCAAAATGATCAAAATATCACAAATCAGTGTTTTATGTGTTTTAAAAGCAAAAATATCAAAATCAGATGAAAAACATATCAAATTTGCAAAAATTGCAGTTTTAGTCCCCCAAGTATCAAAAGTTGTCAAAAACAGTCCCTGAGCACATAATTTCAAAAGTAAAGTCACCAAAGGTCCTTTTAAAATCATAAGTTGTCAAATTTAGTCCTTTGGTGAAAAATATTAAAAGTTTGAGAAAATTACAAAAATGGTCCTTCAAGTTTCAAAATTGGCAGAATTAGTCCCTGGAAAATGTGAAAATGGCAAAATTGGTCCCTGCACTTTTAATGATTGTCACTTTTAGCCCTTGGATTAACTTTTCTGAGTTGGCAGCTATGGTCCTTCAATTTGCAGGATTTACAAAACTAGTCCTTGTGTTTTATAAGCTTAAACCTATTTTGAACCCTTGTACCCCTTGGACCCCTGTCAAAAAGCCATTTTGGACCCCTTGGATTATTAACCTGCCCAAGTCAAAATCCGTTTGACTTATCCCTTGGCGCCAAACCTTTCTTCCCCACTTGGCCCTGTGATTTCCCTGCACACTCAACCTCCCCATGCCTTATCTCTTTTCTCCCCCCTCCTCAATAATCATCACACCCCTACTACTCCACCCCCCCCTAGTGCTATAACAGTAGCCAACTGTCAAACAAAAGTTTCCCGCCAAAAATGAATCTAAGGCCAAGATGCATTCTAGCCATCCAATGGCTCAAAGGAGAGCTGGGATTTGATCAGAGTGGATAGAGAAAGAGAATGGTTATAAAAAGGAAGCAATGGGAGCAAGTTGAGGAGTCTAGTTTTTTTATTTTATTTCTTATGTCGTTTTTTTAGTTAAGTTTTTCAATTCAGTATTAAGCTTGTAATATTTTGTTACATTGTATTAATTTAAGTATTTAAAGGTGTGGAAACTGATTCCAAGTACTAATTTCAGTGTAATGTTATAAACTCCATTTTATGTCCACTGTTGAAAAATTCCAAGTATAAATCTTGTTTACAAGCTTCAAAAAGCTCATTATTCAGTATTAATTAATGTTCGAATTATGACTTAACTTTTTGAATTGATTTTTTTGCTGTATTCTTTATTTTATTTTTTTGATCTGAGGAGTTGAACGAGGGTAACG